>OZ005652.1:103520754-103573754 GCA_963930645.1 Salticus scenicus
ATCGAAATCTGGCAAAAGTCTGCATAAAAGGGCTCTCCTGGCCAAATGGTTTAACTTTGGCAGGTCCCTGCTGGTCTGTTATGAAACTAGAATATCTTTTGCAGATTCTGGAAGTGATTGCGATCGCAAAGCTCTATTAGCGGCTGTGGAATCGACTTTTAAAAATGAGAGGGCGTAAAATTCGACAAAAAAATTTCGCGACGAAATCGAGCACATGCCTTCATAAAACGGCTCTCCTGGCCAAATGGTTTAACTTTGGCAGGTCCCTCGTGCTTTATCATGAAAGTAGACTTCGTGGGGCAGATTCTGGAAGTGATTGCGATCGCAAAGCTCTATTAGTTGCTTTGGAATCGGCTTTTGAAAAAAATTCTGCGAAAATCGCAAAAATTTTGGGTATCGAAATCTGGCAAAAGTCTGCATAAAAGGGCTCTCCTGGCCAAATGGTTTAACTTTGGCAGGTCCCTGCTGGTCTGTTATGAAACTAGAATATCTTTTGCAGATTCTGGAAGTGATTGCGATCGCAAAGCTCTATTAGCGGCTGTGGAATCGACTTTTAAAAATGAGAGGGCGTAAAATTCGACAAAAAAATTTCGCGACGAAATCGAGCACATGCCTTCATAAAACGGCTCTCCTGGCCAAATGGTTTAACTTTGGCAGGTCCCTCGTGCTTTATCATGAAAGTAGACTTCGTGGGGCAGATTCTGGAAGTGATTGCGATCGCAAAGCTCTATTAGTTGCTTTGGAATCGGCTTTTGAAAAAAATTCTGCGAAAATCGCAAAAATTTTGGGTATCGAAATCTGGCAAAAGTCTGCATAAAAGGGCTCTCCTGGCCAAATGGTTTAACTTTGGCAGGTCCCTGCTGGTCTGTTATGAAACTAGAATATCTTTTGCAGATTCTGGAAGTGATTGCGATCGCAAAGCTCTATTAGCGGCTGTGGAATCGACTTTTAAAAATGAGAGGGCGTAAAATTCGACAAAAAAATTTCGCGACGAAATCGAGCACATGCCTTCATAAAACGGCTCTCCTGGCCAAATGGTTTAACTTTGGCAGGTCCCTCGTGCTTTATCATGAAAGTAGACTTCGTGGGGCAGATTCTGGAAGTGATTGCGATCGCAAAGCTCTATTAGTTGCTTTGGAATCGGCTTTTGAAAAAAATTCTGCGAAAATCGCAAAAATTTTGGGTATCGAAATCTGGCAAAAGTCTGCATAAAAGGGCTCTCCTGGCCAAATGGTTTAACTTTGGCAGGTCCCTGCTGGTCTGTTATGAAACTAGAATATCTTTTGCAGATTCTGGAAGTGATTGCGATCGCAAAGCTCTATTAGCGGCTGTGGAATCGACTTTTAAAAATGAGAGGGCGTAAAATTCGACAAAAAAATTTCGCGACGAAATCGAGCACATGCCTTCATAAAACGGCTCTCCTGGCCAAATGGTTTAACTTTGGCAGGTCCCTCGTGCTTTATCATGAAAGTAGACTTCGTGGGGCAGATTCTGGAAGTGATTGCGATCGCAAAGCTCTATTAGTTGCTTTGGAATCGGCTTTTGAAAAAAATTCTGCGAAAATCGCAAAAATTTTGGGTATCGAAATCTGGCAAAAGTCTGCATAAAAGGGCTCTCCTGGCCAAATGGTTTAACTTTGGCAGGTCCCTGCTGGTCTGTTATGAAACTAGAATATCTTTTGCAGATTCTGGAAGTGATTGCGATCGCAAAGCTCTATTAGCGGCTGTGGAATCGACTTTTAAAAATGAGAGGGCGTAAAATTCGACAAAAAAATTTCGCGACGAAATCGAGCACATGCCTTCATAAAACGGCTCTCCTGGCCAAATGGTTTAACTTTGGCAGGTCCCTCGTGCTTTATCATGAAAGTAGACTTCGTGGGGCAGATTCTGGAAGTGATTGCGATCGCAAAGCTCTATTAGTTGCTTTGGAATCGGCTTTTGAAAAAAATTCTGCGAAAATCGCAAAAATTTTGGGTATCGAAATCTGGCAAAAGTCTGCATAAAAGGGCTCTCCTGGCCAAATGGTTTAACTTTGGCAGGTCCCTGCTGGTCTGTTATGAAACTAGAATATCTTTTGCAGATTCTGGAAGTGATTGCGATCGCAAAGCTCTATTAGCGGCTGTGGAATCGACTTTTAAAAATGAGAGGGCGTAAAATTCGACAAAAAAATTTCGCGACGAAATCGAGCACATGCCTTCATAAAACGGCTCTCCTGGCCAAATGGTTTAACTTTGGCAGGTCCCTCGTGCTTTATCATGAAAGTAGACTTCGTGGGGCAGATTCTGGAAGTGATTGCGATCGCAAAGCTCTATTAGTTGCTTTGGAATCGGCTTTTGAAAAAAATTCTGCGAAAATCGCAAAAATTTTGGGTATCGAAATCTGGCAAAAGTCTGCATAAAAGGGCTCTCCTGGCCAAATGGTTTAACTTTGGCAGGTCCCTGCTGGTCTGTTATGAAACTAGAATATCTTTTGCAGATTCTGGAAGTGATTGCGATCGCAAAGCTCTATTAGCGGCTGTGGAATCGACTTTTAAAAATGAGAGGGCGTAAAATTCGACAAAAAAATTTCGCGACGAAATCGAGCACATGCCTTCATAAAACGGCTCTCCTGGCCAAATGGTTTAACTTTGGCAGGTCCCTCGTGCTTTATCATGAAAGTAGACTTCGTGGGGCAGATTCTGGAAGTGATTGCGATCGCAAAGCTCTATTAGTTGCTTTGGAATCGGCTTTTGAAAAAAATTCTGCGAAAATCGCAAAAATTTTGGGTATCGAAATCTGGCAAAAGTCTGCATAAAAGGGCTCTCCTGGCCAAATGGTTTAACTTTGGCAGGTCCCTGCTGGTCTGTTATGAAACTAGAATATCTTTTGCAGATTCTGGAAGTGATTGCGATCGCAAAGCTCTATTAGCGGCTGTGGAATCGACTTTTAAAAATGAGAGGGCGTAAAATTCGACAAAAAAATTTCGCGACGAAATCGAGCACATGCCTTCATAAAACGGCTCTCCTGGCCAAATGGTTTAACTTTGGCAGGTCCCTCGTGCTTTATCATGAAAGTAGACTTCGTGGGGCAGATTCTGGAAGTGATTGCGATCGCAAAGCTCTATTAGTTGCTTTGGAATCGGCTTTTGAAAAAAATTCTGCGAAAATCGCAAAAATTTTGGGTATCGAAATCTGGCAAAAGTCTGCATAAAAGGGCTCTCCTGGCCAAATGGTTTAACTTTGGCAGGTCCCTGCTGGTCTGTTATGAAACTAGAATATCTTTTGCAGATTCTGGAAGTGATTGCGATCGCAAAGCTCTATTAGCGGCTGTGGAATCGACTTTTAAAAATGAGAGGGCGTAAAATTCGACAAAAAAATTTCGCGACGAAATCGAGCACATGCCTTCATAAAACGGCTCTCCTGGCCAAATGGTTTAACTTTGGCAGGTCCCTCGTGCTTTATCATGAAAGTAGACTTCGTGGGGCAGATTCTGGAAGTGATTGCGATCGCAAAGCTCTATTAGTTGCTTTGGAATCGGCTTTTGAAAAAAATTCTGCGAAAATCGCAAAAATTTTGGGTATCGAAATCTGGCAAAAGTCTGCATAAAAGGGCTCTCCTGGCCAAATGGTTTAACTTTGGCAGGTCCCTGCTGGTCTGTTATGAAACTAGAATATCTTTTGCAGATTCTGGAAGTGATTGCGATCGCAAAGCTCTATTAGCGGCTGTGGAATCGACTTTTAAAAATGAGAGGGCGTAAAATTCGACAAAAAAATTTCGCGACGAAATCGAGCACATGCCTTCATAAAACGGCTCTCCTGGCCAAATGGTTTAACTTTGGCAGGTCCCTCGTGCTTTATCATGAAAGTAGACTTCGTGGGGCAGATTCTGGAAGTGATTGCGATCGCAAAGCTCTATTAGTTGCTTTGGAATCGGCTTTTGAAAAAAATTCTGCGAAAATCGCAAAAATTTTGGGTATCGAAATCTGGCAAAAGTCTGCATAAAAGGGCTCTCCTGGCCAAATGGTTTAACTTTGGCAGGTCCCTGCTGGTCTGTTATGAAACTAGAATATCTTTTGCAGATTCTGGAAGTGATTGCGATCGCAAAGCTCTATTAGCGGCTGTGGAATCGACTTTTAAAAATGAGAGGGCGTAAAATTCGACAAAAAAATTTCGCGACGAAATCGAGCACATGCCTTCATAAAACGGCTCTCCTGGCCAAATGGTTTAACTTTGGCAGGTCCCTCGTGCTTTATCATGAAAGTAGACTTCGTGGGGCAGATTCTGGAAGTGATTGCGATCGCAAAGCTCTATTAGTTGCTTTGGAATCGGCTTTTGAAAAAAATTCTGCGAAAATCGCAAAAATTTTGGGTATCGAAATCTGGCAAAAGTCTGCATAAAAGGGCTCTCCTGGCCAAATGGTTTAACTTTGGCAGGTCCCTGCTGGTCTGTTATGAAACTAGAATATCTTTTGCAGATTCTGGAAGTGATTGCGATCGCAAAGCTCTATTAGCGGCTGTGGAATCGACTTTTAAAAATGAGAGGGCGTAAAATTCGACAAAAAAATTTCGCGACGAAATCGAGCACATGCCTTCATAAAACGGCTCTCCTGGCCAAATGGTTTAACTTTGGCAGGTCCCTCGTGCTTTATCATGAAAGTAGACTTCGTGGGGCAGATTCTGGAAGTGATTGCGATCGCAAAGCTCTATTAGTTGCTTTGGAATCGGCTTTTGAAAAAAATTCTGCGAAAATCGCAAAAATTTTGGGTATCGAAATCTGGCAAAAGTCTGCATAAAAGGGCTCTCCTGGCCAAATGGTTTAACTTTGGCAGGTCCCTGCTGGTCTGTTATGAAACTAGAATATCTTTTGCAGATTCTGGAAGTGATTGCGATCGCAAAGCTCTATTAGCGGCTGTGGAATCGACTTTTAAAAATGAGAGGGCGTAAAATTCGACAAAAAAATTTCGCGACGAAATCGAGCACATGCCTTCATAAAACGGCTCTCCTGGCCAAATGGTTTAACTTTGGCAGGTCCCTCGTGCTTTATCATGAAAGTAGACTTCGTGGGGCAGATTCTGGAAGTGATTGCGATCGCAAAGCTCTATTAGTTGCTTTGGAATCGGCTTTTGAAAAAAATTCTGCGAAAATCGCAAAAATTTTGGGTATCGAAATCTGGCAAAAGTCTGCATAAAAGGGCTCTCCTGGCCAAATGGTTTAACTTTGGCAGGTCCCTGCTGGTCTGTTATGAAACTAGAATATCTTTTGCAGATTCTGGAAGTGATTGCGATCGCAAAGCTCTATTAGCGGCTGTGGAATCGACTTTTAAAAATGAGAGGGCGTAAAATTCGACAAAAAAATTTCGCGACGAAATCGAGCACATGCCTTCATAAAACGGCTCTCCTGGCCAAATGGTTTAACTTTGGCAGGTCCCTCGTGCTTTATCATGAAAGTAGACTTCGTGGGGCAGATTCTGGAAGTGATTGCGATCGCAAAGCTCTATTAGTTGCTTTGGAATCGGCTTTTGAAAAAAATTCTGCGAAAATCGCAAAAATTTTGGGTATCGAAATCTGGCAAAAGTCTGCATAAAAGGGCTCTCCTGGCCAAATGGTTTAACTTTGGCAGGTCCCTGCTGGTCTGTTATGAAACTAGAATATCTTTTGCAGATTCTGGAAGTGATTGCGATCGCAAAGCTCTATTAGCGGCTGTGGAATCGACTTTTAAAAATGAGAGGGCGTAAAATTCGACAAAAAAATTTCGCGACGAAATCGAGCACATGCCTTCATAAAACGGCTCTCCTGGCCAAATGGTTTAACTTTGGCAGGTCCCTCGTGCTTTATCATGAAAGTAGACTTCGTGGGGCAGATTCTGGAAGTGATTGCGATCGCAAAGCTCTATTAGTTGCTTTGGAATCGGCTTTTGAAAAAAATTCTGCGAAAATCGCAAAAATTTTGGGTATCGAAATCTGGCAAAAGTCTGCATAAAAGGGCTCTCCTGGCCAAATGGTTTAACTTTGGCAGGTCCCTGCTGGTCTGTTATGAAACTAGAATATCTTTTGCAGATTCTGGAAGTGATTGCGATCGCAAAGCTCTATTAGCGGCTGTGGAATCGACTTTTAAAAATGAGAGGGCGTAAAATTCGACAAAAAAATTTCGCGACGAAATCGAGCACATGCCTTCATAAAACGGCTCTCCTGGCCAAATGGTTTAACTTTGGCAGGTCCCTCGTGCTTTATCATGAAAGTAGACTTCGTGGGGCAGATTCTGGAAGTGATTGCGATCGCAAAGCTCTATTAGTTGCTTTGGAATCGGCTTTTGAAAAAAATTCTGCGAAAATCGCAAAAATTTTGGGTATCGAAATCTGGCAAAAGTCTGCATAAAAGGGCTCTCCTGGCCAAATGGTTTAACTTTGGCAGGTCCCTGCTGGTCTGTTATGAAACTAGAATATCTTTTGCAGATTCTGGAAGTGATTGCGATCGCAAAGCTCTATTAGCGGCTGTGGAATCGACTTTTAAAAATGAGAGGGCGTAAAATTCGACAAAAAAATTTCGCGACGAAATCGAGCACATGCCTTCATAAAACGGCTCTCCTGGCCAAATGGTTTAACTTTGGCAGGTCCCTCGTGCTTTATCATGAAAGTAGACTTCGTGGGGCAGATTCTGGAAGTGATTGCGATCGCAAAGCTCTATTAGTTGCTTTGGAATCGGCTTTTGAAAAAAATTCTGCGAAAATCGCAAAAATTTTGGGTATCGAAATCTGGCAAAAGTCTGCATAAAAGGGCTCTCCTGGCCAAATGGTTTAACTTTGGCAGGTCCCTGCTGGTCTGTTATGAAACTAGAATATCTTTTGCAGATTCTGGAAGTGATTGCGATCGCAAAGCTCTATTAGCGGCTGTGGAATCGACTTTTAAAAATGAGAGGGCGTAAAATTCGACAAAAAAATTTCGCGACGAAATCGAGCACATGCCTTCATAAAACGGCTCTCCTGGCCAAATGGTTTAACTTTGGCAGGTCCAAAAAGTCTGCATAAAAGGGCTCTCCTGGCCAAATGGTTTAACTTTGGCAGGTCCCTGCTGGTCTGTTATGAAACTAGAATATCTTTTGCAGATTCTGGAAGTGATTGCGATCGCAAAGCTCTATTTATCAATCTGGCAAAAGTCTGCATAAAAGGGCTCTCCTGGCCAAATGGTTTAACTTTGGCAGGTCCCTGCTGGTCTGTTATGAAACTAGAATATCTTTTGCAGATTCTGGAAGTGATTGCGATCGCAAAGCTCTATTAGCGGCTGTGGAATCGACTTTTAAAAATGAGAGGGCGTAAAATTCGACAAAAAAATTTCGCGACGAAATCGAGCACATGCCTTCATAAAACGGCTCTCCTGGCCAAATGGTTTAACTTTGGCAGGTCCCTCGTGCTTTATCATGAAAGTAGACTTCGTGGGGCAGATTCTGGAAGTGATTGCGATCGCAAAGCTCTATTAGTTGCTTTGGAATCGGCTTTTGAAAAAAATTCTGCGAAAATCGCAAAAATTTTGGGTATCGTAGTGTGAGTTGGCAAAAGTCTGCATAAAAGGGCTCTCCTGGCCAAATGGTTTAACTTTGGCAGGTCCCTGCTGGTCTGTTATGAAACTAGAATATCTTTTGCAGATTCTGGAAGTGATTGCGATCGCAAAGCTCTATTAGCGGCTGTGGAATCGACTTTTAAAAATGAGAGGGCGTAAAATTCGACAAAAAAATTTCGCGACGAAATCGAGCACATGCCTTCATAAAACGGCTCTCCTGGCCAAATGGTTTAACTTTGGCAGGTCCCTCGTGCTTTATCATGAAAGTAGACTTCGTGGGGCAGATTCTGGAAGTGATTGCGATCGCAAAGCTCTATTAGTTGCTTTGGAATCGGCTTTTGAAAAAAATTCTGCGAAAATCGCAAAAATTTTGGGTATCGAAATCTGGCAAAAGTCTGCATAAAAGGGCTCTCCTGGCCAAATGGTTTAACTTTGGCAGGTCCCTGCTGGTCTGTTATGAAACTAGAATATCTTTTGCAGATTCTGGAAGTGATTGCGATCGCAAAGCTCTATTAGCGGCTGTGGAATCGACTTTTAAAAATGAGAGGGCGTAAAATTCGACAAAAAAATTTCGCGACGAAATCGAGCACATGCCTTCATAAAACGGCTCTCCTGGCCAAATGGTTTAACTTTGGCAGGTCCCTCGTGCTTTATCATGAAAGTAGACTTCGTGGGGCAGATTCTGGAAGTGATTGCGATCGCAAAGCTCTATTAGTTGCTTTGGAATCGGCTTTTGAAAAAAATTCTGCGAAAATCGCAAAAATTTTGGGTATCGAAATCTGGCAAAAGTCTGCATAAAAGGGCTCTCCTGGCCAAATGGTTTAACTTTGGCAGGTCCCTGCTGGTCTGTTATGAAACTAGAATATCTTTTGCAGATTCTGGAAGTGATTGCGATCGCAAAGCTCTATTAGCGGCTGTGGAATCGACTTTTAAAAATGAGAGGGCGTAAAATTCGACAAAAAAATTTCGCGACGAAATCGAGCACATGCCTTCATAAAACGGCTCTCCTGGCCAAATGGTTTAACTTTGGCAGGTCCCTCGTGCTTTATCATGAAAGTAGACTTCGTGGGGCAGATTCTGGAAGTGATTGCGATCGCAAAGCTCTATTAGTTGCTTTGGAATCGGCTTTTGAAAAAAATTCTGCGAAAATCGCAAAAATTTTGGGTATCGAAATCTGGCAAAAGTCTGCATAAAAGGGCTCTCCTGGCCAAATGGTTTAACTTTGGCAGGTCCCTGCTGGTCTGTTATGAAACTAGAATATCTTTTGCAGATTCTGGAAGTGATTGCGATCGCAAAGCTCTATTAGCGGCTGTGGAATCGACTTTTAAAAATGAGAGGGCGTAAAATTCGACAAAAAAATTTCGCGACGAAATCGAGCACATGCCTTCATAAAACGGCTCTCCTGGCCAAATGGTTTAACTTTGGCAGGTCCCTCGTGCTTTATCATGAAAGTAGACTTCGTGGGGCAGATTCTGGAAGTGATTGCGATCGCAAAGCTCTATTAGTTGCTTTGGAATCGGCTTTTGAAAAAAATTCTGCGAAAATCGCAAAAATTTTGGGTATCGAAATCTGGCAAAAGTCTGCATAAAAGGGCTCTCCTGGCCAAATGGTTTAACTTTGGCAGGTCCCTGCTGGTCTGTTATGAAACTAGAATATCTTTTGCAGATTCTGGAAGTGATTGCGATCGCAAAGCTCTATTAGCGGCTGTGGAATCGACTTTTAAAAATGAGAGGGCGTAAAATTCGACAAAAAAATTTCGCGACGAAATCGAGCACATGCCTTCATAAAACGGCTCTCCTGGCCAAATGGTTTAACTTTGGCAGGTCCCTCGTGCTTTATCATGAAAGTAGACTTCGTGGGGCAGATTCTGGAAGTGATTGCGATCGCAAAGCTCTATTAGTTGCTTTGGAATCGGCTTTTGAAAAAAATTCTGCGAAAATCGCAAAAATTTTGGGTATCGAAATCTGGCAAAAGTCTGCATAAAAGGGCTCTCCTGGCCAAATGGTTTAACTTTGGCAGGTCCCTGCTGGTCTGTTATGAAACTAGAATATCT
This sequence comes from Salticus scenicus, assembly GCA_963930645.1. NCBI lineage: Eukaryota > Metazoa > Arthropoda > Arachnida > Araneae > Salticidae > Salticus > Salticus scenicus. Next base: position 103,530,333 of record OZ005652.1, read on the forward strand.
TTTGCAGATTCTGGAAGTGATTGCGATCGCAAAGCTCTATTAGCGGCTGTGGAATCGACTTTTAAAAATGAGAGGGCGTAAAATTCGACAAAAAAATTTCGCGACGAAATCGAGCACATGCCTTCATAAAACGGCTCTCCTGGCCAAATGGTTTAACTTTGGCAGGTCCCTCGTGCTTTATCATGAAAGTAGACTTCGTGGGGCAGATTCTGGAAGTGATTGCGATCGCAAAGCTCTATTAGTTGCTTTGGAATCGGCTTTTGAAAAAAATTCTGCGAAAATCGCAAAAATTTTGGGTATCGAAATCTGGCAAAAGTCTGCATAAAAGGGCTCTCCTGGCCAAATGGTTTAACTTTGGCAGGTCCCTGCTGGTCTGTTATGAAACTAGAATATCTTTTGCAGATTCTGGAAGTGATTGCGATCGCAAAGCTCTATTAGCGGCTGTGGAATCGACTTTTAAAAATGAGAGGGCGTAAAATTCGACAAAAAAATTTCGCGACGAAATCGAGCACATGCCTTCATAAAACGGCTCTCCTGGCCAAATGGTTTAACTTTGGCAGGTCCCTCGTGCTTTATCATGAAAGTAGACTTCGTGGGGCAGATTCTGGAAGTGATTGCGATCGCAAAGCTCTATTAGTTGCTTTGGAATCGGCTTTTGAAAAAAATTCTGCGAAAATCGCAAAAATTTTGGGTATCGAAATCTGGCAAAAGTCTGCATAAAAGGGCTCTCCTGGCCAAATGGTTTAACTTTGGCAGGTCCCTGCTGGTCTGTTATGAAACTAGAATATCTTTTGCAGATTCTGGAAGTGATTGCGATCGCAAAGCTCTATTAGCGGCTGTGGAATCGACTTTTAAAAATGAGAGGGCGTAAAATTCGACAAAAAAATTTCGCGACGAAATCGAGCACATGCCTTCATAAAACGGCTCTCCTGGCCAAATGGTTTAACTTTGGCAGGTCCCTCGTGCTTTATCATGAAAGTAGACTTCGTGGGGCAGATTCTGGAAGTGATTGCGATCGCAAAGCTCTATTAGTTGCTTTGGAATCGGCTTTTGAAAAAAATTCTGCGAAAATCGCAAAAATTTTGGGTATCGAAATCTGGCAAAAGTCTGCATAAAAGGGCTCTCCTGGCCAAATGGTTTAACTTTGGCAGGTCCCTGCTGGTCTGTTATGAAACTAGAATATCTTTTGCAGATTCTGGAAGTGATTGCGATCGCAAAGCTCTATTAGCGGCTGTGGAATCGACTTTTAAAAATGAGAGGGCGTAAAATTCGACAAAAAAATTTCGCGACGAAATCGAGCACATGCCTTCATAAAACGGCTCTCCTGGCCAAATGGTTTAACTTTGGCAGGTCCCTCGTGCTTTATCATGAAAGTAGACTTCGTGGGGCAGATTCTGGAAGTGATTGCGATCGCAAAGCTCTATTAGTTGCTTTGGAATCGGCTTTTGAAAAAAATTCTGCGAAAATCGCAAAAATTTTGGGTATCGAAATCTGGCAAAAGTCTGCATAAAAGGGCTCTCCTGGCCAAATGGTTTAACTTTGGCAGGTCCCTGCTGGTCTGTTATGAAACTAGAATATCTTTTGCAGATTCTGGAAGTGATTGCGATCGCAAAGCTCTATTAGCGGCTGTGGAATCGACTTTTAAAAATGAGAGGGCGTAAAATTCGACAAAAAAATTTCGCGACGAAATCGAGCACATGCCTTCATAAAACGGCTCTCCTGGCCAAATGGTTTAACTTTGGCAGGTCCCTCGTGCTTTATCATGAAAGTAGACTTCGTGGGGCAGATTCTGGAAGTGATTGCGATCGCAAAGCTCTATTAGTTGCTTTGGAATCGGCTTTTGAAAAAAATTCTGCGAAAATCGCAAAAATTTTGGGTATCGAAATCTGGCAAAAGTCTGCATAAAAGGGCTCTCCTGGCCAAATGGTTTAACTTTGGCAGGTCCCTGCTGGTCTGTTATGAAACTAGAATATCTTTTGCAGATTCTGGAAGTGATTGCGATCGCAAAGCTCTATTAGCGGCTGTGGAATCGACTTTTAAAAATGAGAGGGCGTAAAATTCGACAAAAAAATTTCGCGACGAAATCGAGCACATGCCTTCATAAAACGGCTCTCCTGGCCAAATGGTTTAACTTTGGCAGGTCCCTCGTGCTTTATCATGAAAGTAGACTTCGTGGGGCAGATTCTGGAAGTGATTGCGATCGCAAAGCTCTATTAGTTGCTTTGGAATCGGCTTTTGAAAAAAATTCTGCGAAAATCGCAAAAATTTTGGGTATCGAAATCTGGCAAAAGTCTGCATAAAAGGGCTCTCCTGGCCAAATGGTTTAACTTTGGCAGGTCCCTGCTGGTCTGTTATGAAACTAGAATATCTTTTGCAGATTCTGGAAGTGATTGCGATCGCAAAGCTCTATTAGCGGCTGTGGAATCGACTTTTAAAAATGAGAGGGCGTAAAATTCGACAAAAAAATTTCGCGACGAAATCGAGCACATGCCTTCATAAAACGGCTCTCCTGGCCAAATGGTTTAACTTTGGCAGGTCCCTCGTGCTTTATCATGAAAGTAGACTTCGTGGGGCAGATTCTGGAAGTGATTGCGATCGCAAAGCTCTATTAGTTGCTTTGGAATCGGCTTTTGAAAAAAATTCTGCGAAAATCGCAAAAATTTTGGGTATCGAAATCTGGCAAAAGTCTGCATAAAAGGGCTCTCCTGGCCAAATGGTTTAACTTTGGCAGGTCCCTGCTGGTCTGTTATGAAACTAGAATATCTTTTGCAGATTCTGGAAGTGATTGCGATCGCAAAGCTCTATTAGCGGCTGTGGAATCGACTTTTAAAAATGAGAGGGCGTAAAATTCGACAAAAAAATTTCGCGACGAAATCGAGCACATGCCTTCATAAAACGGCTCTCCTGGCCAAATGGTTTAACTTTGGCAGGTCCCTCGTGCTTTATCATGAAAGTAGACTTCGTGGGGCAGATTCTGGAAGTGATTGCGATCGCAAAGCTCTATTAGTTGCTTTGGAATCGGCTTTTGAAAAAAATTCTGCGAAAATCGCAAAAATTTTGGGTATCGAAATCTGGCAAAAGTCTGCATAAAAGGGCTCTCCTGGCCAAATGGTTTAACTTTGGCAGGTCCCTGCTGGTCTGTTATGAAACTAGAATATCTTTTGCAGATTCTGGAAGTGATTGCGATCGCAAAGCTCTATTAGCGGCTGTGGAATCGACTTTTAAAAATGAGAGGGCGTAAAATTCGACAAAAAAATTTCGCGACGAAATCGAGCACATGCCTTCATAAAACGGCTCTCCTGGCCAAATGGTTTAACTTTGGCAGGTCCCTCGTGCTTTATCATGAAAGTAGACTTCGTGGGGCAGATTCTGGAAGTGATTGCGATCGCAAAGCTCTATTAGTTGCTTTGGAATCGGCTTTTGAAAAAAATTCTGCGAAAATCGCAAAAATTTTGGGTATCGAAATCTGGCAAAAGTCTGCATAAAAGGGCTCTCCTGGCCAAATGGTTTAACTTTGGCAGGTCCCTGCTGGTCTGTTATGAAACTAGAATATCTTTTGCAGATTCTGGAAGTGATTGCGATCGCAAAGCTCTATTAGCGGCTGTGGAATCGACTTTTAAAAATGAGAGGGCGTAAAATTCGACAAAAAAATTTCGCGACGAAATCGAGCACATGCCTTCATAAAACGGCTCTCCTGGCCAAATGGTTTAACTTTGGCAGGTCCCTCGTGCTTTATCATGAAAGTAGACTTCGTGGGGCAGATTCTGGAAGTGATTGCGATCGCAAAGCTCTATTAGTTGCTTTGGAATCGGCTTTTGAAAAAAATTCTGCGAAAATCGCAAAAATTTTGGGTATCGAAATCTGGCAAAAGTCTGCATAAAAGGGCTCTCCTGGCCAAATGGTTTAACTTTGGCAGGTCCCTGCTGGTCTGTTATGAAACTAGAATATCTTTTGCAGATTCTGGAAGTGATTGCGATCGCAAAGCTCTATTAGCGGCTGTGGAATCGACTTTTAAAAATGAGAGGGCGTAAAATTCGACAAAAAAATTTCGCGACGAAATCGAGCACATGCCTTCATAAAACGGCTCTCCTGGCCAAATGGTTTAACTTTGGCAGGTCCCTCGTGCTTTATCATGAAAGTAGACTTCGTGGGGCAGATTCTGGAAGTGATTGCGATCGCAAAGCTCTATTAGTTGCTTTGGAATCGGCTTTTGAAAAAAATTCTGCGAAAATCGCAAAAATTTTGGGTATCGAAATCTGGCAAAAGTCTGCATAAAAGGGCTCTCCTGGCCAAATGGTTTAACTTTGGCAGGTCCCTGCTGGTCTGTTATGAAACTAGAATATCTTTTGCAGATTCTGGAAGTGATTGCGATCGCAAAGCTCTATTAGCGGCTGTGGAATCGACTTTTAAAAATGAGAGGGCGTAAAATTCGACAAAAAAATTTCGCGACGAAATCGAGCACATGCCTTCATAAAACGGCTCTCCTGGCCAAATGGTTTAACTTTGGCAGGTCCCTCGTGCTTTATCATGAAAGTAGACTTCGTGGGGCAGATTCTGGAAGTGATTGCGATCGCAAAGCTCTATTAGTTGCTTTGGAATCGGCTTTTGAAAAAAATTCTGCGAAAATCGCAAAAATTTTGGGTATCGAAATCTGGCAAAAGTCTGCATAAAAGGGCTCTCCTGGCCAAATGGTTTAACTTTGGCAGGTCCCTGCTGGTCTGTTATGAAACTAGAATATCTTTTGCAGATTCTGGAAGTGATTGCGATCGCAAAGCTCTATTAGCGGCTGTGGAATCGACTTTTAAAAATGAGAGGGCGTAAAATTCGACAAAAAAATTTCGCGACGAAATCGAGCACATGCCTTCATAAAACGGCTCTCCTGGCCAAATGGTTTAACTTTGGCAGGTCCCTCGTGCTTTATCATGAAAGTAGACTTCGTGGGGCAGATTCTGGAAGTGATTGCGATCGCAAAGCTCTATTAGTTGCTTTGGAATCGGCTTTTGAAAAAAATTCTGCGAAAATCGCAAAAATTTTGGGTATCGAAATCTGGCAAAAGTCTGCATAAAAGGGCTCTCCTGGCCAAATGGTTTAACTTTGGCAGGTCCCTGCTGGTCTGTTATGAAACTAGAATATCTTTTGCAGATTCTGGAAGTGATTGCGATCGCAAAGCTCTATTAGCGGCTGTGGAATCGACTTTTAAAAATGAGAGGGCGTAAAATTCGACAAAAAAATTTCGCGACGAAATCGAGCACATGCCTTCATAAAACGGCTCTCCTGGCCAAATGGTTTAACTTTGGCAGGTCCCTCGTGCTTTATCATGAAAGTAGACTTCGTGGGGCAGATTCTGGAAGTGATTGCGATCGCAAAGCTCTATTAGTTGCTTTGGAATCGGCTTTTGAAAAAAATTCTGCGAAAATCGCAAAAATTTTGGGTATCGAAATCTGGCAAAAGTCTGCATAAAAGGGCTCTCCTGGCCAAATGGTTTAACTTTGGCAGGTCCCTGCTGGTCTGTTATGAAACTAGAATATCTTTTGCAGATTCTGGAAGTGATTGCGATCGCAAAGCTCTATTAGCGGCTGTGGAATCGACTTTTAAAAATGAGAGGGCGTAAAATTCGACAAAAAAATTTCGCGACGAAATCGAGCACATGCCTTCATAAAACGGCTCTCCTGGCCAAATGGTTTAACTTTGGCAGGTCCCTCGTGCTTTATCATGAAAGTAGACTTCGTGGGGCAGATTCTGGAAGTGATTGCGATCGCAAAGCTCTATTAGTTGCTTTGGAATCGGCTTTTGAAAAAAATTCTGCGAAAATCGCAAAAATTTTGGGTATCGAAATCTGGCAAAAGTCTGCATAAAAGGGCTCTCCTGGCCAAATGGTTTAACTTTGGCAGGTCCCTGCTGGTCTGTTATGAAACTAGAATATCTTTTGCAGATTCTGGAAGTGATTGCGATCGCAAAGCTCTATTAGCGGCTGTGGAATCGACTTTTAAAAATGAGAGGGCGTAAAATTCGACAAAAAAATTTCGCGACGAAATCGAGCACATGCCTTCATAAAACGGCTCTCCTGGCCAAATGGTTTAACTTTGGCAGGTCCCTCGTGCTTTATCATGAAAGTAGACTTCGTGGGGCAGATTCTGGAAGTGATTGCGATCGCAAAGCTCTATTAGTTGCTTTGGAATCGGCTTTTGAAAAAAATTCTGCGAAAATCGCAAAAATTTTGGGTATCGAAATCTGGCAAAAGTCTGCATAAAAGGGCTCTCCTGGCCAAATGGTTTAACTTTGGCAGGTCCCTGCTGGTCTGTTATGAAACTAGAATATCTTTTGCAGATTCTGGAAGTGATTGCGATCGCAAAGCTCTATTAGCGGCTGTGGAATCGACTTTTAAAAATGAGAGGGCGTAAAATTCGACAAAAAAATTTCGCGACGAAATCGAGCACATGCCTTCATAAAACGGCTCTCCTGGCCAAATGGTTTAACTTTGGCAGGTCCCTCGTGCTTTATCATGAAAGTAGACTTCGTGGGGCAGATTCTGGAAGTGATTGCGATCGCAAAGCTCTATTAGTTGCTTTGGAATCGGCTTTTGAAAAAAATTCTGCGAAAATCGCAAAAATTTTGGGTATCGAAATCTGGCAAAAGTCTGCATAAAAGGGCTCTCCTGGCCAAATGGTTTAACTTTGGCAGGTCCCTGCTGGTCTGTTATGAAACTAGAATATCTTTTGCAGATTCTGGAAGTGATTGCGATCGCAAAGCTCTATTAGCGGCTGTGGAATCGACTTTTAAAAATGAGAGGGCGTAAAATTCGACAAAAAAATTTCGCGACGAAATCGAGCACATGCCTTCATAAAACGGCTCTCCTGGCCAAATGGTTTAACTTTGGCAGGTCCCTCGTGCTTTATCATGAAAGTAGACTTCGTGGGGCAGATTCTGGAAGTGATTGCGATCGCAAAGCTCTATTAGTTGCTTTGGAATCGGCTTTTGAAAAAAATTCTGCGAAAATCGCAAAAATTTTGGGTATCGAAATCTGGCAAAAGTCTGCATAAAAGGGCTCTCCTGGCCAAATGGTTTAACTTTGGCAGGTCCCTGCTGGTCTGTTATGAAACTAGAATATCTTTTGCAGATTCTGGAAGTGATTGCGATCGCAAAGCTCTATTAGCGGCTGTGGAATCGACTTTTAAAAATGAGAGGGCGTAAAATTCGACAAAAAAATTTCGCGACGAAATCGAGCACATGCCTTCATAAAACGGCTCTCCTGGCCAAATGGTTTAACTTTGGCAGGTCCCTCGTGCTTTATCATGAAAGTAGACTTCGTGGGGCAGATTCTGGAAGTGATTGCGATCGCAAAGCTCTATTAGTTGCTTTGGAATCGGCTTTTGAAAAAAATTCTGCGAAAATCGCAAAAATTTTGGGTATCGAAATCTGGCAAAAGTCTGCATAAAAGGGCTCTCCTGGCCAAATGGTTTAACTTTGGCAGGTCCCTGCTGGTCTGTTATGAAACTAGAATATCTTTTGCAGATTCTGGAAGTGATTGCGATCGCAAAGCTCTATTAGCGGCTGTGGAATCGACTTTTAAAAATGAGAGGGCGTAAAATTCGACAAAAAAATTTCGCGACGAAATCGAGCACATGCCTTCATAAAACGGCTCTCCTGGCCAAATGGTTTAACTTTGGCAGGTCCCTCGTGCTTTATCATGAAAGTAGACTTCGTGGGGCAGATTCTGGAAGTGATTGCGATCGCAAAGCTCTATTAGTTGCTTTGGAATCGGCTTTTGAAAAAAATTCTGCGAAAATCGCAAAAATTTTGGGTATCGAAATCTGGCAAAAGTCTGCATAAAAGGGCTCTCCTGGCCAAATGGTTTAACTTTGGCAGGTCCCTGCTGGTCTGTTATGAAACTAGAATATCTTTTGCAGATTCTGGAAGTGATTGCGATCGCAAAGCTCTATTAGCGGCTGTGGAATCGACTTTTAAAAATGAGAGGGCGTAAAATTCGACAAAAAAATTTCGCGACGAAATCGAGCACATGCCTTCATAAAACGGCTCTCCTGGCCAAATGGTTTAACTTTGGCAGGTCCCTCGTGCTTTATCATGAAAGTAGACTTCGTGGGGCAGATTCTGGAAGTGATTGCGATCGCAAAGCTCTATTAGTTGCTTTGGAATCGGCTTTTGAAAAAAATTCTGCGAAAATCGCAAAAATTTTGGGTATCGAAATCTGGCAAAAGTCTGCATAAAAGGGCTCTCCTGGCCAAATGGTTTAACTTTGGCAGGTCCCTGCTGGTCTGTTATGAAACTAGAATATCTTTTGCAGATTCTGGAAGTGATTGCGATCGCAAAGCTCTATTAGCGGCTGTGGAATCGACTTTTAAAAATGAGAGGGCGTAAAATTCGACAAAAAAATTTCGCGACGAAATCGAGCACATGCCTTCATAAAACGGCTCTCCTGGCCAAATGGTTTAACTTTGGCAGGTCCCTCGTGCTTTATCATGAAAGTAGACTTCGTGGGGCAGATTCTGGAAGTGATTGCGATCGCAAAGCTCTATTAGTTGCTTTGGAATCGGCTTTTGAAAAAAATTCTGCGAAAATCGCAAAAATTTTGGGTATCGAAATCTGGCAAAAGTCTGCATAAAAGGGCTCTCCTGGCCAAATGGTTTAACTTTGGCAGGTCCCTGCTGGTCTGTTATGAAACTAGAATATCTTTTGCAGATTCTGGAAGTGATTGCGATCGCAAAGCTCTATTAGCGGCTGTGGAATCGACTTTTAAAAATGAGAGGGCGTAAAATTCGACAAAAAAATTTCGCGACGAAATCGAGCACATGCCTTCATAAAACGGCTCTCCTGGCCAAATGGTTTAACTTTGGCAGGTCCCTCGTGCTTTATCATGAAAGTAGACTTCGTGGGGCAGATTCTGGAAGTGATTGCGATCGCAAAGCTCTATTAGTTGCTTTGGAATCGGCTTTTGAAAAAAATTCTGCGAAAATCGCAAAAATTTTGGGTATCGAAATCTGGCAAAAGTCTGCATAAAAGGGCTCTCCTGGCCAAATGGTTTAACTTTGGCAGGTCCCTGCTGGTCTGTTATGAAACTAGAATATCTTTTGCAGATTCTGGAAGTGATTGCGATCGCAAAGCTCTATTAGCGGCTGTGGAATCGACTTTTAAAAATGAGAGGGCGTAAAATTCGACAAAAAAATTTCGCGACGAAATCGAGCACATGCCTTCATAAAACGGCTCTCCTGGCCAAATGGTTTAACTTTGGCAGGTCCCTCGTGCTTTATCATGAAAGTAGACTTCGTGGGGCAGATTCTGGAAGTGATTGCGATCGCAAAGCTCTATTAGTTGCTTTGGAATCGGCTTTTGAAAAAAATTCTGCGAAAATCGCAAAAATTTTGGGTATCGAAATCTGGCAAAAGTCTGCATAAAAGGGCTCTCCTGGCCAAATGGTTTAACTTTGGCAGGTCCCTGCTGGTCTGTTATGAAACTAGAATATCTTTTGCAGATTCTGGAAGTGATTGCGATCGCAAAGCTCTATTAGCGGCTGTGGAATCGACTTTTAAAAATGAGAGGGCGTAAAATTCGACAAAAAAATTTCGCGACGAAATCGAGCACATGCCTTCATAAAACGGCTCTCCTGGCCAAATGGTTTAACTTTGGCAGGTCCCTCGTGCTTTATCATGAAAGTAGACTTCGTGGGGCAGATTCTGGAAGTGATTGCGATCGCAAAGCTCTATTAGTTGCTTTGGAATCGGCTTTTGAAAAAAATTCTGCGAAAATCGCAAAAATTTTGGGTATCGAAATCTGGCAAAAGTCTGCATAAAAGGGCTCTCCTGGCCAAATGGTTTAACTTTGGCAGGTCCCTGCTGGTCTGTTATGAAACTAGAATATCTTTTGCAGATTCTGGAAGTGATTGCGATCGCAAAGCTCTATTAGCGGCTGTGGAATCGACTTTTAAAAATGAGAGGGCGTAAAATTCGACAAAAAAATTTCGCGACGAAATCGAGCACATGCCTTCATAAAACGGCTCTCCTGGCCAAATGGTTTAACTTTGGCAGGTCCCTCGTGCTTTATCATGAAAGTAGACTTCGTGGGGCAGATTCTGGAAGTGATTGCGATCGCAAAGCTCTATTAGTTGCTTTGGAATCGGCTTTTGAAAAAAATTCTGCGAAAATCGCAAAAATTTTGGGTATCGAAATCTGGCAAAAGTCTGCATAAAAGGGCTCTCCTGGCCAAATGGTTTAACTTTGGCAGGTCCCTGCTGGTCTGTTATGAAACTAGAATATCTTTTGCAGATTCTGGAAGTGATTGCGATCGCAAAGCTCTATTAGCGGCTGTGGAATCGACTTTTAAAAATGAGAGGGCGTAAAATTCGACAAAAAAATTTCGCGACGAAATCGAGCACATGCCTTCATAAAACGGCTCTCCTGGCCAAATGGTTTAACTTTGGCAGGTCCCTCGTGCTTTATCATGAAAGTAGACTTCGTGGGGCAGATTCTGGAAGTGATTGCGATCGCAAAGCTCTATTAGTTGCTTTGGAATCGGCTTTTGAAAAAAATTCTGCGAAAATCGCAAAAATTTTGGGTATCGAAATCTGGCAAAAGTCTGCATAAAAGGGCTCTCCTGGCCAAATGGTTTAACTTTGGCAGGTCCCTGCTGGTCTGTTATGAAACTAGAATATCTTTTGCAGATTCTGGAAGTGATTGCGATCGCAAAGCTCTATTAGCGGCTGTGGAATCGACTTTTAAAAATGAGAGGGCGTAAAATTCGACAAAAAAATTTCGCGACGAAATCGAGCACATGCCTTCATAAAACGGCTCTCCTGGCCAAATGGTTTAACTTTGGCAGGTCCCTCGTGCTTTATCATGAAAGTAGACTTCGTGGGGCAGATTCTGGAAGTGATTGCGATCGCAAAGCTCTATTAGTTGCTTTGGAATCGGCTTTTGAAAAAAATTCTGCGAAAATCGCAAAAATTTTGGGTATCGAAATCTGGCAAAAGTCTGCATAAAAGGGCTCTCCTGGCCAAATGGTTTAACTTTGGCAGGTCCCTGCTGGTCTGTTATGAAACTAGAATATCTTTTGCAGATTCTGGAAGTGATTGCGATCGCAAAGCTCTATTAGCGGCTGTGGAATCGACTTTTAAAAATGAGAGGGCGTAAAATTCGACAAAAAAATTTCGCGACGAAATCGAGCACATGCCTTCATAAAACGGCTCTCCTGGCCAAATGGTTTAACTTTGGCAGGTCCCTCGTGCTTTATCATGAAAGTAGACTTCGTGGGGCAGATTCTGGAAGTGATTGCGATCGCAAAGCTCTATTAGTTGCTTTGGAATCGGCTTTTGAAAAAAATTCTGCGAAAATCGCAAAAATTTTGGGTATCGAAATCTGGCAAAAGTCTGCATAAAAGGGCTCTCCTGGCTCTCCTCGTGCTTTATCATGGCCAAATGGTTCAACTTTGGAATATCCAGGTTGCTTTCTTTCTAAAATGATGGTTATTTTAACAACTTATATTAAGAGAATAATGAATAATATAAAACAATATTTCGTACAATAGAGCAGTTGCAAACAGCTGATAACAGCATGACAACTTGGACAGCTTGACCTCCGATGTTGGTTGCCATGCATCGTTGCCATGGTGCTATGAGCTGTTTTCAACTGCCATTTGCTTACTGTGATTTTTTATCCCAGCGTCTATTTATTTTCACGTAGAGTTGATTGTCCTCCATCTACGTCACTCTGACTTCATATGAAACTTCCCTATTTATTTTACGAAAATATACATCTTGCATGTAGATTTTCGTATTACGTTTTTGATCGACAAGTACAAAAACGCCAAGGACGACAGACTTTTGAAATTTAAAATTAAAATTTTTTTATTTTACAACATAGTAACTCAATGTAACGCATACGTACGATAACTAATACATATCTATATCCAAATACGTGGATTAAAATCGGTAAATAAATTTCTTCGATTCTTAATAATTTTCTAAAAAGAATCCATTGGTCGATTATCATATGAAGAAATCTTTTTATTGCATCCACAGACGGCCAGGGCCGTCACACTTCGCTTGCGTAATAAAAGTTCGCAAGTCACAAGTAGGCGTGTCTTCCGAGTGAAAAGTCTGTCCAGATTGCACTGAAATCGACCTCGAGGTCGAACGAGGCTCATGGAGATAGGCGAAAGCTGTTGTTTTTTTAAATATTGAAATTGATAGGTGCTAAGTCCCCGCTCGGTATATATGCTTGTTTTTGAAAAGAGGCGGGGCTTTACTCTGTCACTCATCGTTTTGCTTCTTCGCACAGACCAATAAGCAAACGATTCTCATTCGAGATGACTACGTTCCAGCAGTTGGCTGGCTGACAAATAATCCATGGAGCGTTTGGTAATAGGCAATGTACTTTGCATTGCAGTGGTTGGATGGTCGGATCGGCATTGAGCATAGATAATAGATTCCTCTAAAGATAATACATATATTTATAGTCTCGCTTTAGAAAGATCTATAAAAGCAATTTCTTGTTAAATGACTTCTAAAATTGTTAAAATAATTATATTCGGTGCCTCCGGGAACACTGGATTGGCTACTGTGGAAGCTGCTTTAAAAGCTGGTCAGTTAAATTATTAGTTTATACAAGTTTTAAATAAATTATGTTTGAAATATCATTTTTCCTTTAATCTTAAATTCAAAACAGCATCACGATTTAATGACAACGAGCTTTACCTGCAAAATCTGGATAGCATGATCAAGCCAGATTGAAAATGAAATTGAAAAAAAAAAAAAAGTATGGATTACCATATTCCCAGTTTCATAGCTAATTATATATCTGATCTTTATCCATAATATTTTGTGAAACTAGGCAAATATAAATATATCACAGCGTTAATATGAGACAGTGGTTTAAATATTACGACATATATATAGTGGTTTAAATATTACAGCGACTTTAAATATTTTTTTTATATTATATTATTTGAAATGGCTATTGCAATTACTTAAGTAAAGAAATTTGTGAGAAAACCCAGAGCTACTTCGGTGCTAAATTTTAAATTTCATTGAGGATGCCCAGACTAAAGCCGTGCGATACGAAATAAATGTGGTACAGCTTTAGTATAGGGCCTCATTGGGAACAACTATAGTATTTCCCCACAGCCGAAATGCGATTATGACTAAATCATAAACCATATAGCATAAATGATAAAATCATAAGCTAAATTATAAATCATAAATCCAAAATAAATAGCATGCAGGCTGCCATATTATATCGCAAACAGTTCATAACGACATCGTTATCGTTCAAATCGGCGCCAAAGAAAAATCGCCAAATTCAGCTGTGGTGAAATACAGTAGAGAGTCAAAAATCCACACAGCTCGGGACCAGAGGTTGTGCGGATTTTAGGATTTGGCAGATTTTGGAGCCCATGAAAAATAATTTTCAATTTGAATAATAAAAACAGAATATTAATCAAACTAAACGTATACTAGTGAATAATAACACAATTTCACTAAATATATATATATAATGAAAACAATAAATAAAAATGAAAAAATATTCTTCAAATTTAGACAAAATCTGTTCACATTCAGTTTGTTTTAAACTACACTTGAACATGTACACATACATCATTGAGATTTTTTTTTTTGTCTATTGTAAATAGCCATCAATTCTTATTTTATAACACAAATTTATTTTTTGAAGAATTTAACTGAATTCTTCCTTACAACTATGCTTTCATCAGATAACATTTTTAAAAATTAGTTTGTTTTTCGCATTGATATCATCATTATAATAATCATAATTTTCTTTTGATTAATTTAATATACTTTTGATAATTTCCTTATTAGCAACTTGGTTCTTGCAGTTTTTCATATTTTTATCATTGTAATCATAAAATGCAAGCACAAAATCTGCATTGAAGATCTTTTACAAAAATTTTGATTTGCAGTTTTGTAACTTAAATTTCATTGTTTGTATCTGAAAAGCTGTGCGGATTTCGGACTTTGGCGGATTTCAGGTCGGCGGATTTCTGGCTCTCTACTGTACTATAGTTGTACCAATTTCGCCAAGGGCAGGGGATGTCCTACTACAGCTGTTCAATATATGTAATTTAACCCATTCAGTACCGGTCATGGTTATAGTTATCCTATACGCATAAAAGTTGATTTCCTGTCTAATGAGACATAAAATAAGACAAAAATAAAATTTGAGAAAATTAGCTTTAATACTTTTTAAAATACAGAATGTTGCGAAAACGCAACGTCAGTCCAAAGCAGTATATAAAGCATCATTTTTGAGAATCATGGAAATCTTCAAAACATTTAGCATGTACAGCAACATTACATTTTTTACACATTGTTACTGTCTGACTACTGCACATTTTACACCTCCTTCTTTTATTTTCGGGATTTTTTGTGATTATATGGCCTGTACGATCCTCTTTGTTTTTGCTGTAAAAAGTGATTTTGCATTGCGGATGGCCGACCAGTACATGTGGTTTCAGGAACAGGGTTTATATCATTTTTCATATCAAATGAATTTGATTTATTTGATGAAATATCTACTTCCGATTTTAATAAAGACACTGCAATTGCCCTTTGAAAGTCTAGCAATGTTGTTTTGGAATCCACAAATTCCCTATAAAGTGTTCAAGCATTTACTTTTGCAATATCAATGCAATTTACGAAAATAGGCCACCACCATTTTTTTCCTTTTATATTTATTCTGTAATTTGATATAAAATTATCTAATAAGTCCACCCCACCCATATGCTTGTTATAATCAGCAATGACTTTGGGTTGTTTTACTTGGACAGTTTTTTTTTTTTTCTGTTCTGGAGTAGCGTTTTGCATATGCTGCTGGCTCAGTATCATCCCAATTTGTCAGTACGGTGACAACAGCATTGTCGTTCCACCTAGCGACAGTAACATTATTCTTTGAATCGAATGCTACATCATATGTGCCACAAACTTCCTTCTTCATCTCTTTCTCTTCCTTCATCTTCCTTCTTCATCATATATCCTTCTTCATCATCTATCCTTCTTCTTCTCGAACTTCCTTCTTAAAATACATATATAGGTTAAAGCTTGCAAATGATTTGATACTGACTCTTGCAGGTTTCAATGAATCATAGCAATGTTTTTCTACATCTTGTGGTTGTTGATTATATGCGGGGGAACATTTTTACCAAGTAAAATTTTTCTTTCTTTTACCTGTATTATTTTTACTTTTCTTAACTTTAGAAGAAAAAATATCGATCTCACCTGTGATATCTTTAGGAAATGGAATATTTTCACCCACAGCATTATCGTCGATAGTTTCTTCATCAGTCAAAACATCCAGGTCAGGTGGAATTACGACAAATTCATAATTTTCTTCTTCAGATTCGGAACTGGAATCATCACTAAGAGCTTGAAGATATTCTAAAGCTTCATTTATCGTTAAACAACGTCGTACCTTTCGTAAATTACGAGAATCGCCTGCAAAAAATAAAAAATCGATCATGAAATGAACGAAAACATCCTCTAAATCTTTTAACACACATTAGACTGACGTTGCGTTTTCGCAACATTATTTAAAAAATGAAATTTAGAGTATAGAAAAAAAAATGTTTACTTACTTGTTGATGCCATTTTGTTTTTAAGAGTTCAAAGAAAGCAAAACAAACTTTAGCCTATAATTTTGACATGTGCTGCCATCTACCACTGAAACTTGAAAGTAATCAATAAAAATAATGGAAAACATTGATTATTCATTATTTTATAACGAATATTAAATGCAATTGTAAACCAATGATTTTTTTTTTCTTTTATGCGTATTGGACACCACTTTAATAGGAAAATATTTTTATAGCAAAAAAATTTAAAGTTTTCCACAGAAAAAATAATAAAGAAAACGTTGCGTTTTCGCAACGTCAGTACGAAATGGGTTAAAAAAAAAAATAATGTGGTTATTTTTATAATTTGTTTTATTTATAGAAGTTGATATGCAGATGTTGGTATGTGTGATACTAAGTGTGTACCTTTAACAGTATATTACAAGATGTAAGAATGCAATGTATTTTACAAGATGTAGTGAAAAAAAAATATTATATTATATATACTGCGCCATGAAAAAATTCGTACCATGAAAATATGCAGAAATATATAATCATAAACAACTTCTTAATCTATAGTTCTGTAATTCACGTGTTCAATTTCAGTCATAAAGTCAGTTGGGAGAGCATAAATTCTTTATTAGAAATTAAACACACAATAAAAACTATTTGCAGTATACTTTGAAGAATTCACAATTATAACTTAATTCAGTAATATTTCAGGATAACATTGTTTCTCCATAAAGGAGCCAAGATCATAATATTTAAATCATAACTTTCATGTTCAAGAGAAAAAAATTATACTTCCTGTTTAAGACAGGCCGCGAAAACTAAACTAAACATAAAAAAAGTAACATTCTCAAAAAAAGAGAAAAAAGCACCTCTCATTTGGCAAAGAGCCAACTACTAGTCGGGGGGCTGGCGAAACGAAACCAAAAGCTACGTTCAAACATGCTCCGCCCCCATGAACGAAGGTTCATAAAAATATTCTACAAGTACAATAACAACATTAGTGTTATTACAGGTTTTCATTTTCTTGGTCTTCAACTGCAAATAGATAAGAAAAAAAAGAGATTAATATACATATGAAACATTATAACTAGATGATTAACATAAATGGATTAAAAACAGGAACATAAAAAAAAAAAATAATAAATAAAAATAAA
This sequence comes from Salticus scenicus, assembly GCA_963930645.1. Taxonomy (NCBI): domain Eukaryota; kingdom Metazoa; phylum Arthropoda; class Arachnida; order Araneae; family Salticidae; genus Salticus; species Salticus scenicus. The sequence continues at coordinate 103,547,072 of OZ005652.1, forward strand.
ATAAAATAAAATAAAAATAAAATAAAAATTTCAAAGTTCAAAATGGTAGAGGTGATAGTTTGGCGATCGGACGCTTCAACTCTCCATAAATAGTTTTCAGTAGAACAACACGAATCTTGCCATCTGCTCCAGGAAATAATTTGATTATGCGTCCCAGTTTCCACTTCAAAGGGGGCTGATTATCATCTTTTATTAAAACCAAATCGTCTTTCTTGAAATTTGGTTTATTTATTAACCATTTTGATCGCCTTTGCAAGTCTGATAGGTAATCTGAAGACCATCTGTTCCAGAAACTTTGAAAAATTTTTTGTAGAAGTTTCCATCTTTCTAGCGGGGTTAGGTTAACTGAAGAATAGTCAGGTTCTGGTATTGAAGTCAAGGCAGTGCCTATGATAAAATGTCCTGGAGTTAGAGCATTTAAGTCACTTGGATCATTCGAGAGCGCAACAAGAGGTCTCGAGTTCAAACACGATTCAATTTGAGTAATTAAAGTAAGGAACTGTTCATAAGTTAATATTTGTTCGCCAATAGTTCTTTTTAAATGACCTTTCATCTGTTTTATTCCAGCCTCCCAAAGTCCTCCAAAATGGGGGGCCGATGGGGGATTGAAATTCCATTTGATTGTTTCTTCGGACAAATATCTGTGAATCTTTTCGTCAGAAGAGATCAAGGACATCATTTTTTTCATTTCGTTGTCGGCACCTACAAAGTTCGTTCCTCTGTCTGAAAACAATTCTTCAGGTTTTCCTCGTCGAGCAACAAACCTCTTCAAGGATGCGAGGAATGTTTCAGAGGTGAGATCACTGAGTATTTCCAAATGAATTGCTTTTGTGGAAAAACAGATATATAAACAAATATAACCTTTATAAGATCTAACACCTCGGCCCTTACGAGGTTTGATGAGAAAGGGGCCTGCAAGATCAACCCCGACTTTCGAAAACACTCGCGATGGCACTACACGAGCAGCTGGAAGATCACCCATCAGTTGAGAGGCTAAGTTCGATGTGGTTCTAAAACACTTCATACAGTTCCGCAGATTCCTTTTCACGGCGTCTCTTGCATTAATTATCCAATATTGTTGTCGCAGGACTGAAATTGTTAACTGAGTTCCACTGTGAAGATGTTTTTCATGAAAATACTTTATAATTAAATCTGTAATGTGATGCGTTTTAGGAAGTATCGTTTGGTGTTTTTGACTCTCAGGTAGGTTTGCGTGTCTTAATCTTCCACCAACACGAAGAATTTCATTTTTGTCTAGAAAAGGGTTTAAAGAAAGGAGTTTGTTACTAGCATTCAGGTTTCTTCCAGATTTTAAAGTCTTTATTTCCTCTCCAAATTCATGTCTTTGAACCAACTTCACAATAATTTTAGTTGCCTCATCAAGTTCTTGTATAGTTAAAAAGCCAGTATTTCGCGCAGATCGACATTTAGTATTTTTTATAAATCTAAGACACCAGGCTGTAACACGTCTTAATTTAGACCAAGATGAAAACTTATATAATAATTCAAATTCATTATTGCCATGAGTTAAAGAGCAAACAGTAGTTTTCCGTTGTTCTCTCAAAATCTCTTCTTCAGGTATTTTGACTTCATTTTCCGGTAGTGGTGTCGGTAAGTGCTCTTCTTTCAACCAGATTGGTCCCTTTAACCATTCTTCATTCTTCAACAATTCAGTTGCTGTGCAACCACGAGATAACACATCAGCGGGATTTTTAACCCCTGGACAAAATCTCCACTGAGATGGGGCTACTAATCGTTGAATTTCACGCACTCTGTTCTCTACAAAGGGCTTCCAGTTACTAGCACTTCCTTTGACCCAATAAAGGGTAATTTGGGAATCACAGAAGCATAGTATGTTTTTGACGGGAACTGAAAATAGCTGCCCAAGATAATGAGCTAATCGAGCAGCTGTTAAGGCTCCCATCAATTCAAGTCGAGGCAAAGTAAGTTTTTTGAGAGGAGCTACTCTTGTCTTTGACATAATAAATGAAGTTTCACGGGAACAAGGATCACGAAAATAAGCTACTGTACCATATCCCTTCAAACTGGCATCGCAGAAAACACAAATTTGAATAGTTTCAGGAGTTAATTTTTCAAAATTCGTAAAATATTTTCTAGGCACTTCAAAATTTTCTAAATCCTGTATTTCACGATGCCATTTCTTAAATTTTTGTGTTAAAGCATCAGGTAAAGCAGAATCCCAATCAACACCCTGCTCCCATAGTTCTTGCATTAGAAATTTAACTCTTATTATAAAAGGGGAAATAAACCCTACAGGGTCATACACCTTTGCTACAGTTTGTAAAACAATTCTCTTAGTGATAATTTCATTATCAAACCCTTCTAACAGAGATTGAATGTCTATTCTTAACGTGTCATTATTAGTTGACCACATTATTCCCAATACTTTAGAGATATTTCCCTCATTTATTTCTTCATCAACGTTTATTCCATGTTTTTCCCACAATTTGCTTAATTCGTAAGAATTACTTTTACATTTCCTTAATGTCATATTGGCATCTTTAAGTATTTTCACAGCACCAGACAATAAAATAAATGCTTCATTTACAGAATTAGCGCCATGAAAGAGATCATCAACATATAAGGAAGTATCAATCATATTAACTACTTTCTCAAACAAGTTCTTATAGCCCTTTATGTGATGTTTAATGGTAGCTGAGAGCAAAAAGGGTGATGTTGTAACACCAAAAGTTACACGAGTCATGCGGAAAACCTTTAATAGAGGATTTTTACTATTTATATCCTCAAACCATAGAAATCTCAAAAAGTTTCTATCATTTTCTGCAACCTGTATTTGCAGAAAAGCTTTTTCAATGTCACAAACAAAGGCAATTTTATGAAGGCGGAATTTTAAAATAATATCCAAAATATTAGGATTTAAATTGGGGCCTGCAAATAAACATTCATTTAAAGATTTTGCTTCCTTTTCTTTGGAAGAAGCATCAAACACTATTCTGACCTTTGTAGTGGACTTATCTGTTCTTATCACCGGTCTGTGGGGCATATAATATACACCAGTTTCATTTTTGTTTATTTTACACTCCTCTATTATACCCATTTTCTTTTGTTCCTCAAGAATTTTTTCATATTCATTTTTAAGCCATTCATTTTTAGACAGTTTTGTTCTCAAACCCCAAAGTCTATTTTTGGCTATTTCTATATTCGATTTTAATTCATTTTTATTTTCCTTCCACAAAAATTGAATTTCATATCTTCCCTTAACAAAATTTAAATTTCCATTAAAAGAATTAATAATTTCTATATCTCTCTGTGACATAGAATCATTCTTACTGTCACATATTCCAAGTGATTCTAAATCCCAAAAACGCTGCAAATCAAAACTGTCAAATTTATTTACAGATACAAAATGCGAATTAATTACTTCTGTACTATTATTATTCAATTTCCCCACTACAGTATATCCGAAAATAGTATTAGCAACATATAAATTATCACCGATTTCTTCAATGATACCTCTCTGTATTTTCCAAAAATAATCAGCTCCTAGCAAAATATTAATTTTGGAATCACTTAATGAATTGTCTGCCAATTTCCAGTTTTTATTTTTAATATAACTTTCAATTTCTGGTTCGCCCCTTGGGCTTTTCAAGGGAGTCGCGGTTATTAAGTCTGTAGCTAATACTTCAACATGGATGAGCCGACGAGGATTTATTTTGCTACGCAGTTCAATATTAAAAACCTCGAATTCCTCTTCTTTACCTTTATTTATACCAAAGGCAAAAACAGTTAGCTTTTCTGTTCTTACACGGGTTAATTTTAATTCGTGGGCCAATTCTTTAGTAATAAAACTTTTTTCACTTCCGGAATCCAATAAGAGTCTGACAGTTTTTGATCTAGAATTAGATTGGGCTATGACGCAACATGTTTGCAATAACGCTGCCTGATTACTGTTTTTTAAATGTGAATTCGATACTATAGTGTTCTCTACTACTTCTGGTTTCAAGTTTTTTGAAAAACAAAATAATTTGTTATGATCTGTTGCTTTACATTTTTCGCAAGGCTGCGATTTCACCCTGCACTGTGATGACAGATGAGATTTTAGAAAACATTTATAACACCTGCCATCCTTCTTTAATTTTAACCTTTTCTCAACATCAGTTAAATTAGTACATTCAAGAGAATGATGATCATAATTCTTGCAAAATATGCATATATTTTTTACACCTACATTCAATGAATTCATTTTATTTGGAAATTTTCTGTCATTAATTTCGGCTTTATTTTTATTTACAATTACCGAAGCATTTTTATAATTAATCATACTAAGTGATTTTTCACGCGATTCAAGTTCTACTTTAAGAAAATTAATTAAGTCTGTCACATCAGACTCATCCTTCCTTTTATCACTTTGCCTGTAATATTCAACTACTAGATCGTTTGGCAATAATTTTAATAAAATTGGATTCAGTAAATGACCATATTGGCCTTTTGTCACCCCTAAATTAGATAAACTGCGAATATTTACTTCACAAGCGTCATAAAACTTTCGCAAAGCAGTTATATTTGATGAACTTTTTACGCCTTCTAAGTTTATCAATTTATTCATGTGAGCATTAATGATAATATCCTTTTGCCCAAAACGTGTTTTCAATATTTCTATGCAATTATCATAATTTTGTTCCGTAAGTGAAAACCCTTCAATAACATTGTACGCTTTGTCAGTTAAAAGCGTTTTCAAGTAAGTGAATTTTTCAATCTTTGTAAGATTTTCATTTAAATGGATTGAATTTTCGAAACAATCGAAAAATTCGTTCCATTTTTCTATTTGTCCACCAAATTTTGGTAAGGACATTTTCGGCAATCTCACTGCCGAACCAGTTTTTGTTTGGGTTTCACTGACAGAACAGTTTGAACTACTTTCATCTTTATTATTACATAATCTTTTTAATCTTAGTTTGATTTTGCATTTGGCAGAAATTATTTGCTCGCCGTATTTATCGCTGGTCGCGATATCTTTTTCATACTCTTTAATATCTACTATTAAATTTTCAATTTCATTATTTAAATTTTTTAATGCAATTTCTCTTTCACCTATCATTTCCTGGATTTCGATGATTTCGTCTGATTTTGTATTTTCTAGATCGTCCAATAATAAATTCTCTAATTTATTTATTAATTTAGTTACATTTGAGTGTTCCGTAGAACGCTTAGCTTTTAACTTTTCAATATTCATAGCGAGCAAATAATCAAACAAAATAATTCAAATAATTAAAATTTCTAATTTCATTTAATCAATGTTATAAATAGTAGTTAAATTTTGCTTACCTGGTTCCATATCCAGGCAGCTATCCAATAACGAATCCGGAATTCCAGTCATTATTATTTTTCAGTTTCGTTTTCACAATAAATTATCCAAGCTTTCAAATCCAAATCCAGATAAATTAATATCTAAAGGTAATTTCACTTTCAAGGGATTTCACTTATCCCGAGTTTCGTTCACCATGAAAAAATATTATTATATTATATATACTGCGCCATGAAAAAATTCGTACCATGAAAATATGCAGAAATATATAATCATAAACAACTTCTTAATCTATAGTTCTGTAATTCACGTGTTCAATTTCAGTCATAAAGTCAGTTGGGAGAGCATAAATTCTTTATTAGAAATTAAACACACAATAAAAACTATTTGCAGTATACTTTGAAGAATTCACAATTATAACTTAATTCAGTAATATTTCAGAATAACATTGTTTCTCCATAAAGGAGCCAAGATCATAATATTTAAATCATAACTTTCATGTTCAAGAGAAAAAAATTATACTTCCTGTTTAAGACAGGCCGCGAAAACTAAACTAAACATAAAAAAAGTAACATTCTCAAAAAAAGAGAAAAAAGCACCTCTCATTTGGCAAAGAGCCAACTACTAGTCGGGGGGCTGGCGAAACGAAACCAAAAGCTACGTTCAAACATGTAGAATGCAAGAGAAACATTAAGATATTTCCAGAGATATAACAACTTGAATGTTACAGATGTGTTACATAAACTGGTACAACTATAGTATTTCCCCTCAGCTGAATTTGGCGATTTTTCTTTGGCGCCGATTTGAACGATAACGATGTCGTTCTGGATTGTTTGCGATATAATATGGCAGCCTGCATTCTATTTATTTTGGATTTATGATTTATACATTTATAATTTAGCTTATGATTTTATCATTTATGCTATATGATTTATGATTTAGCCATAATCGCCAACGAAAAATTGCCAAATCTAGCTGAGGGGAAATACTATAGTTGTTCCTTTTTATAAAGGGCAAGATCACAAAAGTCTTACATGTTTTTTTTTTTTTTAATTAATATTCTTGCATAAAATATTTAACATTGAGAGAAATTCGTATGCTCCTCTGCAGCCATTTTATTCAAATTTTTGGTCCAAAAACAGTCATTTATTAAAAAGAACCATTCAGTAGTCCCACTTTTACAAAAATTAGCAAATTTACACAGACGCTTCACAGAATTTTAATGATTTAAAAAACAGTTTTCATAAAACCTGGATAAGAAAATTATGTATTTTACTCAAATTATTATTATTTTTTTTACATATTCTTTGAAATCTCACTTTCTGAGTAAAGGTGGGAAATTCTCGCCCATTTTTAATTCATAATGTTATTACGTATTAAAGAGGCATTTTAATTTTTTTTTAATCTCCCAATATTGTTTTAAAACACATAGTACATTGTTTAAAACTAAATTTATCATGTAAATAAGTATTTCAGTTTTTTACCTTTAGAATATATCACCTTGGTTGTTGAAAATTTGATCAACAGATTGATCTTATTGTGGAATTGTGATCCAATGCCAAATTTATCCACAAAAAACAAAATAGATTATTGAAACTATATCCAGAAATAATGATTTCAATAAATATTATTTTAAGGATAGTCCTCTACTCTCCTTCTTTTTCACACACTTATCAAATGCATATGGTTTTTACAAGAAATCCATTCTTCCTTTTTGTAAAAAATCCCTTATGGGCATGTCACTCAAATGTAATTTTATTTATTGACTATGATATGGGAGTTTTTAAGCATTTTGGTTTTTTTTCACAAAAATCCCTATTGAAATTTCAACTCAGAAAAATATCTAAACTCTTGCTTGTTCTTTTGCTGATAATTTGTTTAATTTGTACTTTATTCAAATGAACTTTTGACAAAAGTTGCCCAATATATCTAGCTTTCAAACTATGTAACAAAAAAATTCAATATATCATGCATGCACAATAAAAAATAAAAAAATATTACTACAAATGGCTCATGTTTTAGATCTCAGCAAAAATTGTCAAGTGCACTTTATGTTTCAGAATACTGTTTCTCTCATGTTTTGCCGATTTTTCTGCAAGTTTTGCAAAATTCTGTCGAAATCCATTGTTATAAGTAGTGATGTGGGGTGGAAAAACAACATTAATAATATTATAGTTTTAAAAAATTAAAGAATACGCTTTTATAGAAATGTGAACTAAAAAGCACAAAATATCTATCTTACAAGAAAACATTCAAAAGGTGTCATCTTCAAAAAGTATTGAAAAAAATATATGTGATTCTACTCTTCATAAAACACCAGAAAATGAAAAAATTATCGGCTGAAATTAATTACAGTGACCACAAAAATTTTTCAAAAGTAAGCATATTTGGCGATTTCACTCTGCTAGGCGATTGGTTTTGAGTACTTGGGGGAAAAGCAAAACACGGTTCTGTTCGTACACAGCAATCTCGGTGCTAACAAACGTATCGTCTAATAGCACTAAATTGCCAAATATGCTTAATTTTGATAATTGTTTGTGGTCGCTGTAATTAATTTCAGCCGATAATTTTTTCATTTTCTGGTGTTTTATGAAGAATAGAATCACATATATTTTTTTTTCAATACTTTTTGAGGATGACACCTTTTGAATGTTTCCTTGTTAGTATTAAAATGCAGGGTAAGAGAAAATCGTGTGAGTGACACACCATAATATTTACATACATTTAAATAATTTAGATTACAATAAATACATACATGCATACATACATTAAAATAATTTAGAATTAAACAAAAATCATGTTTAAAAAATCTCCCCTGACTGGGCTCGAACGCTAGACCTTTAGGTCCGTAGCGCGGCGCTTTACCTCACAGCCACTGCGTTCACGTAGTGAAAGTCTTTTTGTTACAATATAGATTTTTTGTTTGCTCCCAGAGTGGTTACAAACATACATACAGGTGAAGCTAATAAAAGCGTGTTAAAAAGCGTAAATGGGAAGAAAATTTTGAAACTATACTGACGCTTATAGCACCTTTTGGCTTCCAAAAAATTTTAATACTATATTTTATTTTACTTTATCAATGAAAACTGTTAAAGTTCCCTGATTAAATAAAGTAAATATTTCTATTAATTTTTTTTTTCGGTAGCCAAAGGTGCTAAGTTGGCAACTATGCTGATGCTTCAGAACTTCTTAAAATCCTTCCTTAGTATCAAAGACAAAATATATATATATATATTAGCAGGCTTTGCCCGCTTCGCTGGGCACTATATTTAAATGATTTCTTTGTAAATGAATATATTTCGATTGGCAACTATTTTCGTCACAGCTTTAGTATGGGACCTCCTTGGCAATATCAAACATTTTTTTAAATTCTCGAATCTGTACAACAAAACTATTATTAAAACAAATATTTTCAAAAACAGTCCAATAGCTGGTGTTAATTCTTCGATTATTCTGGAAACAGTTGAAGCTGTTACTCGTAAAGTATAAGTCATTATTCGATGAATGTTCTGGGACAGTCCAAAAAATAGTCACTTCTTCCACGGGAGTAAAGCAAAAAACATCAACTACAAAAATTTTCGCTCATTCATGAAAAATGTCCAGTCGCTTAGAGCTCAATCCCTAAAGTGCAGTGACTCTGAATAGGTCTCTGAATAACTCTGGATCGCAGTGACTACATACATACTCTTTCGCAAAAATCAACTCACACCTACTTATAACTTTTGGTGATGGGGCTTGGAGATGACTCCATCGAGAATCCCTTGGTAAGCTCAAGGTCTATGTTCCCGTGTGTCGGAGAGCTTCGAAACATCGGGAATCCTAAACTACCATTTTTCACCAAATTTGGTCGCCCACTCGCCAAGTTTGTCGCCAAGACTATGCTTTCTATTAAACATATCTTTATTTAGTTATTTAAAAATATTAATTTGAATTAATCAAATATTTCTGCCCGACAGCGTGCAAGTGCAGTCACACACAGCAGCTCATTTATTTGTATGTTAAATTAGCATAGTGATTGGTATATAAAAAAATAAATAACTAAACATTATTGTGCTACACAACTTTATTATATCTCTCCCTTGGCGGCTTTTGAATTTTTGTCGCCATATTAGCAATTTTTTTTCTTTTTGTATAATTTCTTGCATAAAAATAGAAAGCGTTTTATCGGACACCTTTTCGTTAACATATAAGAACCCTTCATATTCTGTTTATTTTATTAATGGTTTTTAGGTTTAAAATAGTGCTTGATAAAATAAATTTTCTCTTTTTAAGACTGCACTTTTTTTTCTATAAAATTATCTACTCAGATAAAAATAGATCATTAAATTTGACTACTATTTCAGTTTATTTTTTTCGTTTTGTAAGTATTTTATAAATTTTATATTTTTCTTGAACTACCTAGATTAAAATCGCTGTTGCTAAATTAAACCCCTTGGTGAAAAATATTCGGTGTACTTCAACGCACCAATTTAAAAAATCACCCAGGAGGAGCTATAAATAAAACTGATTTTAGTACAAAATATATTAGCATCGTAAACTATATTAGCACTTTATCAATGTGTAAAAGAAATTTTTAATTAAAAATGACGTCAATTTTTGTGAGATGCATAATTTATTTATTTTTTATTGTTCACGTTTAGATAAATGTATTTATTTTCCTGTTGGGAAAAAAAAATAAACTCTTTTTTTTTTTTTTTTTTTTTTTTTTTTGGCAACAATAAAATTATGGATAAAATTTAAATGTCTAATTTTTTGCTATTATTGGCTTACAAAATTGCTATTTTATGCATAAAAATCGCAAAACAAAGTTTTTTTTTCGGAATAAAAGGCAGCCAACTTTGTAAGTTAGGGTATAAGCTATCTCCATTACGAATTTCATCGAAATCCGTCGAGCAGTTTTGGCGTGAAACTCAGTCAAATAAATTCTCAGACATTCACGTTTATAATATATATAAGATTTTTAAGCTTCCTAGGCAAGTATGGTCAAAGACCTGGAGCAAGCTTTGGGGTTTAGCTTTTTGTTCCTTTTCTTTTTTATCTTGTTTAAATTCTTTTATCTTTAATACTGACGAAGGAACTTTAGAAGTTCCAAAACAACTGTATAATTAAAAAAATTTCTTCTCTCATTTGTGCTTTTTAACATTATTATTTTTCTTTAATATTCCAGTACCAAGTGTCTCTACATACATTTAATTAATCATAGCATATTTTTAGGGAACATACTTATTCAAATATGTATAACATATGTTAATTTCTTTATGTTTTGATCACTATAAATGCAGTAAATCGTGCTATAAAGAAATTCCTGTCATAGACTGCAGTCTATTCTAATTCTTTTATAGCATAAACCAGTAGTTCTATTTAAGCTATTTTCAGTAAGAAGAACTTGAATAATCTACCAGTTTCAAGGCATTCTGGAGGCAATGAGAACAGAAATAGAGAGGCATATACAAAATCGAGCCATAATTTATTTCAATTTTGTTGGATATTTTGATAGGTAAAATTACATTTATCTATTGAAACGTTCATCATTTATTTCTGTCTCTTAATAAGAATAATATATATTTAAAAAAAATAAAAATAAAAAATTGCAAACTTTTTCTTCTACTTAAAACAGCTGTCATAAACACGGTCCCTGGTAATAAGTGTGCAGAAAAGTGAGATATTGCCTGATTAATATCGGAATATTTCATTTCACTGTTCACCAGAAAGGAAAAAGCAGCTTTAAGCAATTAGCAGAACCTTCTTAAGTTAACTATCAATCGAAAGTGACTAGTTGGTTCCTTCGAAAAAGATATAATATGGTATGTTACTCAAACAACTTTCTGTTATCATGCATTTGAATACAATAAAAAATAAACATATTTAAAAAATCAGCATTGATAATTTGAGGTCAAACAATATTTTGTCTACAGTATGGATATGAGAAATTAATTATTATACCTAAACAAACTTCCTGTATTTTGTAATATTTAGTAGAGCATTTCTATCAATTACATTCAAGAGAAAAGAATGTTTTGCTTAATTTTAGGTAGTCCTGTATATTATCTTTAAATGAATCTATTATTTTTAAATAATATACACACTGAGAGTATTGTTTTTGGGTCTAATTTTCAAAACCGATTTTAGACTCACAAAACAAAATGAAATAAGCACATATTTTTGTATTTATAATAAATTATGGTGTGAAAATCATTCACCATTCTTTTACAAGGCCACACAAAAGAGTTACGATACTTTGCTAGGAAATTTCTGAGAGTGCATTTTCATACTGTATTAAATTTTTAAAGCATATTATTCAACTTCGTGCGTTGCAGAAGAGCTCTTTTCGGACGGGGGGGCCCCTTCCGTCTTCAGTGTCGTCCGCACTTCGTGGCTGGCAGTCGTAGGTTTGATGTTTTTCCTTAAGTAGGTGCCGCCATATTTCTCCCATCTCTGCCGACTCGTGGTCATTAATTGCGTCACTATGATGCGCGATCTATGATGTGAGATCGCGCATCATAGTGACGCAATTAATGACCACGAGTCGGCAGAGATGGGAGAAATATGGCGGCACCTACTTAAGGAAAAACATCAAACCTACGACTGCCAGCCACGAAGTGCGGACGACACTGAAGACGGAAGGGGCCCCCCGTCCAAAAAGAGCTCTTCTGCAACGCACGAAGTTGAATAATAAAGTAAAAAGATTTGTTAAATTATAAAACCTCGCCAAAAATATTTGAAGTAAATTTAACATTAGTATATTAGTGTGTATTTTTTTTTTTTTTTTTTTTTTTTTTTTCCAAAATAAAATAAATTCTACAGTTTGCCTCAATATAATCGATAATAACTTAATTGAGAGGCCCCTGTTTTCGCTGGGCTCCCCCCAAATGGGGGGTACGGGGGGCGGTTGCTACGGCCCTGCTAGCCTATTATCAGAGGTTTAATTTTATTAACTGGCATTTAATTGCTAAAATTAGAAATTTGCTGAAAATTTTCTGTAAACATGATTGGTTGGACATCATTAACATCACTTTTTCAATAAATTGACTGCCTAAACAGTTATATATAGCTTTTATCTACTTAAAACATTTTCAGGATTATTTCATTAACAAAAAATTCTTTATGCAGTTACATATCCACAGCATATCCACATAAAACCTTATAAAAATTTCATACCATCAGAAAAACAAATTTTTCAAACATATATAGAAGAAAATTTTTATGTATGTACATTAATCATACATTAATATATATATATATATATTATTTAATTATCTGTTTTAAACACATATGAAATCAACTGAGCATTAATTTTCTTAAACTGATTTAGAAAAGAATTTCGTACCTAAAAATCTGTTTTTCATCCCCCCCCCCCTGTTTACACATTTGGTATAGATATGAAATGTAAATATATAATTTAATTGAGAAAAAATTAATATATTCATCAAGTTATTGAGCACTTCTATCGCTTTATTGTTTCTAGAATTGATCATTTATCACTATCTAGAAATGGGGAAAGAAGATGGGCGGCAATTAAAAAAATACAGTCAAACCCCGATTTAGTGCCATCATCGGTACGCATAATAATATGGCGTTATAACGGATTTGGCGCTATATCGAATTATAATCCTAACTGTGTAAATGAAATAAAATTAAATATTCTCACCTCATTATATTACAAGCATTAGAAAATTTGAGGATCATAGCACTGAGATAACTAGTATTTTATTTCGATCTGCGTAGTTATTATATTTACGCAGGAGAAAAATGTTTTAAAATACTTGCTTGAGTATTTTTTTATTTATTTATTTATTTATTTTTATTTATTTATTTTTTTTTTGGTACGGAAATGTGCTTAGTGTGTTTTTCTAAAATTAAAAGATTATCAAACATCTTTTTATCCGTTGAATTTTTTTCTAAATATAGACTTTGTTTGTTAATGCAGTCTTTTGCTTCTTCAGATTTTCTTCTTCAATCTGAATTTTCTCTTCGGATGAATCCGAATTTAGGTCGTTATTTGTTATTAATCCAACAATTTCCTCTTGACTCATTTTTTCAAATGCTGGAACATTTTTGTCTACATTAATATATTTAGCTGCAGTGAGAGGATGCTGCATGCCAGCTAAATTGTTTATATCATCTTGTAAATCTTTAATTTCTGCAGTGTTTAGTTCATCACTAGATTTTTACTTTCCGAACACTATAGTGAGGAAAGTATTGTAATCATGTCAAAAATCCGAATTTGAGATTTTGATGTTTCTATACGTTTCGAGGTCCAATGAGTCAGTTTTCACTATTTTTGCGATGATGTATGTATGTGTGTATGTCTGTGAGTGAACACGCTAGCGTCTAAACTCTTTGTTCGAATAACCTGAAAGTTGGTACGTATATTGTAAGTCACCATAGTACGAACCCTATAGATTTTGGTGAATCTAGCACTTATAGTTTTTTTACAGGGACACAAAGAAAATTTCTTTATCATTATGGCCTATGGGAGCAAAATCTTAAAAGTGCGATAGCATCTAAACGCCTTATTCAATTGAGCAAAAAATTTATGCACATATTATAGGTCACAAATAATCAATCTGTATAGATTTTGGAGAATCTAGCACTTATAGTATTTTTACAGGGACACAAAGAGAAATTCTTTATCATTATGCCTATGGGGCCAAATTTTTAAAAGTGTGACAGCGTCTAAACGCCTTATTAATATGAGCAAAAAATTTGTACACATGTTATAGGTCACAGTTGCACCAACTGTATAGACTTTGGTGAATCTGGCACTTACAGTTTTTTTACAGGGACACAAAGAAAAATTCTTTATCATTATTGTTGAATCCCGAACTAATGACTTTCATTGGAATTCGAATAACTCAGAAGAAAATAGATACTTTATATCTGACTAAAAGGTTTAACTCTCATATTATTTAACTCTCAACATAAATTGACGCATTACTAAATTAACTCAAAAGAAGAATACGCCAAAACATAATGACACTAATAACACAGCAACTTTATTCCAAAAACCAAAACACAAAGACAATATCTAGCTGTTGCCAGATTACTAAATCATAACTAAAGTTTATATCAGTCCTTTCCTAACATCCTCCCACCTTGAGTTGTGGGGGAGGCACGACTCAAAAACAAATTAAACACTACAAGTCCAATCTCAGAGGAACATTAATTGTCCGTCCACATCTTGTTCTTTTAATTTCTCGTTCAGACACTACAGGGGTTGTTACACGTTGTTCAGACATCTTTGGTCTTGGCGCATGATTTTTTACTACTTGTTTCTGAATAATTTTGGCTTCAGACGCTGTTATTTCTAGCGGATATAGACGCTGAATAGGTCTAATTAACTCTCTGTCTGCCGTCTGGAGCTTCACCAATCTCACGACTCCTTCGGCTCCAGGAAGGAGTTCTGTAACCCGTCCAAGAGGCCATTCAATACGTCTTCTGTTGTCACATCCAATAATAACCACATCACCTACGGCTATAGTTGACCACCTTTTAGACTTGGGTTTTTGAACAAGTGCACCTAAATATTCTGATCTGAATCTCTTCCTCAGTTCTTTTTGTAGAGCCAGTCTGTACTTCACCCTTTTGTTAAGGCTGTTGTGATCCGCAGCATCACAATCTGGAACACCAAATTCCTTTATGTCCTGCAGAAATAATGATGGAGTCAGAGGAACAAGTTCAGAATCCTTTTCTGAGACATATGTGAGAGGTCGGGAATTTATGATGGACTCACAATCACATAATACTGTGATCAGCTCTTCATATTTTAAACATACTCGACCTAAGATTCTTTTCAATAGATCTTTCATTATTCTTATCAATCTTTCCCACCAGCCACCCCACCACGAGGCAGTTGGAGGGTTGAATTTCCATTGAATACGATTAACTGCACTATATTTGCTTATGTGATTCCAGTCTAAGGACTGCAGCACGTTTGCAGCTCCAACGAAGTTGGTTCCATTGTCGCAATAAATTACAGAGCATCTTCCTCTTCTTGCTATGAATCTACGCAATGCCAACAAAAAAGCATCAGTTGTCATTTCTGAAACCAATTCTAGGTGGACGGCCCTATAAATTGCACACGTAAAAAGACAAACCCAAACCTTCTCATGTCCTTTTAAAATTAAAGGTCCAGCACAGTCAACACCGGTGATTTCAAATACTGCAGCATCTCGAACACGATTTTCTGGAAGAGGAGCTGTAATGGCATCTAGATTCCTACCACAATACCTTTTGCACCTAACGCATTTAGAAATAGCGGATCTCACCGTTCTTCTGCCGTTTAGTATCCAAAAATGTTCTCTCAAAATATTTAACAAAATCTGAGTACCTGCATGACCATTTTTTACATGATGATGAAATATCAAAAGTCTCACTACTTCGTGTTGTGAAGGAAGAATTGCAGGTTTCCTAAAATCCTCACAGTCTTCTCTATAAACAATCTTAGTTCTAAGTCTGAGAATGCCCTCCGGATCTTTAAATACTTCTAAGGACTTCAGTTTTTCATCTTTTTCGTTTATAAATGTCTCCCTTTGTATCATCATCAATATTCTTTTTTCAGCTTCCACAAACTCTTCAGAATCAAGGCTGCCACGTTTTCTTACTTCCTCTGAAAGACGACAGTTTCTTACGAATCTCAATATCCATCCAATCAAATATACAATCTTCTCGTATTGGGAAAAATAGCGATAATACCAATCAGTTTCAAGATTTTCATTATTGGCAATCAGGACAATATCCGAGGAGGAACGAATACTCTTTTTCCGTTCTTTAAGAACTTCATTTTCATCAGCAACATACTCAGTAGAGGGCCACATATCAGGTTCTAAATACAGCCATTTGGGTCCCTCCCACCATTTCGACTTCAGTAGTTGATGACCAGAACAACCTCTACTAGGCAGGTCAGCAGGATTAAAAGGTCCAGGCACATGCCTCCATTTTTCCTTGGAAGTCAAAACTCTAATTTCTTGGACTCTGTTGTTTACAAAAGTGTTCCAGGGTTCTTCTCTTTTTATCCAGGTGAGCACAGTGGTAGAATCTGTCCAAAAGTAAATTTCTTCATGCGGAATCTCACTCAATATTGTAGGTGCAAGTCGAGATGAAATAGTGGCCGCAAGCAATTCTAACCTCGCAATTGTTGTTGCCCTCTTACCACTCGGAGAAACTCTAGTTCGTGCTTGTAATAATTGTACTCTGACAGATTCACTCGTTTCTACTCTGATAAAAACTGCAGCAGCATAAGCATATTTGCTTGCGTCGGAGAAAAAATGCAAAGAACATTTCTCGTTGATGTCACCACTTCTTAAATATCGAGGAATACGAACATTTTCTAAGGGTGAAACATTCTTTAGCCACTTTAAAAATTCATTCTTGATTAATGGGTCTACTTCTTCTTCCCAGTTTACCTTCATGCTCCAAAGTTTCTGCAAAAGCAGTTTAGGGAATAATGAAACTGGACAAGCCACTCCAATTGGATCAAAAATCCGATGGGCTGCAGACAATATAACTTTCTTTGTAACTTTCTCGAAACATAGCTCTTTTAAGCTAGCTAAATTAATACCCAATGTATCTGCCTCTTTATTCCATAATATCCCTAGCACATTTGTTTCAGGTTTAGCTTCATCGGTGAGGTTCGTGTATTCCCATCCTCTCAATTCAAACTTCCTTTGGGCCATAACGTTTGTGGCCATTTTCATGAATAACTCCAATTGGTCTTTGTTTCGCACACTTGTAACACAGTTATCAACATAAAAACTGTTCATAAGTAATTTAATCATATTCTCAGGATATTCATCATTTTTACTTTTCAAAACATTTTGAAGATGATATTGAATCACAATACCCAAAAGAAAAGGGCTGCATGATACCCCAAAAACCACACGACAGTGACGATAGTGCTTCAGCTCGCCGTTTTCTCCAAACCACAAAAAACGTAAATAATTCTTGTCAGAAGGCGAGATACTGATTTGTAGAAAAGCCTTTCTTATATCCGCTGTTACACCTATTCTTTCTAGCCGAAAACGATATAACACAGTCGGTATCAGTTCAATGAGGTTTATGCCACTCTCTAAGCAATCGTTGAGACTAGGTGAGCCCTTCTGCTTTGCTGAAGCATCGAAGACTGGTCGGACTCTGGTAGTGCTGTTTTCCTTTATCACAGGGCGATGAGGTAGATAGTGTGCAGATAGTTCCAATTCATCTTGAGGCACTAACTCGATTATTCCTTCATCTAACCAATCTTTAAATACGTTTCCATAGAGCTCATAAAGTCCTTCCATTCTCAAATTATTCTTGACTCTGTCAAGCCTTTTCAGACACAAATCAAAATTGTCGGGAAGTGGAAGGTGGGATTCTATCCAAGGCATATGTACTACAAAACGATCATTCTCAACTTTAACTGTATTTAAAAAATGTTGCTTTGCTGCCTCTTGTAATTCAATAGCTGTTTTCTTTTCCGATGGGTCAGTTATGCCCAATGAATCAAGAGCCCACAATTGAGAAATGCAAGCATTAGTAGTAAGCATAGAAGTAACTGTCACAGCTATGCTATCATTGTTAGTACGGCCAATAATTGTCCAACCTAATTTTGTTTCCAGAGCAGTGACTCCAGACTTTAATTGTTTACAGTTTCCAGTAGATAGCTTACCCGCAATATCTGCTCCTATAAGTACCTCAATGGGTCCATCAATATCATCTGTAAGGCGTATACCATATTTGGAAAGTTCTTGGATGTATGGTTCCCGTGTCACAGCAGAAATTGTTTCACAAATTACTGTTTGACTCAAAGCATTAAAGTGACAGTTATAAGTTTCTGACGAATTGGATAAATACACTGTAAAAACATCATGTTGGCAAACTGCTGTATTAGAACCTCCAAACAGTGAATGTTGTAGGTACTCTTTTCCATTAGACTGGTACTTCATTTCTTCAGCA
This sequence comes from Salticus scenicus, assembly GCA_963930645.1. Lineage (NCBI taxonomy): Eukaryota > Metazoa > Arthropoda > Arachnida > Araneae > Salticidae > Salticus > Salticus scenicus. The sequence continues at coordinate 103,565,292 of OZ005652.1, forward strand.
GTAGACCGTAAAACATATGACCTTTGTGATCCAGTATCTATGATGGCCCTAACTTTACGTTTCATTCCTTGTCCTCTCATGACTACCGCAAATGTCTGTAAAATAACATTCGGAGTTTTAGACAAATTTGCCAAAGCTTCATCTTGTTGTATCATCTTTGTTTCCGCTTCGTTCTTTTGAGACGTTGAAGTAGATTCCCCGGAAATACTTTTACATAATAGCAAGTTGTGCTTTTTCCCACATAGTTGGCAGTTGAACTTTGACTTACAATTCTTAACAGCATGTCCTTCTTTCAAGCAAAGGAAACAACAACGTGCATTTTCTACAGCTGTCTGTTTTTCTTCCAAGGTCATTTTTTGAGCTTTTCTGCAATTCCATGATTTGTGATCAGCAGAACAAAATATGCAAAATTTCTTGTTATTCTGTGAAGAATATAAAAGCTCAGTTGCTGTGGAAATACGGGGTTGGCCCTTTCTTTGGCGAGTCTCTTGGCGATCCTCAAAATTGGTTACTTTTACCGAACGATTAAAGCTTTGTGCTGCTATCAAAATTCTCTCTTCACTCTCTACTTCATCTTGTAAAAAGGTAAGAAGACGGTCTAAATTACTTATGGCCTTTGTTGAACCATCGGATTGCCCTTCCTGTGACAACTCTTCTTTAGATCGACGGTTAGCAGATCTAAATCTCTCCCATGCCCGCAATGTTTCATTAGGGATAGCGGATTCAACAAGCGGATAAAGCATAGCAGCATACTTATCTTTCGTTACTCCCAAAGTCTCTAAAGCTCTTAATTTTGATTCTAATTGATCATACAACTTGCGTAGAACAATTCTCTCTGATTTTTGTCTTGACATGATTATTGACAGCAGATCTCGCACGTAGACTTCTATCAGCAGTTCATCCCTGCCATAGCGAACCTGTAACTGCTTCAAAGCTTTCTCGTAACTTTCTCCACCAGGCGGGAAACTTTTTATTAACTCTTCAGCCGACGAGTTTTTCTCCATGGCTTGTGCTAAATATGCAAATTTATCATGATTATCCAAATTTGGATCCTTATCTATTTTTTGAAATTGTCCCCAAAAGCCTAGCCAGTTCTTTATATCACCATCAAATGAGGGTAGTTTAATTTTCGGATAATGCAGTAAAGTATTTGGCGAATTATTAAAACTATTGGCAACTAAAACTTCCTGTTTCTCATTCAAAAGGTCATTTAATTTATTTTCTAAAATTCTCCATTTATCAATATAACACTCTGATTCATCAATTTCTTTATCGATTTGATCATCTTTTTCCTTAGAATCTAATAAAGCCTCTCTATATTCATATTCACATGCTAGCATCAGTTTAGCTTTTGATTCTATTAATTTTAGCTTTGAAATTTTCTCATCATTAGGTATTGTATTTTCACTTTCACAAAAGTCATTGCACGCAATGGTAAATAATCGTCTATTCTGCTTACGAGATGCTTTTAATTTATCCATATTACACAATAAAGTTAAACCAGCTTACTTGCAGATGTCTTTGTCTTGTCGAACGGACGCCAGATGTTGAATCCCGAACTAATGACTTTCATTGGAATTCGAATAACTCAGAAGAAAATAGATACTTTATATCTGACTAAAAGGTTTAACTCTCATATTATTTAACTCTCAACATAAATTGACGCATTACTAAATTAACTCAAAAGAAGAATACGCCAAAACATAATGACACTAATAACACAGCAACTTTATTCCAAAAACCAAAACACAAAGACAATATCTAGCTGTTGCCAGATTACTAAATCATAACTAAAGTTTATATCAGTCCTTTCCTAACAATTATGGCCTATGGGACCAAATTTTTAAAAGTACGATAGCATCTAAACGTCTTATTCAATTGAGCTGAAATTTATATGAGTACTATAAATCACTGTTGCACTAACTATAAGCATTTTGGTGAATCTACTATTTATAGTTTTTTACAGGGGCACAACGAAATATTCTTTCTCATTGTGATCTATGGGCTCAAAGTTCAGTAGCGTTAAATAAAACATCGTGTAATATATGGAGAAAAATACTCAAACACTCTATTATGGTCTCCTCTCTTTTGTTTGTTTAACAATTCCTCTTTCTTTACTTTATCTACAAAACTGTTAATTACTCAATGTTCGGAAAGTCGAGTGGAGTCACTCCAGATTTTTCACTATTTTTTAAGCCTGCATGGCTCCAACAGTTAACTATAGTCTCCGTAGAAACGTCCTCCCACGCCTTTTTCATCAACAGAATCGGATCTTTTAGGGAAAGAGCAGAAAAATTATTTTTACTGATACGGTCAACAATGTGTCTTTTATGATATTTCCAATAATGTTCTTTGAAAAAAAGTATGATTCTGTCATCTAAAGGTTCTAAAACACCAGTGCGTCAGGAGGTAAAAACTGAAATCGGATATTGCTGACTGGAGTTACTTTATGACAGAATGCATTAGCTAATATCAATAATACCTCTGACAAACGACATTTGTATAAATCAACATTTGTATAAAACACAAGCGAGACACGATCTGTAATTTTCTTACATTCACTAACAGATCTAATTGATATTGTTTTATCGGGTTGCAAACGATACAATAAACTGCTTTCATCCATATTATAGACATGAGCAGGTTCATACATTGGAATAATAGCATTTAATTTTTCCTGACCTCTTATCACAAAATACACCTCTTACCGCAGAAAGATTTCTTCTCTGTTTTATCAGCCCATGATACAATGAATTGGAATGCGTCAAAACAGCGGCAATAAGCATAGCGCTTGACTGAAAAAGAAAAAAAAATGCTAATTTTAACAAAAAATTATAATTTTTTGGAAAATGTTGATTGGCGCTACATCGAGTGGGCGCTATAACGGATACTTTACATTATAGTCCCTATTTAGAAGATTTGTTCACCCATACATGTGGCGGTTAAACGGGTTTGGCGGTATTTCGGGGGGCGTTATATCGGAGTTTGACTGTAATTACATTAATAAGAAATATTAAATACGCAATTCTACTTCTAGAATCTAATAAAGCAAGTTTAAAATGAAAATTGCCATTTATATTATGGATGAAGAAAGACCGAGAAGCAACTGCAGAACATTTGATTGGCGATCGCTAGTTGTAAATAAAAAAAGGGGGAAAGAGGCAAAATATAATTACACAAACAAGAAATATTTAACAATTCTATTTCTTTCTAGGTTCTAGAATCTCATAAAGCAAGTTTTAAATAGATATTGACATTTATGTTGTGGATGGAGAAAGATTGGAAATCGGAAGGCGCGATCGTCATCGAAATCCCATTAACAATCGCCGATCGTTAATGGGATTTCTTTTTTTTTTTAAACGAACGATATCCGCGATTTTTTTAAAAACGGAAGAAATATTTTCGCGGAAAAAATGGCGATCATACCAATTTATTTTGATCGCCACTTTTTCAAATTAAGTCGCCACGTGGCGAGTGGCGACCGTGAGTCTTGACCTCTACCTCGCCGACCTCAAATATAATAAACACTCTACTGCATTTTCAAGGACTAATAATAACCTTCAATTATCAAAACACTAATTCCTTTAATTATCAAAAAATAGCAGCTTGAAATCTTAACATCTAACAATTCTGTTAACAACATCGAACACAGTATAATTCCATCAGATTGGCAGCACCTGATTCAACAAACGAAGCGAAGTGAAGGAAAGGATGAAGAAGAAGAAGAGGAAAGTAAACATACTGCCCAGCTGTAGTTTGTCCTTTCGAGCTCTGAAAATGGCCCCGATTGGGATGCCGAAATATATTAGCTCAACTTTTTTTAAGGATTTTAAATAAGGTATATTTAATATAATAATTTTTTTAAAAATGTGTATTTTCACAAAAAAGTTACATTGTTGAAAGCAGTAAGAAATGTGTTTCCATTCCAATGTCACAGAAATGTTTAAAAAGTAATTTTATTCGTGATAGTTTAAAAACAGCTTTGTTTTGTTTTTTCTTTGTGTTTCTTTCTTCTGGAACTATTTATGAGGGAAAAATTTGAATATCTGATTTTAACTGTGTTTCCATTAATGTTTAATATATCCAAAAAAAAAAAAAAAAAAAAAAAAAAAATCATTGCCACCTCTTCTACACTTTATTCTACCCATATTCCAATATTCTATGTTTCTGTGACGCATATTCTTTAAATGCATGTCTGTACACAAAACGAGAGACAACTCTTTTATTAATATCAGATTGTTTTTGTAATTATTTTTAAAGTTGAAAAAGATATTTTTAACATTGTAGCCTTGAAACAAAAGTTATAAAATTGAAATAATTCGTTGATAATAGCAGGGAAGAGGTGCCAAATTATTGTTCTGCCCCTGGTGCCACTTTTGCTTTGCACGGCTTTGCTGGTTCATAAATACTAATATTGTTGAGAGATTGTGAGAAATATTTATTTAAAAATATAGTATTATTTTTTATATTCTAGCATCATGCTTTTCTACTTTCTGAACATTTTATATTTGCATGCATTTTTAGATATGTGCAGACAGGACTTATCCATGCATAAATCATGGAGGTGCTGAACCACAATCATTCCCAAATCTGTTTTTGGAGTATTGCCAGTTTTCAACCAGTTTTAACCAAAACTGGTATTAGGTCTTGTTTTCCTTAAATTATTTTGAAGCTAAAAAATGTGAAAAACGAATTCTATGAATTTTTCACACTTGACTTCAAAACGAAGTATTAAAAATTAAATTTTTGGAGAACAAGAACTAATTTAACTGTTTGTTCTGAAATTATATTCTAGTAAGAGATTTCTCTGTAATTGTAGAGAGGAATCCTTTTGATTTTGTTCTTTTTCAATTTTCCTGAAGTGTTCTTTATTCTGACAGGTTATGAAGTGAGTGCTTTTGTGCGCCAGAAAGAGAAGTTGGGATCAGTCATCCCTTCCTGTATCTTTGAAGGTAATGTCCTGGACAAGGAGGCTGTCTCTCGCGCCATCCAGGGTCATGATGCTGTCATTATTGTGCTGGGAACACGGAATGACTTGAGTATGATTTACAATCATTATTATTCACTGCTTATTCTAAAATGAGCTTTGAAAAGATTTCTTTAACCCCTCCCATCTCACTCCCTTGAAAATGACAAGGTGAGGTTTCGCTCTCTGTTTCTTGTGACTGTGATGTTTCTGGGCCGGAGTGTTCAAAAGTAAAGCACTAAAAAGATTTAAACCATTTCTAATGCCTGAAATTTTTTTTCTTATTTTACACTCTAGATGGAAGAATTAAAAATGCAATTGGAAATAACTAATTTTAGGATAAGGAGAGGTCACGACATGGAAAATTCAGATCAGGACGAAATTGCTCAGAATTGTTGTATACTGTGAAGGTAACAACATCAGTGGCGAGGCGAGATCAAAATTAGTAGTGGGCAAGATGAGTTGAGCGAGGCCCCCTTTTTCTATCAAAAACTTTTATTTATTACATTCAGTGAAATTGGACAGACATGAAAATGTAATGGAGATTACTGTCGATATTTGCATTGATGAATATTCATGTACAATGAATAATGGTCAGTGTAAGTCAAACTGGTGCTAAAGTTTGGTTAAATAATATGTAATTTGGCTCCAAAAATAAGTTTTGAGAATAGTGCCAAACTGAGGGCGAATTTGACAAAATTCTCATTGATATTTCATAGTAATTCCTTCTAAATTAGTATTGTGTTTACAAGTGATATATGAAATTTTCAGCACTAGTATTTTTTAATAGTTTTACTTCTTTTAAATGTAGAATTTCTGCAAAAAACGTGGGTTATCTTTCTGGAAAGAATGGTACACACACACACAAAAAAAAAAGTCTTATAAAGGGCACTCTTTAATACACAGAATATAAGAGCAAACAATTATTTAAAAATATTTATTCTTTTTCATTAATATTAAAAATATTGTAATGACTTTAAATTATTTATTAATGTTAAAAATACAAAATTACAGAAATAAAAATGTCTAGAGTCCTGATTGAAAATCAGGACTATCCAAACCTGATTAAAATTTCATAATAATCAGGTTTGGATGATTTTTCATTAGATATAAATAACATGATTTCTAGTGTTTTTTGGTGGCGCTATACCAAGTAGCATTTTGGCTGAGTACTCGGATGAGTACTTGAGTAGCCAAATACCAAATGCCTAGAGTAGTTGTAATAAAGATTAATTGATGAATCTTGAAACTAAAAATAAACAAGATTTAATTAAATGGTAAACAGTAATGTTTTAATGAAGTGTTTTAGAACTATTGTAGTAAGCTGTACACAATTAGGTTCATTGATATATTTGACACTTCTAGCTTAGTAGATGCATTGGCGCATCCCCAGTGGCAGAAACGCCGCAACATAGTCACAGACACAGAAAAAGTGCTTGCAGACAGCTTTTGTCTGCACTAATAAAAAAAAAATTAGCCCGCAACTTTCAGACACTCTTTGTCTGTAGTAATAAAAAAAAATGCCTGCTACTTTCAGACAATCTTTATCTGCAGTCATAAAAAATTGTCTGCAATATACGGATATTTTTAGCCTGTGACAATGCGCTACCGATGTATGACATCTTAGACGCTGTCTGGTAGGAACTCTAGAGCCCCCATATAGGTGCCTTGGTAGCAGGGTTTCGGACCCGTCCACAAACCCCAAAAAAACCCGGGCAGGTTTTTTTTAGTTTACCCGCTTAAAGAAAACCAATAAAACCCACACTCAAGGGGGTTTTATTGGGTTTTTTTAAATTAATAAAATGTTTCACTTTTAAAAAATAATTTATTTTTTTAGTTATATTTTCTTACTTGACATTATTATATGTAATAAATATTAGGTAAGATAATAATTATATGTATAATTATTATATTATATTGTTACGAAATTGTAAATAATTGGGTTTATTTTTGTATAAATTCTTTCAAAGAGGCTTAGTAAGTTGATAAAGTGCTAATTTTGTGCATTTCTAGTCGTTTTAGCGTTGAAATAGCCTTATTTTCCCTTAAAAACGCATTAAAAAGCCCCAGTAATGCAGGTAATGGATTTGGCGATTTTTTCCCACCTTGGCGTTTTTTTTGGCGACCTTGGCGAGAAAATCCTTATATGGAATATACCAAATATGGAAGCTGTAAGTTGATTGGTTTACCACTTTCTAGAGTTTTCTCGAAAAATCTGGGTTCCATGGAACAGCATATAAGGAGCGCTTCCTCGCCAAGGCAGTCAGTTCAGTTCAGATCTCAGCCAGCTTTGCTAGTGCTTGCATTGCTCTTAAGCCTCTTTGAGAGAGACTTGCTTCAAGTGTTATTGCTTATACAGTTTGTACTGTGGATTTGCTATTGACAGCTGTTGTTTAAGCTGTGGTTACTGCTTGAATTGAAGCTGATAATTGGTTTATTGACCTGTATTTTTCTGGAACTTTCTGTGAATAAATTACTGAATTTTTGTACGTTTGGCCTTTCATTCCCGGACAACTCACGAACCTTCAAGTATGCAACATTTCTGGTGTCAGGAGTGGGGTTGTCTGTGAATGGTTATAACTAGAGCTATGGAGGAACAGATGAAGAAACTTCTAGAAAGCTTAGCTACCCAGATGAATGAAATGAAAGAAGGGCAAAGAGAAATGAAGGAAGGACAAAGAGAGATGAAAGAAAGTATGGAAGCATCGCAAAGAGAGATGAAAGAAAGTATGCAAGCAAAGAGAGATGAAAGATAGCCTGAGTCAAGAGATGAAAGAAATGAAGGCAGCACAAGAGAAAATGGAAACATCGCAAAGAGAAATGAAAGACGGCTTGACTGAAGAAATGAAGGAAATGAAAGATACTATGGGGGAAGTTCAGGAAGAAATTAAATCTAATCAAGATGAGATGAAGAGAGAGCTTTCAACGGTGAAAGAATCAATCGAGGGTAAATTAACGGTGATGGAAAATAGAATGGATGGAATAGAAGAGAAAGTTATAAAGATAGAAGAAAATTTTGAAGAGAAAGTTTTGAAAATAGAAGAAAGTTTTGAAGAGAAAGCTATGAAGATAGAAGAAAATGTTATGAAGGTTGAAGAGAGTGTTACGAGGATAGAACGGAGTTTCGGGGAGAAAGTTAAAGAAAATTTTGATCAGGAACTGAAAGGCAGGTTTTCAGAGATAGAAGGTAAATTGAAGAGAATAGAAGAAGATCTGGAGAGAAAAGTGGAAGAAAAGTTAGAGTCCATGCCCCAGGAAATTGAAAAGAAAGAGAGAAGAAGCCAGAATCACGAATTTATTAAGCTATCTACCTACGACGGCAGTTCCTCCTGGCATGTATATAAGACGCAGTTTTCCATCGTAGCTGAAGCTAACGGCTGGGACTCTACCGCCAAGTCGGTCCACTTAGCAGCAGCATTACGGGGAGATGCAGCCGAGATACTGAGAAATGTTTCTAAAGAAGAAAGGAACAACTTCGAGGCCTTGACTAGAGTACT
>OZ005652.1:103573954-103637954 GCA_963930645.1 Salticus scenicus
AAAACAAGGATTTTTTCCAAAAAAATCCCCAACTCAATTTATACTAAAAATGTAAATTTATTGGAAAATGTTAAAAAATATTTGATAAATTTAAGCTCACACTTTTCCCCAAATGAAGCTCTTTATAGAAAAAAATCCCCATTTACAAAAATAAATTTCAATACGCTAGTTTTCAGAAAATTTTAAATTTGTGTAACTTTTGTCTATTTGTCTAACTTTCTGAGATTCCTAATGTCTAATAATTTGTACTTAACCCATAATTATATATAAAAACAGTTTTTTTTTTAATGCATGAAAAACAAGGTATACCCAGGGAACTTAAAGAGCTTTCGTCAAACTGAATATTCCATCCCTGCAAGTTTAATTCGAGCTAGCTAAGACAAACCATCCAAATGCATGCTATTCCAGCTTACTATAAGTTTGATTATTCAAGCGAAGCAGTAATAAGTATTTAGCATTCACTATACTTGCTACAACACATATAAACCAAATAATTCCTGGAATCAGAGATTACAAGAGGGAAAAAAATATATATATATAATCAAAAAGATGAAAAAGTTGCTTTTCTATTTCTGAAATACAAATAGCCTCCAGAATTGCCCTTTTCTTTTTTTTTTTTTTTTTTTTTTTGGTTTTTTTTTTTATTTTAGGAAAATGTCATCTTTTACAAATTTTAAAGAAAATCCCCGTGTATTTCCCCAAAATTTTTCTTTTCCCCAAACTGTTCCCCACTAAATCTCTGTCCCCAAATATTTCCCCTGAAGCTTCAAAACGGGGAGAAATCCCCAAGTCTGGCAACACTGCTACAAAGCGGCCGCGAACAGAGCCGGGAGCAAATTCAAATGAGTATGTGCTGTTCCAAATATGTTTGCTACTCCCTCTTCTCTGTCCGATCGGCTGTGGCTGATCCAAGCGCCGTCATCACTCCCTGTAAATTGTTAGCTGGTGTGAAGTAGATCCAAGGCTAAGTGAATTAGCAGAGGAGCCTACTCTAGACATAAACACCAGCTTAACAACATTTAAAGTTAATTAAATGAATTTGATAAAATGGAAGCTAGAGTAAGTAAATATGCTGAAAGATAAATATGTAGAAATTGTTAAATAAATGACCATAACAAATTTTAATTTAATTTGTGTTTTAATTGAAACAATAAATTCAACAAAAAAGTTTATATAAATATAACAATAAGTTTATATGAATAACAATAAGATAATTGAAGTAGACAAATACTTTTTATATATAACAAACATACCAAAGCAGATGCTGGATGACAAACAAGGTGAGTACGAAGACAATATTTAACATCCTTTTATTTCCCATATAGGTTGCAGAAAAAAAACTACTACGTGCCATTAGAAAAAAGCTGGTGACACTTATGTAGAAGACGTGACGTTCTTGTTTCCACTTGTTATTGTCGCGATATGAACACCTATAAATTTCATTTAAATTTCGAACTCACAAAAAGGATTAACGTGAGTTATAACTAACTAAAAATGAAAAGATTTTATTTGAATATAAAAAATAAACGCCACATATTACGGCGACATCTTATGAAGCCGGCATCGGCGAAAAATGAACAATGGCAGGGGCAAGAGCAAAGGTAAAAGCAACCGCAAAGGCAACCGCGAACACCCACTACCATCGGCGTTCGCTATTTATAGCTTCGCGGGAGAAACGAAGTGATCTTCCGGATGTACGTTGGGGCATGTGCCGGCGCGACGCGGCGCGTGCGTAGTCTTCGGCTATCGTTCTTAGAGATGTTTTATGCAAATTTTTTAAACTTGGCTCAGTCGGAACTTCCGGAAGGTTAGCTATTGTTTACGTTTTGCGTTTGAAAAATTAGGATGGATGATTTAAATTTGAAAGCTCTTTAATATAGCATTTCATTGAACGATATATTTATTTTCCTGGTAAGTAGAAAATATATTAAAAGGAACTTAGGATTTTTAATAAGTGTTTAATTTTTTTTTCAACTAACGTTTTTTTTCTCTTTAAGCTTTATTTTAAGAGTGATTAATTTTTAATATATTTAATTAGCATAACGATAAGAAAAAACGGGAAACTATAGGTTTACTATTAACAAGGCCCCCCCTCTTATCGTTTGCACTTTTACGCTTAAAAAGTTAATAAAAAGAAAAAGCATCCAGCAAAACTTTGCACAAATTGTATAATCATACGACTGTGACTAAACAGTTTAACAGTTTCTTCAGAACTAAAAAACAATTAGGTTTAATCTTCAGCTGCACAGCAACAGAGATCAATATCTGGATAGAGGTGATTTACAAAACAATTTGTTTTTGAAACACAAATAACATATACCTGTTTACTCAAACCTCTCTTCCAGTTTTGAAAAGATTTTTAACATGCTCTTTTAAAAAAAACTGTAGAAAAGAAATTCATACAATGAATTATTTGTATAATAAGTTTAACAACAAATATAACATGAGTATAATCACATTCAATATTATAAATATATGTATAAACACAATTCTTTCTTACAATATAAAAGTATAAATTACATACAAATACTTAACAAAAAAAACAGAATGGATTATTTCGGGAATGGAGAGGAGAGAGAGAGAGAGAAAAATTGCTGTGAGCAATTGAATAAAAAAAAAAATTGACTTACTGTCAAAGAAAGAATGAGAATTGAAATTCTCAAAAAAAACTTCCAGCCTAAACCTGGAAAGATTTTGCTTAACTTGCAAAATTTGAATTTTTTTTTTTTTCGAATTCAAGGAAACATTTGAATTCATAGAAAAGTTTAAATTTTTGAATTCATAAATTTTGAATTCTTAAAAAAAAGTTTGAATTCATTAAGGATTTGAATTCATAAAGAAAATTTTAGAAAAATTACATTTTTAAATTTTATAAATTCATAGAAAAATTTGAAATTGATAATTTAAGATTAACTTTTGAAACATTTTCGAAGAAAAGATTTTTCACAAATTTTTGTAATTCAAATTTAGTTTGTGGCTTAGTAAATATGTCAGCCAAATTTAATTTGCTACGAATGAAAACCAATTCAAAAATATTTTTGATAACAAGATCTCTAATAAAATATAGTTTGACCTCTATATGTTTGCTTCTATTATTCTCTATAGGAGATTTAATAAAGTCTATGGCAGCCATATTGTCAATTAGTAATTTTGAAATTTTCTTATTTTTTATAATCTTCATGTTTTGGCATTCTTCTAGAATTCGATCTAGCCAGACAATTTCTTTTGCTGCTTCTGTAGCGGCAATGAACTCAGATTCCATAGTGGATAAACTAACAGCCTTTTCTTTAAAGGTCCTCCAACTGATGGGGCTACTATCTAGAAATACTATTTGTCCACCTATGGATGTCCGATCATCACGATTTGAAGCAAAGTCGGCGTCTGTGTAGGCTACGATCTGTGAATCAGCACATGAAAGTTTTAATTTTAATTGGCTGGTTTTCTTTACATATCCCAGTAGTTTGATCAACCCATTCCAGTGAGGAATTCCTGGATTCGATTGGAATTGGCTATAGATATTGACGGCATATGCTATATCAGGTCTTGTTCTGTTAGATAAATATGATAAACACCCTAGAATATTGCGATATGGATACTTTGTCATTTCTTTGGTTTCTTCTTCGGTTTGAGGACAGCTTGATTTTGAGTAAATACAGCCTTTGCTGATTGGTAAGGATGAAATTGGAGGGTTAAAATTATTAAAACGACTGCATATTTCTTGAATATAGCTTTCTTGATGAATGAATAGCTTTGAGTCAATTTCAACAAATTCTACTCCAAGTAGTTTCTTTGTCCTTCCCAAAATTTTTAATTTGAATTTTTGTTTTAAAACATTAATGGCTTCCTCTAAAAACATTTTACTTTTACCAAATAAAACCATGTCATCAACATATAATAATAGGATAACTTGAAATTTGAATGTATAAACACAGTTGCAAGAAGTAAATTTAATAAAACCGATATTTGATAAAACTCTGTCAATTTCGTAAAACCAGGCTCGTCCACTTTGGTGAAGGCCATAGAGAGCTTTGTCGAGCTTGCAAACTAACTTCTCTTCTCCTTGTTTAATAAAACCAGGTGGTTGCTGCATGTATATTTCATCTTCTAGCGGAGCATATAGGTATGCGCCAGTGACATCACATTGTACGTGATTCCACTTGTGTTGCACTACCAAAAGTGAAAAGAAAAAACGAATTAGATCGAAGTTTATAACAGGACTAAAAGTTTCTTCATAACTCTCGCCTTTTACTTGAGCGTAACCTTGAGCTACAAGCCTTGCCTTGAATTTAGCAATTCGACCTTCTTCATCTCGTTTTATAGCATATACCCAGCGACATCCAATTATTTGCTTATTTTGAGGAGGTTTTACAAGATGCCAAACCTTTCGTTCTTGGATGGTTTTTATTTCGGTTTTCATTGCTTCTAGCCATTCTTGAAATTGGTCTGATTTTTGGGCTTGCTTGAAAGTTCTTGGTATAATTAATTCTAGTCAAGAGGAATTATGACAAAAATTGGCACTTGTGTCTGAGTCAGATTCTTCTATTGGAGTGAATGAAAATTTAGTGGGGTCATACTTGATTTTGTTTTCTTGGCAATATTTTCTAATGTCTCTATGGGATCTTAATCTTGTTCTTGTATTTTCGGGATAGTAGTATACGTCTGTTCTGGATTTATCTCTTCTTAAAACTTGTTTTCTTTCAAACTTTATGTTTTTTAATTGAGATGATTGAACAGGTTTTTCATCATCTGAGGATTCCTCAGTGTCAGATAATTCAGACGGTACGCTGGACCCTATTTCAGGAGTTTCGTCAACAGCCTCTTCATCAGAATCATCGTCACTATCCTTTGGAAATACATCTTGAATTGTGTAATGCTGGTTGATGGTGCCCAGCACTGCTCCACTTGCTTCTGTTTTGAACAAACGATCTTCTTTAAATGTCACATTTAAAGATTCTACTATTTTATTTTGTTCTGGGATCCAAATACGGTATCCTCTTGTATGGTGTGCATATCCAACTAGATAACCTTTCACAGCTTTTGGATCCAGTTTCTGTCTTCTTTGTTTTGCCAGTCCTACATAGGTTACACATCCAAATGGTTTAAGATGTCTGATTGATGGTTTTCTTCCACCGTACAATTCGAATGGTGATTTTTCAAAATCTTTATGGCATAGTCTGTTCCAGGCATAATTGAAATGTGAAACGGCTTCTGGCCAAAAACAAAAGTCTAAACCACTTTCATATAATGATGTACGGGCTCCATTAATAACAGTTTGGTTATAACGTTCAATAGCACCATTTTGTTCTGGAGTGAACGTGTTTGTTAGTTCATGTTTGATGCCTTTTTCCTGACAAAATGTTGAAAATTCTTTGTTGACAAACTCTGTTCCATTATCTGAGCGGATAGCTATTAAAGGTTTACCTATAAATCTTTCTGCCCTTTTGATGTGATTAATTAAGGTTTCAGCTACTTCAGATTTTTGGACTATAGGATAAATGAATACTTTACGGGAATAATCGTCCATGATTGATAGAAAATATCGTTCTCCATGTTTGCCTCTTACTTGACATGGTCCCCAAACATCTGTATATAACAGTTCTAAGGGTCTCTTGGATCGAACAAAGTTTCTGTATTTAAATGAAGTGCGTTTAAATTTATTCAACCTGCAATCTTCACAAAAAAATTCTGTATGTCCCTTTAAGAATGGTAATCCCTTTGCACCCCTCTTATTACTTGTATGCGTCAAAGTTTGAGGATTTACATGAGCGCATCTCTTATGCCACAGGTTTAGAACTTCCTGTTCTTTTGAAGATGTTGTGGAGGCTTCGAAAGTTACATGTTGTTTTATAGATTTTGGGATTTTTGCTTGGACACGATAAACACCACTTTTTAATTTTGCTCTGAACATTATATTATCATTGGACGTAATTTTGACTTCGCCTCTTCCCCCAATAAACTGTAGACCTTCTTTGTCAAGTTGTGGCCCTGATATAAGGTTTCTCCTAAGCTTTGATGAATACATCACTCCCTTTAAAGTAAAATTTCTTTGGCCAAAACGTAATTTAATGTCTCCTTTTCCTTCGATTGGCAAAGTGATGCCTTCCATGGCTACAGCCATTTCTTCATTTTGTTGAGGTTTAAATGATGTGAAAAGTTCACGGTCTTTACTAAAATGATGAGACGCGGCTGAATCGAATACCCAATCTGATTCATTTGTTTGCTGAGCTAAACTGGCCTCAGTAATGTAGTAAGATGAATTTGAATCCCTACTACTATTACGGGTCTTAGAATTTGATCTAGATTGATATGAAGATTTTTTTCGACTCTGTCTACCTCTTGATTGGAAGGATTTCTTAGGATTGAAATTCTGAGAAGGTAAGTTTTGGTTTTGAAAAGAGGGTTTAAAGTCAACATTTTTACTTCTATTGAGAGAAAAACAATTTTGTCTAGCATGGCCATTCTTATGACAAAATGTACAAATTAATTTTTGTTTTAGAAGCTTATTTTTACCTGTATCATTTAGATGAGAAAACTGAGCAGAAATTTTAGCTTTACTTAATTCATTATCTTTATTTCTTAAATTTAGCCTAGTTTCTTCGGCTACCAAGCAAGTTACAATTTCATTGAATGTAAATTTATCATCTTCCCATCTTAGTATGTTTTGAACGATACCGTCGAAATATGATGGGAGATAACGTAACAATTGATAAGATGCAAAAATTTCCGTCAGTCCCCCCTTAGAATTTTCTATTTGTTTAAATATCCTCATGACCCGGGACGCAAAGACATTTACACCCTCACCAGGCAATATTTTGCAATCACACAGCTCAGAAAATAAACTCATGTGCTGTGCACGAGTATCTGGAACAAAACTTTTGTTAATTAAATTCCATGCCTTTACGGGGTCATCCTCGTTTTCTACAATTTTCCTATACTCAGTTTCTATATTTAAGTACAAGACAGCCAAAGCAGCATTAGCTCTAGACTTAAATTTATTAACAGCAGAAGCATTGCTTCTGTCATCAGCCAAAACTGGGGCTGTTTCCGTACCAACAACTATGTCCCAGAGTCCCCGGTCAAGAAGAACAAATTTAATGTCACTCCTCCATTCCTCGAAATTAATCGCATTCAGTTTGGGAATAGAATGTAAATTGTTGACAGCCATTTTTGAGTAAAAAAATTGTATAATTATGGTTCAAACAATTTAAAAATATAATATATCAAAAATATCACAATTTTTCTTATAAAAACCTTTGCCCCCCCGAATTAAACATTCGGTAAATTCATTTATTACTTGAAAATTTATTCAAATATATATATATGAAATTTCAAAAGTTTTTTTTCTACTTTACTGAAAAAATTTTTTTTTACAATATTCCCTCAACAATATGCAAAAAATGGTCATCATTACTTAAATTAAACAAAACATTCAAGATTTTCATTTATTAACATTAAACAACTTTTAATCTAAATTTAAACAATTTCTTGTTTCAAAAATTTACTATAAATGCAAAAAAAAATTTAACTTTCAATTTATTTTTCAAACAAAACAGAAAAACATTAATTTATGAAAGGGCCAGCATATTTACATGCTGAAAAAGGAAAAGCCCATAACCACTTTTTATTTCTCTTGTTAGCTGGTGTGAAGTAGATCCAAGGCTAAGTGAATTAGCAGAGGAGCCTACTCTAGACATAAACACCAGCTTAACAACATTTAAAGTTAATTAAATGAATTTGATAAAATGGAAGCTAGAGTAAGTAAATATGCTGAAAGATAAATATGTAGAAATTGTTAAATAAATGACCATAACAAATTTTAATTTAATTTGTGTTTTAATTGAAACAATAAATTCAACAAAAAAGTTTATATAAATATAACAATAAGTTTATATGAATAACAATAAGATAATTGAAGTAGACAAATACTTTTTATATATAACAAACATACCAAAGCAGATGCTGGATGACAAACAAGGTGAGTACGAAGACAATATTTAACATCCTTTTATTTCCCATATAGGTTGCAGAAAAAAAACTACTACGTGCCATTAGAAAAAAGCTGGTGACACTTATGTAGAAGACGTGACGTTCTTGTTTCCACTTGTTATTGTCGCGATATGAACACCTATAAATTTCATTTAAATTTCGAACTCACAAAAAGGATTAACGTGAGTTATAACTAACTAAAAATGAAAAGATTTTATTTGAATATAAAAAATAAACGCCACATATTACGGCGACATCTTATGAAGCCGGCATCGGCGAAAAATGAACAATGGCAGGGGCAAGAGCAAAGGTAAAAGCAACCGCAAAGGCAACCGCGAACACCCACTACCATCGGCGTTCGCTATTTATAGCTTCGCGGGAGAAACGAAGTGATCTTCCGGATGTACGTTGGGGCATGTGCCGGCGCGACGCGGCGCGTGCGTAGTCTTCGGCTATCGTTCTTAGAGATGTTTTATGCAAATTTTTTAAACTTGGCTCAGTCGGAACTTCCGGAAGGTTAGCTATTGTTTACGTTTTGCGTTTGAAAAATTAGGATGGATGATTTAAATTTGAAAGCTCTTTAATATAGCATTTCATTGAACGATATATTTATTTTCCTGGTAAGTAGAAAATATATTAAAAGGAACTTAGGATTTTTAATAAGTGTTTAATTTTTTTTTCAACTAACGTTTTTTTTTCTCTTTAAGCTTTATTTTAAGAGTGATTAATTTTTAATATATTTAATTAGCATAACGATAAGAAAAAACGGGAAACTATAGGTTTACTATTAACATAAATCGAATGCTGCAGTTGCACGCGCGAGCGGAAGCGAAAGCGAACGGCCGTTGACGTTAAGCCTACTACGAGTGCGGTAGACTTCGCCGCATCGCGTTCGCCTATAAGAAATAGAAATGGCATCGAAAAAAAAATATTTTCAAGTGTACAAGGAATCTTACACTGAAGAATTTCCTTGCATCAGGAAATCAGCAAAAAGCGAAAAGCGTGCTTATTGTGATGTTTGCAGGAATGATTTCAATATATCCCATGGAGGGAGGAACGACGTTCATCGTCATGTTGTTGGCCCGCAGCACGTGGAAAACATGAAAATTGCGGATGGACATAAAAAAAAGCTGGTACATTTTTTCAAACCAAATGCTATTCAGGATGATGTAACACGTGCGGAATTATTGTTTACAACCTTCTTAATCGATCATAATGTTCCTTTGAGTGCCGCAAGTCACGCTGGCCCTCTTTTTCGGAAGATGTTTCTGAAGAACGAAATTGCGAAACGGTATGTGTGCCAAAAAACTAAAACATCAGCTCTAGTCCATGAAATGGCTAACGATCGTACGGTATCTATTGTAAAAATTTTACAAGAACAGGCGTTTACAGCAGCATGTGACGGAAGTCATGAAAGCGATTATAAACTCTACCCGGTTGGTGTGAACTATTTCAATCCGGACATTGGACGTATAGAAAACACATTGTTGGCAATTCCAGATTTGGAAGGGCATTCAACAGGTGAGAATATAAGTTCTCTTATTTTAAATGTCTTTGAAAACCATAAAATCCCTTTCCAGAACTGCATAGCCTTCAGTGCTGATAATGCTGCTGTTATGCAGGGAAAAAAAGCTGGTGTAATTTCATTTTTAGAAAAAGAAAATGCAAATATTATTGCTATAGGATGCAGCTGCCACCTAATTCATCTTGCTTCAGAGAAAGCTGCGTCAACCCTTCCTGTTAAGGTGGATGAAGCTATAATAGACATTTTTTATTATTTGAAAAAAAGTGCTAATAGGAAAGACTCACTTAAAAAATTTCAAGAATTGTATGGGAACGAAGCCCAAAAAATACTAAAACATGTATCTACCCGCTGGTTATCCCTTGGACGAAGTTTAACCAGGTTAGTAAACCAGTGGGATCCTCTCATGAGCTTTTTTAGGGCAGAAGCTACTTCTTATAAATTACCTACAACATTATCGCTTTTCAAAATACCAAAGGTGGATAAAAATAATAGCTCCAAAGACAAGTCAAAAGATATGCTCCTGTCTAAAGATACAGAAACCCAAACATCAACAAATGTCAATCAAAATGTTACTGAAGAAATGAAGGCCAAAATATCAAAGGTTGATCAAAAGAATTTCACTAAAGATGGTTTAAAAGATAAATTACTATCTAAATGCACAGAAGGTAAAATATCAAGTAAAAAAGAAGTTGCTTCTGCAAGCAAACATAATTCCACTACTTCAAAGAAAAGGAAAAATTCAAATATAGGTCTAAAAATGGCAAAAAAACAGAAAAATGAATCTAATTCAGTTTTATCGAAAGAAGAAAAGATATTTATGTTTTTGTCTTCTGACTTAAATAAAGCCTACAGCTTATTTCTTCTTCATATAATACCTTCATTTGAAAAACTCAATACAATTTTGCAGTCATCATCTCCGCAAATTCATAGGCTGAAAGCCCTTTTACTTGATTTGCTGAAAGAGTTGTACTCAAAGTTTGTGAAAGCTTCTGAAGTAAAAGGGAAACAACTCAGCAAAGTTAATTTTCACCTGCCTTCAAACCATAAAGGTCTCCAGGATTTAGTTATTGGAAGTGCTACATTGAATTTGATTGCAAAATGTTTTGAAGAGGAGCAGAAGTTATTTTATGCTGCATTAATTAAATATTTTGTGACTGCTTGTGAGTACATATTAAAAAAATTCCCTATAGAAAATGATGTACTGATACATGCTGAAGTTGCTGACCTGAAAAATATTGAAAATTCCAGCTTTAACAGCATAAAATACTTTGTGGATTTGTTTCCTATTCTTCTAAAACGAAAAAATGGTGAAACAGATATTGAAGCACTCGATCAGCTTCGAAAAGAGTTTTGTGAGCTACAATTAGAAGATTTGTCAACTATAATTGCCCAAAATAAAGAGGTTGACATGCAATGGACTGAAGTAAAACAGATCAGAGGTGCTGATGGAATATTAAAGTATGAAAGAGTAGCAGATGTAATTCTATCTATTTTGCTCATCCCACATTCTAATGCAGAATGTGAGAGGATTTTTAGCCTCGTCAGGAAAAACAGAACAGAATCTCGGGCTGCTATGTCGAACAAAACTTTAGAAAGTTTGTTAATATTAAAAACAAGGGTTTCTCAACCTTGTTATGAACAAACCTTTAACCGAGAATTCTTAGGCAAAGCGAAAAAAGCTACTGCAGCTACTCTAAATGCAGCTTCAACTTCCTCACATGCTGCTGATAGTGAAGAAGAATTTTAAATATTCCATAATCTGGTATATAGCACCGTATTTAGCATCTTATCTTGTATATAGAATCTTACACAATTAGTATTATAGTATTTTTCAGTAAAAAGACAATTTTAGTATGTATAAAGACATTAAATTGGTGTACTACTTTAAAGGTGTTTGGAATAATTTTTTTACAAGAATTCAATTTCAAGCAAGTAAAGTAAGGTAAATAAAGTCATTAGTTATTTGTAAAATTAGATATTATGTTATTGATTTTAATACATAAAAATTTTGAAATTGAACTTTTTTTTTTTTTAATCTAAAATTTTATTTAGTCAAATTGAAAAATGTTTTATTTATGGTCATTATTATGTTACATTGTTGCAGTTACATATTTTATTATACATATTTATGTAATAATTCATAGTATTATCTCAAATCGCAGTACCATTAAACGCGTCGCGAAAAGTTTTACTGATGCCAGTTTCTGAAAGTTGGCAAGTATGGTATTAAAGTTAAATTACGTATCATACGATGGATCGGGCCCCACCTGTGAAAATTTGCATGAGCCGCCACTGCAACTAACGACCATGAATTTCGAGCCCTGAGTGGAGCTACACTTAAGAATCTTCTAGCAAACTAAAATGCTATGACACAATTGTAAAGATCACTGCTTTAAATTTAGGTAGTTTGAGTTAAGCATGGCCGACTCTGTACCTCAAATAATCAAATTTAGAAAAAAAAAGAGGGGCAAAGGAATTTGTCAGTAATAATGTTTGTAATGTTTTTCAGAGAAAAAAAAAATTGAAAAAAAAAAAAATTATCACTAATAATTTTTTTGCGTGATTGTAAACTGAACTATAAACAACTTAATAAACCTGAAGCTATAAATTTTCACAAAAAATTACTTACAGTGCAGCATATTTGTTTGTAAAAGTCTGGACACTGCAAAAGTTTTTTTTAAGTTGTTAAGCAGATGCTCTTAAAAAAAAAAAAAAAAATCAAACAATAAACAAAAATTTATGCTTAAATATATTATGCTTAATTCTTTTAGTTTTTTTTTTTTTTCATTTACATGGAATGAATTTGAAAGTATTGTTACTTCAATTTTTTTTTTTTTTTTTTTCATTTGCGACTCATTATATTTAACATAAAAATGTCTAAAACAAAGGAAATAAAATAGTTATGGTTTTCAATTTTAAATGAACAATGTCTTTTCTCCTAATTACATGCTAAAATATTTCTTGCTGTTTTGTTCTCAAAAACATTTATATTAAATCAATCTTAAAAATGCCTGTTACTATCATAAGTTTAAATATTGTAGTCAAAGTTATTATACTAATAAATAGATTTTAAAGTACAATATACAAATAAAAAGTTAAAAATCTAAAATTACTTCGCTAACGTTTTTAGCTTCACTCTGCATGTGTTGTGCTCAATGCATGCAGTCCCATAGAGCCCCAGAAATTGATGCAAGATGATGCCCCAAGCATAAAGGAGGAAGAAAAATGAGACATAGATGGAAACTGAAGCCAGTTCATCCTATGTCATTAGGAAGTTAGTTTCTTGTATAAGTGACAAAGTTGCAAGGATTCTGAAGGAATTTAACTTAAGAGTATCTTTTCTCTGATTAACAAAATACAATTTACTAATCTGAAATAACCTATTGAAAATCTGAAGGATTGCATTGGGGTATTTATCAAATTTGGTTTTAATGCCATTTATTTTACATAGGCCAGACAAGCACACTTTGACTTTGAATTGAAGAACACAAAAATTTTGGGAAAAAGGAAGACCTGAAACATTCTTTCACAGCCCAACATTCTTGTTCAATGAACCACCAATTTGATTATTATTTTTTTTCATCCATATTATTCAACATTGCTTCCCTCGTTTTGATTGGGATTTTTAGGAGGTTTATATTATAAAAAATGCTTGAAATTTAATTAACAAACTCTCTAATACTTCCCCTTTTTCCAATGTTTGGACAACTAATTTTTTTCTCTCTCTCTCTTTTGATGTTGCCATATATTTTCTTCTACATAGCATTTCCTTTTTCCCAATAATTGTTTTATAAGTAGTCCTGTTTCTTTTTTCTCCCACATTTTGCTCTGATGAAGGGTTTCCAAGATAGACTCAAAACAGGAACGGCTGTCTAAACTTTGTAATCTTTTTCCCTTTATTTGTGTAAAACATTCATAGTTTTTTATCTTGTGTTTTAATTTTTTACAGAAATGCATACCTTTTTCATGTTTTCAAAACTTTTTTCTATGAAATATGCTAAAAAGAAATTAACTTGTGTATTTATTATTAATAGTTTCGCCCAGTGGTTGAAATTTGACCAATTTTTAAGTAAGCATTTAAATAATAAATATATAAATCCAAAACCTCCATATAAACCATATTCTCAGTAATTAATCTAGCCTTAAAAAAAAAAAAAATCACTATTATCTTTTTTTATACAAGATTCATATCCCTCTGAACTTCTCTATTTCTCTCACTCTATCCAGCTGATCCTCTCAATCCAACTGGCCAGAGTTCTTTGTCTGGGCATTTCAGTACTAAAGAACATTGTCTATATTGAAACTTTATGTTAACAGTTTAAAAAAAAAAAAAAAAAAAAAAAAAAAATTATACTCACTTCTGTTGCCAGATAAATAAAAAATAAATACGGTAAAATAAAGCACCTGAAATAAACTGAATTATGAGTCCATTGTATTGCATTTTCAAAAATTGTGCATTCAGATTCAACAGTTTTCTTCCTTTAACAGGGTTGCCACACTACCTGGAAAACCTGGAATAGTCAGGGAATTTGAATATTTTAGCCAGAATCTGAAAAAGTCAGGGAATTTCATAGGATGATTGTTCCCCCCCCCCCCCAAAAAAAAAAAAAATCCGCCAACATAGTAATTTTTCTTTTTCTTTCCTTTTTTTTTTTTTTTTTTTCTGAGCTTCCCCCATTTTTTTTAAAACAAGATCTCTTACAAAGACCCCTTGGAGGGTAATTTCTCCTTAGGTCGTAATATGTATTTTTGTGGTTTCAGATGGTACCATAATTATTTTGTCTTCAACATAACCAATGCTTAGTATATGGCTAGACTGGAATTTTCTTAGAGTATGTCTGGAAAACCGGAAATGTGAGAGAATTTCATTCTCCTATTTGAGTGGCAACTCGATTTGGAATTTTATATACAAATATTACTTGCATAAAATGAAAAATGTATAAAAATAAAAGCATTTTTGTCTGCTTTCCTGGCCTCTTATGAGTTTTTTTTTTCTGCTACCCACATTAACCATAACTTTTGAACAATATTATTTTTGAGCCCCTTCTGTTATTAAAAATAAGCTAAAAACACATGACAAATTTCATGTTTTGATATTAGTATATGGATTCTTCCCCAAGAGAAAAATAGTCTGCATTCATCATGGAAAATAATTTTAATGAACAATTTGTAATACAAAAGGTTATGTTTGTGTATAAAAATAAAGATAATTTTCTCGGCCTTTTATGAGATGAATTTCCCCCCCCCCCCTCAAACTCACATTAACCATGGTAGATTCCCAGAGACCACCCCGACCCCTCTCAAGGGTTGTGATTGCTTTTGTTGAAGCTGTCAGTGAAAAGAGCGATAAAGTCTAGCTATGGCAGTCTGCACTCCTCATTGAAACTCATTGAAACCTTTGGACAGCCCCTGCCCGCCTGTCCAGCATGTTCCCTCTTTCGTTCAAGGTTCAAGATAAACTGCTATCGGAGAATTATAGAGGGTGAAAGTGAAGAAGATAATATTTTTACAATCCTTATATAAGATTTATTGAAAGATAGAAAAAGAGCAGAATTTCTAACGCATTTAAAATTGTAAATTTTGTTTTCTCCATAATTATCTTTTACAAGTTTATAAAAATTAAATAAATAAACTAATTAATTAAATAATTCATAAATAAATTCATAAATATTAGAATCGCCCGGTGGTTGAATCTTTATTACTTTTTTAAAGTAAGCATTGAAATAAAAAATATAAAAATTCAAAATTTAAGTATAAAAAATGTTCTTAGAAATTACACTATCCATCAAAATAAATAAAAAATGAAATGAATGAATAAACAAATAAAATTAAAATTAATAAATATAAGTAAATATCATCATCTTTTTACTTTCCAAACACTATAGTGAGGAAAGTATTGTAATCATGTCAAAAATCCGAAATTTTAAAATTGTAAATTTTGTTTTCTCCATAATTATCTTTTACAAGTTTATAAAAATTAAACAAATAAACTAATTAATTAAATAATTCATAAATAAATTCATAAATATTAGAATCGCCCGGTGGTTGAATCTTATTACTTTTTTAAAGTACGCATTGAAATAAAAAATATAAAAATTCAAAATTTAAGTATAAAAAATGTTCTAAGAAATTACACTATCCATCAAAATAAATAAAAAATGAAATGAATGAATAAACAAATAAAATTAAAATTAATAAATATAAGTAAATATCATCATCTTTTTACTTTCCGAACACTATAGTGAGGAAAGTATTGTAATCATGTCAAAAATCCGAAATTCAGATTTTGATGTTTCTATACGTTTCGAGGTCCTCTGAGTCCGTTTTCACTATTTTTACGATGATGTATGTATGTGTGTATATATGTGTGTATGTATGTGTGTATGTATGTGTGTATATATATGTGTGTGTGTATGTATGTGTGTCTGTGAGTGAACACGCTAGCATCTAAACACTTTGTTGCTGAAAGTTGGTACATATATTGCAAGTCACCAAAGTACGAACCCTATTGATTTTGGTGAATCTAGCACTTATAGTTTTTTTTACAGGGACACCAGGAAAAATTCTTTATCATTAAGGCCTATTGGGCCAAATTTTTAAAAGTGCGATAGCGTCTAAACGTCTTATTAATCTGAGCAAAAAATTTGTACACATGTTATAGGTCATAGTTGCACGATTTGTTTAGATTTTGGTGAATTTAGCACTTACAATTTTTTTACAGGGTCACAAAGAAAAATTCTTTATCATTATGGCCTATGGGGCCAAATTTTAAAAAGTGTGATAGCGTCTAAACACCCCTAATCAAATATTTCTGCAATCTGCATAAAGAAAATCAAGATAAAATGGCAATTATTTGTAGAAAAAGAGCAGAATTTCTAACGCATTTAAAATTGTAAATATTGTTTTCTCCAGAATTAACTTTTATAAGTTTATAAAAAGTCTGATGAGAATCGGGATCCCGATGGAAAAGTTTAACGGCAAACAACGAAGTTAGTAAAGGTTTTTAATGTATTAATTTAGTAATTTCACTTCGTTTTTTAATTAATATAGTTTAATGTTAGGTAAATAAGTTAATTAAGTAAATAAACTAATTAATTAAATAAATAATTAGAACATTGAATTCAAATGTGGAAAAAATGTTTATTGATTTATTATCTTTAAATATGAACAGATATTACAATTTTTTAAATAAATTTAAAAATAATACATCAGTTAATGCAACTAAATTATGTTGTTTAAGAAAATATGATAAACTGTCATTAATTCATTATAGAACTTTAAAAAATAAAAGGATCGAAGGAAAATTTTATAGTAAAAAATAGAACAAACCTCTTACCGATTTTAATGAAACTTTGTATAATCATGTACAATTTGTGAAAAAATTACAGTAAGAGTCAAACATACTTGGAGGAGGGGGGGGGGGACAGAGGAAAATATATTAAATTTTTAAATTACCATTTTAGCAATTTTAATAATATATTACCACTTAATTTTTATGAAGATTACAATGAGTGTATTATATACCTGGAGGGGCACAGGGGAGGGGGGGGGGGTAGATGGAAATAAAAAATATTTTCATTTAAAACACCCTATTATAGATTTAAGCAAAAACTTTGTATAATAACATACAATTTGTGAAAAAAATCACAATAAGTATAGACATACTTGGGGGTGGGGGTGGAGTTAAAGAGAGGGGGGAGACAGAGGAAAATAAAATATTTTTTAATATCACCATTTTACCGATTTTACCTAATTTCTCCTTGTAAAATTGATGCTTAACATCAACGAGAGTGGAAGTGTTCTATTTCTACATAGGGCGGGGGAGGACAAAAGAGACAGATTAAAAGAAGAAAATTCATTTTTGATTAACTTTTTTACAGATTTAAATCATATATCGAATTTTTGCATAACTCACTATAATTATTCATTAATAGTAATCGATACACACAAAATATAAATAAACAATAAAACAAACGATAATAAGTGTTGTTTAAAAAGATTATTTTATTTTCCATCTGTCCCCCTACCCCCCCCCCCCCCCCTTATCAACTTTAGTTAACTTTCACTATAATTTTAATAAAATGAAAGTGATAGTCGTACAAAGTTTCATATAAATCGGTAGCATGGTGATATAAAAACAAACATTTTCTTCACTCTGTCCCCCCCCCCCCCTCCTTAGCAAATCGTCCAGATATGTGTACACTCACTGCGATTGCAATTTTTCATAAGCAGAAAGTTGCATAGATACAAAGTTTTTTTTTAATCGACAATGCGGTTGTTTAAGGAATAATATATTTTACTTCTATCTGCGTCCCCCTTGCCCCCCCCCCCCCCCCCACAAATATATAATGCACTCATTTTGAGATCTTCATAAAAAGCAAGTGGTAGCTATAGAATATGTCTTTAAAATCGGTAAAATGGAGATATAAAAAATATTTTATTTTCCTCTGTCCTCCCCCCCCCCCTTCGTCTTTAACCCCCCCCCCTATCCATAAGTATGTCTAACCTTACTGTGATTTTTTTCACAAATTGTACGTTATTATGCAAAGTTTTTGTTTAGATCGATGATAGTGTAGTTTAAAGAAGAATACATTTTATTTCCATTGGTCCCCCTTCCCCCCCCCCAGGTATATAATACACTCATTGTAATATTCATGAAAATTAAGTGGTAGTTATAGAATATATCATTAAAATCTCTAACATGGTGATATAAAGAGTCTTTATGGGAGTGAGCTATTTTCAAAACTATAACCATATTATTTAATATTTTAGAGAATATAACATTTTACATGCTGAAAAAATCATTAGTGAATCAATCATTTGTGAAGTTATAAAATGTTTCATAACTTCTATCGACAAAAAAAAAAAAAAAAAAAAAAAAGCTAGATTCATTGTAGTAGTTCAGTCCATAAAACAACTCCTCTAGCGTATTTTGTCAAAGTTTCATAAGATTTATATAATAACTTTTGGAGTTATGATGTTTTGTGAAAAAGCAAAATGTTAAAAATCTCATTCTCAGAAAAAGCAAAAAACGTAATTAAAAACCAGATTTTACCTATTAAATAAAAAATAATTTTAATAACTTTCCTGATTTATTTCAAAGTTTTTTATTTCTTCTTATTATTTTTAAATTCATTTTATATTCAGTAACAAATTTTGATGCTTATACTGAGTAAAACTTTTATGAAAACAAACATTTCCGGTCACTTCTGGTTTCAAAAAGTTGCGAGTGACTAATATTTAGATGCCTGTAACTCAAATTCTAAGCAAGATAGAAACAAAATTCAAACTGATTTAGAAAGTTTAAATGTCAGGCTTTAATACTAAACCAAAAATAAAAAATCTTAGTTTTGACTGAAAATTGCATTTTAAAGGTAGGCAGGCGCCTTAAAAAGTATGTAGGAAAGAATTTAAAACTGAAGCTGTAGGAGATTTGTCCACAATAAAACATTAATAGGCTATTACTTTTTCCCCCCAGATATTTTCGAGTGTGTAAAATTATTACCTCGCTTTATCTTAAAAATATATAGAGAGTATTATACAATGCTATAATTAACTGAAAAATTCCATAATAAAAAGTATAGACAAAAAAAAAAAAAAAAAGTAATTTTCCTTCTTTCTTTTTTACAAGTAACTATGTATAACCAAAAAAAAAAAAAAAAAAAAAAAATTGACAAATAATGACAAAAAATTAATAGTTTCTAAGTGGTCGTATATTAAAGCAGTAGAGCAAATGGTCTGGATATTACAAATTTCTTTCTATTATGGAAAAGAAATTATACTGATTTTTAGCATAATATTTCATTTTAAGAAATGGGGTACTAATTGTTATGAATTTCAATTTAACATTGAATATGGGAATTTCTGTAACTTTTTTTTTTTTTTTTTTTTTTTTTTTAATCTTTTGTTATAGACTATTAACACGTTGAGCGCCACGCAAATTCTTAAAATCCATTAAAATTCCATAATGATACCTCCTGTAATACATGAACATTAAGCAAATTTTAATAATTTTTCAATCATTAAATGTTATATTTTTAGTCTTATATCCTATTTTATATGCGCACCGATGGTTGACGCGGCTTTATATCATATTTGACACTGTCTGCCACCGATGGCTGACAGGGCGCTCAATGTTTTAATTTTTAATTTTTACTGCTTTTACTTTAGCGGTAAAACTTTCACTGAAATGTTTGAAGTATAACAGGTTCTGCACACTCCTAAAGTTTCAAGATGATTCCTTCAGTACTTAAAGATATATGACAAAATGTCTAGTATCTAGAATGACTGACATGGCGCTCAACATGTTAATATCGGTTTTCAATAAAAAGCAAAGCAGCGAATAGGCGGGCAGAGCTTTGCAGTGGTTCATAAGTAAAGCGAGTAGAGTGGAGTCGAATCATCATTCATTAGGTCAATTATATGTCTTCTGAGTGCAATTCTCTTCAAAAAGTGCACATAATACTTGTATAATGTGTAATAGGAGTCGTGTGGTTGTTCTTTTTTTAACGCATTAGCGCCCAGTATCCTCATTTGAGGACAGCTAATAAAATGACACGTATATTTTTTGTGGTTTCTTGGAATGATTTCTGCTTTTTAGTGACAGTTTATAGCGTCACTCTAAATGATCCCTGAAAGTTTTATGTGCCTACTATTAATTATTATTTCATAATGTGGATAGTCATTTTAAGATTTTTCATTCGTCGCACATACATTTGCTTTTTGCGCAGGTATACTAACTTAAATCAAGTTGAATAATAATATATATTATAATACTTTACTTTTGAAATCTTCGTCAACATATAACAGGATATTAATCTGTTATCTCAAAGTTTTTCTATCTCGAAGTTTTCTCGCTAGAACACTAAACGTCAATAAATGAGGATAGCCTTGAAATTTAAAACTATCAGAAGAATTGTTTAAGTTAATATATTTTTCTGTCAGTTGTGTATATTAATTTAGAAGTGAAATAATCAGCTAATAATATTTTACAAAATTAATTTGGGCGTTAACGGGTTAATTACCCAAGATTACTATGAGCTCTTGATGCTCAATTAGCTTTCGTGCTAAGTATACTATTCTCAGAAATATTTTTTTTTTATGTTTTCTTTCATTATTCATATAAAAAAATATTTCATGTTTAAAAAGAAAAGATTGGTAAATTGTTTTTGGCGCTAAATGTAAACTAATATTTAAATGACTAACTTTTAAAACTATTATTATTTTCTTATTTTAATTAAATAAAAATAATAATAATAATGAACATTTCAAAAATGGGGCTTCGAGATGCACTAAGACACCTCAAGCGAATTCTTGTTGAATCTCTTGACTGTACGAGTACCAACCTTACGCTTCGTTGTCCACAGACACACCGACACGCACAAACATTGGTTTTATATAAATAAAATATATTTATATTAAATTCCCTTTAAAATTCCTTCTTTTATAAGTTTACGTTTTTTGTAACCAAAAAAATATTAAAATTAGAAAAATAATTTTATTAACTTTTTAATACATTTAAGTTAATATATAACTGTTCAAATAAATTTAAAACACCAAACTAACTTATTTAAGTTAACTACTTATCTAATCGGCTTCTGTGGGTTTCTGTGGTGAATTATTTTCAACTGTTTGGTTTCCGTTCTCATTCTTTTCATTATTGTCATTAAAAATTATATATATTTGTGTGTGTGTGTGGGGCGGGGGGATTTATTATTATTATTATTATTATTATTTTTTTTTTTTTTTACCTAAATTGTAAAATTATTTTTTTTTCTTTTACTAGACAGTTGTTCTGCGTAATACTGCTCAAATAAAGTGAGATATATGTAATATTTAATTCCGTAGTTTAAGTAATTTTAAAAGATTTTTTTCCGTGCAATTATTTACCAATTCATTCACTGTATTCAATAAAAAACAGCAAATTATCAGCTTCTTTATCAATCTTCTTTCCCTGTTCTAGAAAATCCCATGGCTCTCCTTTTTGAGGGACCATCTTTAACAAAATTACTCAAATGCAAAAAAGGTAACCCTACTCCGTACCAAGGGGAGATGAAGATAGTGATTGATGATCATTTTCCCCCACGGTGTTGTGTGGGATATAATCATTAACCATACCTTTTGAACAATGCCATTTTTAATCCTCTACTCTTAAAATTAATCTGTAAAAATATATCAAATCTCATATTTGTGTATTAATATATAGATTAAGGCATGTTGCGCCTGTGCCTGTCTCCTTGTTGACGAGATTGTAAAAAATTTAGATAGTTAGTCTTTGTAACCCTGCTAGGGTAGCTAGAATCATTCGATACTCTCATTATTTATGTTTTCAATAAATGTTGTGTGATGTTTAAAATCACACCTAAGTTTTTTTCATGCAGCCCATTGCCTTTATTTAGTTTTAATCTCATTTTCAATACCATGAGCTAACAAGGCATTTTAGTTAAAAGTATATGTAATGAGTTGGAGTGCCACCCTTCATCACTGTATCCAGAAACAGTCTTTTGACTGTGATCTTTGTGAATTGAAATTAAAATTACAGTTTTAAGCATTTAAAAATTTATTTTGTTTTATTTATATCCCATTTCATATCACATAAAAAAAAAAAAAAAAAAAAATATTAGTTTTAAACCATATTAAATTAAATTGATAGAAAATATTACAATTTAATATTAATCATGTACTCTTTAATAATAATAATAATAATGTTTGATTAAAATTTTACCCTTCTGTCTTTTGAAGTTTAAAATTATGTGTATGTATTATTATTATTTTTAACAGTTTGTCATGCTGAAATGAATGCAATTATGAACCTGAGACGTGCTGTTTCTGATTTTAAAGAGTGTTGTATATATGTATCAAAATTTCCCTGTCCAGAGTGTGCTAAACTTATCATCCAGTCAGGATTAGGATCTGTGGTATATACTGAAAATAAACCTGAGCCATTTGAAATTCGGTATGCAACAATGAGGATGTTTGAATTGGCTGGTGTAATGTGCACGTAAGTATATGATTGCAAAATTTCTTCATATATTCTGTAACCTAAAATACTTCTTTTTTATATTCTGGTAATATATATCTTTTCAAAATTTGTAACTGAACTAACTGTATTCATGCTCAGTTAATTTTTTGTAGCCTTTAAAAATAGATTAATCTTTCTTAAGATTTTGTTTATTTTAGCAGAACGAGAGTAGCTAATGCAGATTGCAATTTACAATTCAATAAAAGTTTTCTGGATTTTTTTTTTCTCTAACGAAATAGTTGTAAATGCTAATAAAACTGAACCCAGTGAATTTATTTTAAGGAGTTTTAATATAAATAAATAAATAAAAAATCCTTTATATTTTTATTTAGTTATGGGAAAATCTATGCATTTATAACATATCATCTGAGATATGTATTTCTCGAATTTTAGCTTAATTTACCACTTTATCTTGGTGACTAAAGATTTTTTGTGGTTGGAGAAAAGTTTTAGTTTTATTTGATTTATCTTGATTATCTTGCCCAATTTCTAGACATTTTTCTACAGGGATACATCGTAAAATAAAGATAATATCATTACTCAAATTTATGAAACTTGAAATATTCTTTTATTGAATGAGTCTTTATGTCATCTGATTCAAAGAATTCATCATAAGAATTAACATCATAAGGTTCATTCACTTAAAATTTAGTGGTTTAAAAGGACAGTCTAAGTAATGATCTAATGGTCCAAAAAATATAAAATGCCAGATAAACATATAAAGGTACACTTTTCTTGATGTCAGTTTTTATACATATTTTTACTGTCTATGCTTTTCTGCAAAAACGGATAAAATACTTTGTATTTCAAACACAAACTGTCTGGTGTTTCTGTTTTTAATAATTCCTATAAAGGTAGAAATGTTTTATTTTAGTAATTAATTTAGACATAAAGATTTTAACAGTTGGTAGTAAAATGCACGAGAAAATTAATGTTTGAAAAGGAAGAGAATAAGCTAACATTATAAATAAAAAATAATTGTTAGTGCTTGTATCTTCTTTGTGTAGGAACTGTAGATAATCAAGAAGAAGCTATTCCATGAAAGCTGTTTCAGAAGACAAAAGTGATAATGGCATCCATGGAGAAGAAAGCATTTTATGAGCTTTCATTTGCACAATATGAATATGTAATCACCATTCAGCGTGGATTTTGTGAAAAGTATTCAATTAATCGACCTGCCGTATTCGAAGATGGATTAAATTTAGTCGAGTTTGAAAGCATTGGATGTCATTATAAAGGAGAAAAACAAAGCATGGACAGGCATATCCCTATGCAATTTCTTCCTTGGGGGGTTGTAAAAAATAAAGTTTATGTGCTATTGTTACCCACAAATTTATATGAACTTACATAATAGATTTCTGCTCTAGTACAATCAGTTATCACTGACACTTTTGTATTCATTGTGCTTTCAAGACACATTAAAGACAAATCATGTATAATTTAATAAGTACAAAACTTTGAATAAATAATATAAAATGCAAGAATTCACAAAAATTGTTTCTGGTCAAAAGAAGACACGACCTTTAAGTCCAGTTTAACTTATTTTATTTATAAATCATTTTTAAACAATAAACAAAAAGTCATTTCAATAAAAGAAATAAATTAACAGATTCTACTAATTAAAAATTGTGATTTATAAACATTACATAAATCCAGACTCAAGCAATGAAAAATAGGTTGGTCATTTTAAATAAATTTAAAGTAATTTCAAATATACCATTTTAAACTTTTATCAGGTGAAATTTAACATGAAAATAGTAGATGAAGTGAGAAAAATAAAGTCTAAATTTTTAGATTATTCATTATTATTAGATTAGCAATTCACTGAAAGAAATATGAGGTTACATTTCCTCATAACAAATGACGTTTGTCATATTTACATTTAAATTATCTTTAAAACATTTATGAAAAAGAAAGAAATCAATGTAATTTTACTGTGCCAGTTTTATTGAGTCCAAAGACCTATGTTTGAAAAACTTCCCTAAAAGCAATAATTACAAGATAAAAAGAACTTTTTATATACCATGTTTTTAAATTTTCTGCTAAATCATATAAACGTTGCCAAAGGTAGCGGGAACCTGAAACAATTGGCTAAAGGTATTTTTAAAAATCATTGCTATCGTGTTTTGGGCTATTATAAAAGTTTCAAATGGAAGCCGGGAAGTCACTTAAAATTCGATTGCAGGCTTTGTACTGGAAACACTGCCGAAGGCAGCAGGGTCCCGAAGCAGTTGGTTAAAAATATTTTAAAAAATGCATTTTCACTGTGTTCTGAACTATTCTGAAAGTTTCAAATGTCTAGCCAGTCAGGAAGTTAGTTTAAAAAAATTTCGGTTGAACCATATAAACGCTGCCGAAGGCAGTAGGGACCTGAAACGGTTAACTAAAAGTATTAAAAAAATGTATTGTCACTGTGTTCTGAGCTATCCTGAAAGTTTCAAATGTCTAACTAGTTGGGAAGTTAGTGAAAAATCGATAGCAAGCTTTGTACTGGTAACGCTGCCGAAGGCAGCAGGAACTCGAAACAGTTGGTTAAAAATATTTTTTAAATGCATTTTCACCGTGTTCTGAACTATTTCTGAAAGTTTCAAATGTCTAGCTAGTTGGGAAGTTAGTTAAATAAATTTTCTTTTGAATCATATACACGCTGCTCAAGGCAGTAGGGACCTAAAACAGTTGACTTAAAAGTATTAAAAAAATGTATTGTCACCGTGTTCTGAGCTATCCTGAAAGTTTCAAATGTCTAGCTAGTCGGGGAGTTAGTGAAAAATTGATTGCAAGCTTTGTACTGGTAACGCTGCCGAAGGCATCAGGAACCTGAAACAGTTGGCTAAAAGTATTTTAAAAAATGCATTTTCACTGTGTTCTGAACTATTCTGAAAGTTTCAAATGTCTAGCTAATCGAGAAGTTAGTTAAATAAATTTTCTGTCGAATCATATAAATGTTGCTGAAGGCAGTAGATACCTGAAACAGTTGACTAAAAGTATTAAAAATCTTGAACGAAAGAGGGAACATGCTCGAATAAAAATGAGGAGTGCAGACTGCCATAGCTAGGCTTTATCGCTCTTTTCCCTGACAGTTTCTAATAAAAGCAGTCACAACCCTTGAGAGGGGTCGGAACACTTTGGGAGCTTTCTGGGAAGATACCAAACAAATAATGTAATTCAACTGCCATGAGTTAAACAAGAATTTTACCAACATCGACTGCTATTAATATTCATAGAGTGACACTCCTAGCTTAATAAAAGAAATAAAAGAAAACACTAAGGAATGAGTAAAAATGATATAACTAAATAATTGAAGTATTGTTGTTCACAAAAAAAAAAAAAAAAACTAACAGTCATTGCCCTCTTTGCTAGTCAATATATTCAAATAAATTAAAAAAAAATTGAATCACTTTTTATTTTTATTTATTTTTTAATCATTTTATAAATAAAATCTAGAAAAAAATTTCATTGAAATTGCTCAAAACCTTGTTTTGGGAGATAATATATAATTTTAGACTCAAAGATTTCTTTAACATATTCCGCTATTGCTGGTTTCATTTTGCCAGTCAACCACTTCAGGCAGTTGGCGTTACTGTAGACAAACACTTTCTTAGCATTATGTTGTCAGGAGTTGATTCAGGCAAAAATTGTGATTCTTTTACTGTCCCTTCACAAAATTCAAACCCATAAAATAGGCTCCTTCACAAAATTCAGATTCATAAAAACAAGCCTTTCGCACGATTTCGTATTGTAAAAATGATAAATTTGTAAAAATTTTCCATGTTTACAGTATTATTTTTAATGAGTATCTATGCTTAGTTCAATGAAATGCTATTAACTTGATAATAAATATTAGATACAGTAGCTGGTAAAATGAAAGGTTTTACACGATAATTCTTTTTATTGCAAAAAGAAATAAAATTTCATAAAAATATTTTGCTTTTCACAAAAATAATTTGTTTTACACAAAAATGGACCTCAAAAATTAAACCTTGGATCAACCCCTGGTTGTGTTGCTATATTTTTTTAGCTAATTGGAATAATTTAATTTAAATGAGTAACTCAGAATCTTTTTTTTTTTTTTTTTTTCCTATTTATTCATTGAAAAATGAAATTAAACTTCTACTTTTTAAAGATTAAATTACTATCATTATTATTATTATTATTATTTTTCTGCTCAAAAAATGATTTGTTTTATAAAACTTAGATAAATTTGTCCATTATTAATGTTTTATTTCAATTTTGAAATGATATGTATTTTATTAAATTTAAAATTTTGTAACATTTGAGTAAATGAATCAGTCAATTAAATCTTGTATTATTTTAAATATTACTACGATATAAGCAGTTTATAAGCAATGCCTATTTTATAAACAGAAAGTTTTGTCATATTTGAATTGTTGAAATTCATCAATTTATCGTTTTTTCTTTATCTTTTATAGATTATACAAGCCATCAATCCAGAACATTAATATTTGCCTTACTGGAGACAATAAAGGAGCTTCTTGTCAAAAATTTTCCCCTGGTGAAACTTCGTCACCATGAATAATATAAAATGTTTTTAATTATCAAAATCAAAATTGTTGGATTTTTAAAAGCCTTGTTATGAAAAAATGTTCTCTCATATCATTGTAAATACCATATTAAAATGACTTCTTTTATTATTTGAAAGATTTTATTTCAATTCATATTAATTCATAATTCAAAAGTAATTATTAAATGATACTTAAAAAAAAAAAAATCTATTTATGATTTAAAAGTAACTAGCAAACCTGTGCAAAAATTTCACTCTTTATTTATTGTTAGTTACCATTAGACTTTGAAACTCAAATATTATAACAGTTTCACCAACTAATTAAAATTTAATTTACCAGAAGCTAAATTATTATTAGAATCAAATTAATACAGTGCAATAGCAAAATTAAAATCATTCAAAGAAAGGTTTCAAAATGGTTGACGACCCAGTTGTCATACTACCGCAGGCAGTGCAGCTTTAGTATAGGACCCCCATGACGCCTTTTAAATTTTTGTCGTCATGTTGGTGGTGAATTTTTATTTAATTATTTTAGTATAATTTTTTGTTTAAAAAAAAACAATTTCTATTTTGATTATATTTTTTACCATTGCTTTTCTTAGTCAATTCATGATAATAAGTCACATTCTGTATATATTTTTAAAGTATTGCTATGTTTAAAATTATGCTTGCAAAGATACTGAAAAAGCAACTTTTAAAAATATATTTTTCCATAAAATAATCTCATCAGACTAATGTCACCATTATTTCTTATAAGATCATTACAGGGCATTTAGTGTGGTCCCTAAAAGTCCCTTAATTAATTTTAGGCCCCTAAAAGTCCCTTATTTTGGTAAAATGGTCCCCAAGTCCCTTTTTTTTTCTTACCCATCAAAAATCTTAAGATTTTTATATGTGTTAAAAAAAAATATTTGGATGCGATGAAATCGCATACGCACATTACTTACAATAGAATATTGGAATGATTAACTTTTGGTGGCCAGTGATCTCACATGTAACTACTGTATATAGATAACTCAGTGAATAGACCGTGGAGGGGGGAGGGGTAGGATTAAATTGGCCTTTGTTTGCCAACTATCCCTCACCATTTTATATTACTTGCTGAATTGTAATTGTACTAGTTGCATTTTATCATGAGCCGAATTATTCAAATTCAACCTTGATGATTAGTAAAGACATATATGTAGGTGTCCAAGATAGCAGCGGAATATTCACTTACATTGCATATTTTGTTTAATATCTTCATGTACATTTTCCATATCTTTAGGTAAAAACATTGCTGCAGTACCTTAACATCACTACTTTGCAATAGCCTGGTAATAGTCCGCATTTAAATTGATTAAAATAATGGTATATCTAATGCAGTTAAGGGAGGCATCTATTCAAGTTGAACACAATGCAATACTCCTTGAATATACCCCAAAATTAATTTTTTCAGTGCCCAGTTGTGCAGCCATCAAGGCTAGGGGTGTCAATTAATAGCAGTCGATGTTGGTAAAATTCTTGTTTAACTCGTGGCAGTTGAATTGCGTTATTTGTTTGGCTAATGTACAACTTAATAACAACACATAATGAAGTGAGTTTGTACTTTTTTGTCATAATGTTGTAATATTTCAACACTTTCCAACAAAGTTTAAAAGTATTTATGACTTCAGTTTACTTGTCTGTTCATCTGTCCATGCTCTAACTCCCATAAATGTTCATAGAATTTCTTGAAAGTGATACTAATTCAAGTTCACTGTGGGATGTTCCATATTGAAAATGGACTAAATACTACAACTAGTTTGTGTACAAGAGCACTCAAAAGAATTCCAAAACATTGCATTCTATGAGAAGTATTTCTATGAATGAGATTGTAGAATCTTTAATTTGCACAAATCATAATAAAATTGAAATTTTTTTGGTCATGTGCAGAAAAAAAAAAAAAAAAAAATCTGTTTAATAAAGTATGATTGCCATTAAGGTCACACAAAAATATTGAGATATGTTAAAGGCTATAATTGGAAATTGTGGCAATTGAATCTTCACTGTATTTTTAACACTTTTCCAATAATGTTTAGAAGTGATTATGATTTGAATTTATCTTGTCTGTCTTTCTCTAGTACCTGTAAATATTTTCAGAATTTCTTTAAAATAATATATCATATGTTATTAAAGATCACTGTTGTATATTTCATATTTAAAATGGTATAAATAGCACAACTGGTTTGTGTATAGGGTAGGGTCACCTAAAAGAATGCTAATACATTGTGTTTTACGAGAGGCAACAATTTTATAAATCATTTTTAAATAACTTTGTAGCACAAATCATAATGAAATTGATATTTAGTATTCATATGCTTAAAAAAATATTCTGTATACAATATGGTGTGTTTAGCATTAAGCTGTACAGAGCAACACAAAAATATTCAGATACATTAAGGGCCACAATTAGAAATTGCTCTAATTGCATTTCTGTTTTTATTGAGCATTTTTAGTACTTTCTAACAATGTTTGAGTGAGATTATGAATTCAATTAGTCTTTTACTTTTCTGTTATTCTGTTCGTTCATTGTGTGATCATATAGGCAAAGTACATTGAAGGTTAAAGGAAGCAAAAAGCATATGCATTTGGAAAGCATTAATAATCTATGTGAACCGCATGATTTTTTGTTCTTATTTTATTTAATTTCACCTTATAAAATTCATTAAAAATGTTTTATTTGTCGGTCAAACTCCTGTAGACATATACTTTTTTCTATTATTTGAAGCAGTTCATGACAGTTGAATACTGCATAATCACTGGTTTTCGGGCAAAACACAGGCAATATTATGTAATGCAATGTTTGCACAACCCTGTAGATTACAAGTTAATGTGCCCTATTGTGCAAAGAATGACTTTTTATAGTTGATGTGACTTTTCTGGGACTGTTTACAAACATTTATTTTTAAAACAGCAAGCCACACCAGTGGCTGAAAGATCTTCTTCTAGAAGATGTTTGACAGGAAATGTTTGATTAAAACTTAGGTCATACTTGTGGGCAATTCGAAAATTTTTGTGATTTTCTTCAAAACTCGCTTGTATATGGTCTTTTATCCTTTAAAAAGATGACCATCCCCTCCCATGATGGCTCCACGAGTAGATAGGTGACGTCACCTTTTCCCCACCCACTCACACTTAGACTAGCAAATTTTGGGGACAATTAATTAATTTACAAAAAAATACATTGAAAAAGCTCAACATAGCTTTAAATGTAAAATCTGAAATCTTTCGTTTTGCAACATAAACAGCAGTAAGAGTGAGCCCCATTTTAACGGCCCTCTTCTCTTACCATCGCCGGAAGCTCGGACCAGTGTTATTCTATGGGAAATTTTCTTTACTTATAGCTAATTAACTAATGCATATTTTTAAATTGTGTTTTCACATTCAGAAAATTCCCAATTGTTAAATTGACAGACCTTTTTTAAAAATGGGATTTTTTTTTAATTTTAATATTTTATTTTGAAGTTGTAAAATATGAATTTTCAATATGTGAAATTTTTCATTTTGCAATTTCAAAATAAAATATTAAAAAAGGTCCGTCAGTTTAACAGTTGGGAATCTTCTGAATGTGAAAGCAGAATTTAAAAATATGTATTAGTTAATGAGTTATAAGTAAAGGAAATTTCCCATAGAATAACATTAGCTTCAAATTCCAGTGATGGTGAGTGAAGTGGGTCCTTAAGGAAACACGTATTTTAAGATATTTAACAAAAACCAAAAGAATATGAATACTTTTGATACTGACTTGACTGTATACATTTTAAAATTATTTGATTTCAAGTATTACACACGATAATGGATCATAAGTATATTACTGATATTTATGCATAAAATTTAAATAGGTCTTAAGTCCCCTTTTTTTTTAAATTTTGGTCCCTAAAGTCCCTTAATTTTTGAGACAGATGTGCTAAATGCCCTGTCATTGAGCTGATTCCGTGTGCTTAAATATTGCCCATTTATAAATATTTTTTCTCTCACATATTTTATTAATTAGATCATTATCTATCATATCTTTTTGACAAAATATTATCGTAACTGGACCACGTTAGAGAAATATATAGATTATTAAATAATCTTTTTTGTAACTAAATTAGGTTTCTCATCAGAAGTAAAAATTGGGTGAGAATTCTTTATCCTTTTTCAAAAACAAAGTGAGATTTCTAAAAAGAATATAAAAACAGAAATATGCTTAATTTTTTTTATTCTTTTCACTGATGATCACTGAAACAGGCAGTTATTGCATTTCTAATTAATGAGAGTGACTTTTTCTAAAATATAAATTATTTACCTCACAGTAGAAGAACTTAAATTATTCAACTTAGAGGAAACAATCTGTTTTTAAATTTGTTGATTTTTGTGAAAGATTTATTTCAAAATTGTCAATTTTTGCGAATGACCTGTTTTCAAACCAAAAATTTTATTAAACTGACCTCAGAAGAGTGTGTGAATTGCTCTCAATATTAAAAAAATCATATGAGGAAATTTAAAAGCATGCCAGATTTTCTTCATCGTGTGCTTTAATGGGAACCCCGTAATCTTATTTAAAGCTTAAAGGAAAAGGTTAATTTTATAGATACACTGATAGAATAAGGAAATGAATGAATAAATAAACAATAAAACTAGTATCACCTAGTTCATTTTGGAACGATGTTTAAGCATTAAGCATAATATCCTTATAACAATGAGAGAATTAAAATAATTTATACATCTTTGCAATTGATAGTGTTTGTTCATAAATTTCTTATTTCTTTCAAGATTTGACAATTTAAATCACTTAGAAAGTCATTATTTTAATACAGTATAGGACCCATTATCCAGAACCCACGGGACCAGAAGAATTCCAGATTTCGGAATTTTCTGGATTTTGGGTCCTTTTCCCATTATTGCTTTCCCTTAATTATAAAACATAACTCAGTAATTGACAGGTACTAATTTATTTCTAGGAGCAACTACTTCACATACAGACAGACATTTAAGAAAAATATTCGAATTATATTCTAGAGCTCTTAAAACATAAAATAAATCAAAAACTGGAAGTCAAGATTTTTTGCAAATCTGATACTTTTTTCTATTAAATTTAGCAGGAAGAAAAAATAACTATAATGTGTATATATATACAAACCACTTACTGCCACTTGCTTATGAGTGCCATGTTGCTTCTTTATCAATGCTGCTAAACATGATTACTGTCTCAATCATAAGAGCAGAATGCTTTAAAAAAAATATATTTTTTCTTTTTCTTTCTTTTCTTTTTTTTTTTTTTAAGATCTTAATGAGAAGTTAAAAATCACCGGAAATCTATCATAAAATAAATTAGAATTTTTTTTTTTAATGTGGTTTGCTGTGAATTCCAGGGTTTTCCTGGACCGCAAACATCCCTCACCATATGAAAGAAAGAAATTCCGTTTTAATTTCTAAATTTTTACAATACTACCTAATAAAACACACAATAATTCATTTAAGGGCGATTTTCTTTCTTTCTTTTTTTTTTTCTTTCTGATTTTAGATATAAAATGTATTTTAATCATTATTAAAAAAAAAAAAAAAAAAAAACTGAAATGATTCTGGATTTTGGGTCTTCTGGATAATGGGTTCTATACTGTAAAAATTAAAAAAAATTGTCTATTTTTTTCAAATTTACTATAACATTTTTATATAAGAGGAATTTACTTCTCTAAAACACTATGAGCAAGCTTTAACTTGTTTATTTTTTAGCATCTCTGTTCCACAAATAAGATATCTATACATAACAGTTACATCAAATGAAAAATTAACTGCAATTAAATTTGCAAATACAATAGGTCTACATAGATATACAGGGTTCCCACGGTCCTTGTAAGTCCTTAAGAAGTACTTGAATTTCATTTTCTTTTTCAAGGGCCCTTGAAAGTACTTGAATTTTGTGCAAAGTCCTTGGAAATCCTTGAATTTTCCACTCCAATAGATGGGCTTAGTGCGAACTCTGTCAAGGCAAAACTATCTCCATCTTCACATGCGCACGCCATTGTCTAAAATGATTTTGTCATAAAATTCTTATTTCATTGTCTTGCTTTTGCATATAGTTTCAACTTATTATTATTATTTTTTTTTTTTTTTTTTTGCCAGTCTCGTACCTGTTTGATGGACTGGTCATTAATTTTGAATAGAAAGTGACCAGACCAGGACTCAAACCTAAAAACTTTGGAATAATCATAATGATTCCAAAACTTGAACTAATAGTTTTTTGACTCTTGTAAAAGTTAATTTGGTCAATCCATCAAAAATGTGTTGTGAAAACAGGCAAAGTTATTCTAATTATAAAAAAAAAAATATTACTAATGAAAGTAGTCACTAAAGTTTTGTGTATATACCTAGCGTTCTAAGATTTTCCCCCTAGTCCTTGAAAAATTTCAAATAGGCCTTGAAAAGTCCTTGAATTTTTTTCTTTTAAGAGTGGGAACCCTGATATAGTCTTATCTATATTGATGAAACTCTTAGCAAATGCTTATTCTCTTGTTGGAATATGGAAAACTTACTGCCATTGAGTGAGTGGTGGGATTTTTTTTTTTTCCTAGTGTGAACGAATGTGTAAAATAGTGAAGCACAAAAGCAATACAACTGATTGCAGCCTTT
Source organism: Salticus scenicus (assembly GCA_963930645.1). Taxonomy (NCBI): domain Eukaryota; kingdom Metazoa; phylum Arthropoda; class Arachnida; order Araneae; family Salticidae; genus Salticus; species Salticus scenicus. The sequence goes on from OZ005652.1 coordinate 103,607,642, forward strand.
TTTTTTTTTTAACAGTAAATAATAAATTTAATAAAAGCTGTGCAGATGTAGGTAAATAAAAAATTTTGGTAATGATCTTTTATGCCTAAAAGTGCCTTTAACCCTTTAACGATCATTGGTTTCACAGCGAAACCAAACATTTGACATAATTTAGCAATTTTTATGCAGCAGATTTTTTATTATTGCTCCCTTGTTTTTAATCAGGTTTTAAACTTTTGTTCCTTTTCTGTTCCGTAGATAACAGCACTATTCCAAAATTGAACAAAAAATGCTCCAAAGGAAGCTAAATGCATAAGTTACTTGACATTTCTTAGTGTGTGTGGGTGTGAATTGCTGGTTTGATGATGTACTCATGTCTAGTTTTTATCATTTAATGAAGAGCTGGACTATTATTTTCACCTGAAACAACTTTTACGAGTTTTTGTAGTCGATAATGTTTACTTACAAAGTGTTTCATTTATTAAATTAAATATTATTTGTGTTTAATAAGGTTAACTTATAGATGTTTCAAACTAAAAATTCTCGAAAAGGAAGAATGCTAATTTTTTATTTTTAGGTAGATTCCTTATAGGAGATCTACCTATTGCAATGGTTCTCATGACACAACTTCTGGAAAATTTCTTCATATCTTCACCGATCATGACCACTAGAACCCAAAACCACCCTCCGTTCAAAAGTTTATATATATATATATATATATATATATATATATATATGTATAATGCTTTTTCCCATGTTAAGTTGTGAACACGATAACTGGAGTAATTTTTATTTAACCAGCTCAGGATATGTTGTCAGGACAGTAAAAATCTCGGTCGAGTTCGTAGATGGGGTATCCAGCTCAAAGGGGGTGGAAATGGTGGGGGGTGGAAATTTTCATATGCCCATAATTTCTTTAATATTGAAAATAGGAAAAAATTTCAAATCAGGCAAATTACCGCCTTACCCTAAAGAACAATTTTTGTATTTAAACTTTTTCGATAGCTTCAATTGCTTAGAAGTTATAAGCTAAAAAGTGATTTTTCGTGAATTGTGTTGAAGCCGACATTTTCTATAGCTTTCATTGCAAAAATTTATAATCTGATGCTTATGTCACGTGCAAACGATAATAAAAAAATATCACTGAAAATATAATAAAATTTTAATCATGTTTTTAAACAATATAAAAATCTGATTAAAAAAAAAAAAAAAATGTTTAATTTAACAGAAAATATGACGTCACTATTACAACAATGTACTGAGAAAAATGAAATAAAATTTTATCTGTGATTTTAAAGAAATAAAATAAAAGTTAATAAATATGTAAATAAAATCAACATATCTTAGGGATAAGCAGATTTAGACTTACTTTATGACATAGATGCTATAATGTAAAAGATAAATGTCATCATTAAAAAAAAAAAAAAAATCGTGTAAATCGATGCTAAACGGATTAAACTGGCATGATAGAAAAAGTAATAAATTTGGGGACACTTAGATATTATCCCTTTGACAAATGAACTAGGGACGATTTTAATGAATTTTCCGTTGAAGTTTATTTTCATAAAAACTTAAATTTAAAGTATTTCATTACTCGAATTCCCTTATTTTAATAAATAAAATTATACCATTTTTAAAAAAATAAAGAACACTCTTTTATTGCAAAATGAACTAATAAAGGTTTTGGAAAACTATTACATACTTTTAAATCTTTATTAAAAAAATTAATTGTTGCCACTCGACATTATACAAATACATCCAAATCCTGTGTCACATACGATAGTTTTGTATAAGTATAGGTTTTTTGTTTGCCACTGGAACCTGCCCCTGATGGGAAAAGTGCCTGGAAATACTTGTATCGAGTACTGTCATTAATTATGAAGTCGTGTGCAAAATTTCTGGTCCTTTGGATGACAAGAAGTTGCCGAAAATTGAATTGCAAAATTCCGTTACATACATTAATAGTTGCATCATATCAAGTTAATAAAAGTGTGTTAATTAAAAACTATCTTAAACGCTTTAATTGATTATTTAAAAATATAAAATTACAATAATACGTCAATCTTAATAAATCTATCTTTTTTGGTGAATAGTTTAGAATGTCGGTTTAGGCAAGAATTTAAAATTTACGATAGAGAGTAATACTTTACAGCTTCCTTTGACTTTTTATCTTGTCGAAACAAGATATTGGTCTGTGAAGAGACATGAGGTTTTCGCGTGGAAAGAAAATATAATGACGCCAAAGCTGCCTTTCTCCATCGCCAAGCTCGCCAAATTTTGTCGCCATCTCAAAACTTTCGTCGTCAACTATCAAATTTTGCCGCCAAATTACAAATTTCATTGTTAAGTCACAAGTTTTGTCACCAAAATCTCGCCAAATGATACAATTTACTAAATTCAAAACAACATTGAAATTCAGCGGTGCCGAATGGTCCAATGTTAGCTAATGTTAATGTTAATGTTTCAGCTTATGTCAACCAAAACAGTTTCACTTTACAATTTTTACTCATCTGACAATACGAATCACAAAAACACAATACAAAACTCTCAATAATTCAATAAAAATTACAATGAAATAACTATCCAAAAACCGCTACCACTTAACTGTATTTGACTTGACCATAGCAATGCCAGGCTTACCAGTGCTTGACCATAGTAAGGTCACAAGTGCATTTTCACGTTTCTATTATTCTTTCTTTAAAAGAAAGATATTGAACAACAGTTATATGGATTTTAAATAAAAATTATAATTTGATTAAGCTTGGGTAGGGAGGGGAGTGTAGCCCAATAGCCCCCTCCGGGATTCACCATTGCTGGGATTGTATATCTTTAAGACTTCTATTTGCTGAATGATTATGAGCTTGAATTCTAAAAAGTTGAAACTTTTACAGAGCAATAAATCTAGCCAAACATTTTAAGTAGATTGAATAAAACCCTTTTGTAGTTGAAAATTAAATTTCTTGAAAACAGAATTGCGACTTAAATAATGCAATGTGTGAGAACAAAGCCATTGGTTAAGTATTAATCCATATGTAATATTTCTTTACATTTGTAACATTAACGTAAAGGAATCTACCTTTGCCTTTAAGCTTGCCGAAAAGGAATTTTTTTAAATATTTATGATCAGCTACGTGTCTAAAAGCCATTTTTAAAGTTAGTTTAGTAATTTTTAAAATAAATTAAGTAGTGAACGTTAAAGGGTTAATAAGTTGATTATAATTTTAATGTATCATTTTGTAACACCTGCTTACTTAATAATAAAAATGCTTTAAATTGCGAAATATAATATTTATTAATTTTTAATCAATATTCAGGGTAGTTTTTTTTTTAATTAAGGGATGTTTAACACAAAAATTTAGTGAAATCATCAAGAGATGGTTTTCATTTTGAATGAATTTCAAATTGTAAAACATTAAGACAGACTTTAAAGTAAGACTTTTTTTTCCTTCTGAATTTAAAAGTAATTTATGTATTGTTAAGAGAAAATATCTAAATTTTGGATGATTTTTTAAAATAATATTTAATTCTGCTATATTAGTATGTAAAAAAAAAATATTTTTGAAATTTTTAAAAATATCTTGTATATTTCGCAAAACCAGTTTTTAATTATATGATATTTTAAGAACGTTAACAAAATTCGTACATGAAGTGATAACTTTTCTACAGATAATATGTTACTTTATGTAGTTTTTGTCTGTTGTAAGCACAGAATGGGAAGAGGAGAGTTGAAATTCGGAAACTTCATATTTTCTCATGAGAAAACATCCAGCATTATTTTATCAATGATCATCTCATGAATGCGATATCATTTTCTGCTTTTTTTTTTTTTTTTTTTTTTTTTTTTTTAATATTCAGAATCAGGGGTCGAAATTAGAATCAACAAGTTGTGTGCCAAATGGCAACTAACATTGTTTTCTTAGTTGCCATTATGTTATACTTAGGTGCCATTTTAAAACTTATTTACACACAGAAACATGTATGTAAATAATGTTTACATAAACATTGTACATAAACTACAATTACTTTAAATACTGTTACTTTATCTAGTTATTTTTTTCCATTTTAAAAATTTGGTAGTGCTAATATTTTTACAAGAAAGCTCGGAATTTACTTCTACTACTTTGTTGCTAGTGCCTTTATTTTCATTGCCCATTACAACTGCACATTGAAGGGGGAAAAGAATGCTAGGTGTCAAAGTGACGACTAGGTATAAAATTGTGGTCGTCAAAACGAAATATTTAGTTGCAAAATACAACTAACGACCACTAATTTCGAGCCCTGTTCAGAATTAAAATTAGCTGTTGCATCTAGAAGCACTCTTCAATTAACATTGTAAAAGTCGGCAACAGTTATAAATTGAAACTGTAAAAATTTATTAAATATTGATTTAAAATCTGCTCAAAGCAGTTTAGCCAGCTTTTATTTTTTTAAAGCAGTAATAGTAATTATAAAAGAAAATTGATGGGAAAATTCACTTTAGAATTTTATACTGTTTGTTCACTTGAAACAACTATTTTAAAATTGTATTCAATTAACTACAGAAAAAATATCTTATATTAAATATATTGAAATGTGTGGTTAAAAAGAAAACCATGGAAAACTCAGAGCAGCTGGGCCGATGAATGCATCCTGAATTCATACACCTGTATGAAAAGGCAAACATCTTGGCCACTGGGAAAAATTTAACCATATAAGTAGATTCTTGTGTTTAAAAAAATTAAATTAATTCTGTGTGAGAAGATAAATTTGGCAAAATGCAGAAAACATGAACTGCTTTTCTCATTCTCCGTCAAAACGAATACAAACTGTAATGTTTTCTAACCCTTTAACATGATTTCGCTTAATGTGAAATTTCGCTTAAGATGAAACTTTTCAGAATTCCCTTAGAGATATTCTGACAGTTAACACAAATGGAAATTTTTATGAAAAAGTGGAAATTTTCTTTTTACATAAAAACAATGACTTATTCTTTTACATCATTCAAGTTACAACAAGTCCTATTTAAACATCATTACTACTTTTGGACAATCCAAAAACTGTCAACAGCTTAGTAATGTTTCAACCCTTGAAAGACTGAGTTGTAAATAAGTTCCACAAAGAATTTCTTTTATTTTAATAGAAGAAAGTTCTTTATTCAATTGTGTGGGAGTTTAATTCTAAAAGCACAAAGAAATCAAACTATAACTATTACCAAACTTAAATATCATTTTAACTCCCATAGAAAAGGGCTTTCACTGTACAATGAAATAAAATGAAAAATTTAATTTCCATTTTAAAATAAATTAAAATGAAAATTATTACAATACGAGATTCAAAATACAACTAAGCATCAGAAGATAAACATCTATCATATGACCTTCAGAGTTAGAAAACAAGGTGAGATTTTAAAACTACAGAAAAATCAGCTTAGTTTACAGTTTTATCCTGTTCTGATGAAAACAAAAATTCTATTGAATTACATGGAATGGGTCAAAAGCGAAAAATTGATAATTATCCCCTCTTAAATGATGCAGTTTCAGAAAAATTAAAAAAGGAAAAATATGTGATTGGCAAGAATCTATTTAAAAAGAGATAATTTGTATGCTAAATAAATGTTAGGTGAAGCGAAAGAGAATGAGAAATGCTACTAACATTGTAGTAGAAACAGCATTAATTATGTAGATGAATGAATCACAAAATCAGAATTTTTTCAATTCCAGTGCAATTTAAAACGAATACATAATATTTCTCTGATGCTTAGTTCATTAAAGAATTTTTTTTTTCATTAAGATGGTTTTAGAGATTTTAGGATAGAAATTTTTTTATGCAAACTTGAGGCGAAACAGCTGCAGTAAATGATGAGGAAACAAAAGACTTTACAACAAACAAATTGGAATTTAAATTAAAGAAATATGCTCCAGCAGATATCTTATATGCCGATATAACTGCTTTGTTTTGAAAGGCACATTTTTTTAGAACTTTAAAAATAAAAAAGTACTAAGTTTTCCAATGGAATGCACAACAAAGAAATGTTAATCCTTTTGCTTGTTGTATGATCTGACTGTCAAATATGAGTTATCTGAAAAATGCAATCTTTGCTGTTTTAAAGAGACAGAAATATTATCAGTGATATTGATTCGACTTTGGATACCTTTAGTGCTCATTTTGACAATTCAGAATTTAAAGCAATTCAGTTAAAATTTTTACCGAAAATGACAACTGCAAAATTACAGAAATGTGATAAAGATATAAGAAACTTACTATAGGAAAGAAATAACCTCTTTCGAGTAATTTTTTTATTCGACAAAGGCATGCCATTTCCATTAACTTATTGGATACATACTCCAATCTGCAGGATAAGAAGTATCCTTTAATACTATTGAAAATAGTTTCTGAAAAGCTGAATTTTTTTCAGTGGAATTTTAATCATTAGTTTATGCTGGAGAAAAAAAAAAAAAAAGCATACAATAACTTTTGATTTTTCAAAAGCATAAGCATGTACATTTCCAAAATTAGTTACTTTTGAGAACTATGTTTCAGTAGATGACTAAACAACATCAGCTATCCTTACCAACGATAAAATGGTTAATGAAATAAAAGAACATCTTATTCCATAGATGATTTGCACCATTCATCAGAAACAGAGCAAGAGTTTCATCTCAAGACGGAATTCTTACACCACTCTTTTTGATCAAAAATTTCTGCCATATTTCTACAGTAATTTTTTGAGATTGAATATTATAGAAATTTAAAATAAATAGATAAAACGAAGTATAAACATTACTTAAAAACATTAGATAAAAAACCTAAACATTATTTTGTGCATCGATTAAACTCTTCAGAATGACAACCTTCTGTGTAGAAGACTTGAGTTGGAGTGATCTTGAGCTTGCTTTGCCAATAGGTGGCACCATGCACTGTCTGGGGCTACTGCACGACTGTCGTTGCATACATCCTGATTGGTGGAAATTTCAATCCATTCTCTGAACATCACGTAGTTGTAATCGTCATAGTTGGCTATTTTAGTGGCTTTATCAAAATCGATTTTAATGTTTTGTTTATTATAAGTTTTAGCTAATGCTGTATTATATTTTCTGGTTTTTATATCATTTTTATGCTCATTAATTCTAGTTTTAATTTTTCTTTTGGTAACTCCTATATATGACCCAGGTTTATTATCTTCATTTGTGGGGATGGGTATAAAGGGCGATGAAGACCCCATACCCCCTTTAAAAACTGCAGGAGTTTATAAAATCCCTTTCACAAATGAAGATAATAAACCTGGGTCATATATAGTACCAAGAGAAAAATTAAAACTAGAATTAGTGAGCATAAAAATGATATAAAAACTGGAAAATATATTACAGCATTAGCTAAAACTTACAATAAACAAAACATTAAAATCGATTTTGATAAAGCCAATAAAATAGCCAACTACGACGATTACAACTACGCGATGTTCAGAGAATGGATTGAAATTTGCACCAATCAGGATGTATGCAACGACAGCCGCGCAGTAGCCCCAGACAGTGCATGGCACCACCTATTGGCAAAGCAAGCTCAAGATCATTCCAACTCAAGTCTTCCACACAGAAGGTTGTCTTCTGAAGAGGACCGGGTACCCGGTTGAAAAATTCAAACGACGCACAAAATAATGTTTAGGTTTTTTTATCTAATGTTTTTAAGCATTATAGAAATTATTTATAAAAAAAAAATAGTGGTTTAAGAGTTCTGTCTTGAGGTGGAAACTCTTGAAACAGAGAAAGATGAGTAGAACACTATTTGATAATACATGAGTAAAATCTGTCAAATGTCCATACTATACTAATTAAACTTGTAATATTAAAGATTTTAATACAAAAGTGAAGCTATCAGGGGTGAAAGTCAGTCAGAAGGCTAAAATTACTGAATTTACCAACAAAAATTATAAAAATATTGACTAATCTCTTAAAAATATATACTGACAAGTTTTTTAGAAAATAAAACAAGAAATAAGAACAAGAATGAAAAATCATGTGGTTTGCATGGATTATTTAATGTATCTGAATATTTTAGTGTAGACCTGTAAATCTCAACGCTAAACATGCTATACTATATAAAAAAAAAATTTTTGTTTAGCACATGAACAATAAATGTCAATTTCATTATGATTTGTGCCTCACAAAGTTATTTAAATATGATTTATGGAAATCCCTTTCATAAAACACAATGTATTGCATTCTTTTGTGTGTACTTGCACAGAAACCAGCTGTACTATTTATACCGTTTTTAACAGGAAATATACCATAATCAATTTTAATAACGCATATCATAGATACTTGAGGCAGACAGATTAATTCAATTCATAATCACTCTTAAACATTGTTAGAAAATGTTAAAAATGATTAATGAAAATGCAATTTCCAATTATAGCCCTTAATGTATCAAAATACTTTTGTGTAGCCCTGTAAATTTTAATCATACTAATTAACCCTGTAAATTTTAATCATCTTTTTGTTCCATAGAAAACTTTTTTGTGCATAATAATGTCAATCTCATCATGATTTGTGCAAAATAAAGATATTAAAAGTATGGTTTATAACAGGGTATGAAATTTCAGTTTTAAATGTACTAGCCAGACTAAAATTTTTGCTCTCCACTATTTTACATTTATGAAAAATATAAAGAATTTTTAAAATGTTAACAGATGTTGTAACATAGAGAACATTTTGGTAACTGAAACCATAAAAGAATGTAGAAGTCGAAAAACTGAAACATATTTATTGTAATGTAAATAATAATTCAAAATAAGGTTACCATAATGTTTCAGTGGTTTCAGAAATTGTCACTACCACTAACAGGGCCGAAACTAGGATTTTTTTCACCCGGGGCAAGGAGAGATTTTAGCGCCCCCCCCTTTCCAACTGCATTCGTAAGAAGTAAATATTGAATTTAATTCAAATTTTTGATAAATTTACAGATTTTGAAATGTATTATGATTATATTTAACGGATGTGTGTGTGTGTGTCTGTATGGGACACAAATACTGTAGCTAATTTATGAAGTGCATGTTCGGAATTCCATGAAACCTAGTGTGAAGTTGAATTCTGACATAAACTGGTGGTGTCTAATTTTTGATATATATCGCTCGACTTGCAGCACTTTTATGCCACGTTTTCTTATAACTATATCTCAGCATCTCCAGGACGAAATTCAACAAACTTTGTACATTATATGCTTGTTATGAAAAACAGAGATTACAAAATAAAACAGAATCACAACATGTGTTTCGTGTCGAAAAACTTAGCATGACACTTCGCCAGGCGTAAAAATGTACAAGCACAAGTAAAGCTATAACCAGCCGGTTTTTATTATGATTTTTATTTTAACGTATATGTTTTATATCTTTATAACATTTCTTAAAAAAAAAAAAAAGACTGAAGTTGTAAATCAAAACATCATTTTGGGGGGGGGGGGGGAGGGGAGAAAAGCGTATTATAGAGAAAGATTTAAATTAAGCTACAGTTATTATTTTTATTTATTTATTTATTTTTACTGGTTTAATGATAGTTTCTTTTTTTCCCCTCTCTCTTAAATTAATGGTATTTATAAATGACAATTCTAAAACAAGTGAATTTAAATTTCATATTCAATTACTTTTAAAACTGAAAATATCATTATTTTGAGAGAATTTAAAATGATATTTTGAATATTATAGTCGTTATATCAACTATACTGCAGAGAAATAATCAGACAAATATTTAAGTTTTTAATATAATTAAGATGCACAAATTAATAGATATGAACAAGTATCTAAAAACTACTCATATCCATCAAGTACGAACTTACCGTTAGCTGTCTAAATACACTGCGCTGCCAAAAAAAAAAAAAAAAAAAAAAATCGAGCCCTGATACCATTTCTGCTGATTCTCATGTAAAACGATCTCCTGAATCCGAATACGACCCCCAATTTTGCCCAATTCCCCACTGTTTTCTCGGGACGCCACCCTTTCTGTTACTGTTTTGTAGTTTGGCCATAAATTTGATTTGGAGGATGGAAAAGAATTATTTTAATACTTTGAAATAAAAAAAAAATAATAATTTATAATAAATAATAGTAATAATTGATTAATAAAATATAAAAAATGTAATTTGTAATTTCAGTGCCAAATCCCCCTCCTCCCCTAAATTTTCCACTTGCTGCAAATGTTCATGTTTTAGAATTTTTCATTTTTGTAGCCCTCAAAAGACATTTAACAGTTAAAACAATCCCTTCACCCCTTTAAAATCAAATTTATAGCCATAAAAATACCGGAAAATGATAAAAATAGGGGAGCGTCCCCAAATAATGGTGGGTGATAGGGCAAAATGGGCATCATAATCGTATTCAGGATGTTATTTTACATAAGAATTTGCAAAAATGGTGTTGGGGACGATTTTCATGCAGAGCAGTGCCATTTGTAGATAATCTTTTGTAAAATCATTTTCAGGAAATAAAATAGAAAGGCAGGTTCTAGTCTATGAATATTCTTGGAACCAATCCAAGAAGACTATTATTAGAACCACTAACTTCATGGGAATAGGATTATATACACCACAAAATAAGAATATCGTTTGTTCAGAAATAACATTCTACAGCTTTTTATAGAATCTCTCATAGGCAAATGCGTAGCTTAGAGTTCAACAGAATTCGCTTCTGTGCAGATAGCCTACTTTTGCACTCTTTGACAAACAATTAGCTGCGAGAAACAATGCATAATATATAGAAAAAATTAACTCCGATAAAACGGAAAAAGAGCTTGCTGATTTTGGCAATCCTGAATTATTTTCTGCAAAATTTGATCGCTGATCTCGTGATGTCACTAAATTCATCACCAATGTAGACGACAACTTGTCGCAGAGTGAATGCTTTGGCGACAAAATTGGCAACCTGGCATTAATTTTGGTGAAAAATAGTGGCTTAATATTGCCGAAACTTGGAAGCTGGCATGATTTACTGTTTTCTTGCACAGAACTAACTTCATCAAAAGTTCTACAAATGTTAATGAGAATATAAAAAGGAAAGTCATTACTATAATTATTGTTGACAAGAGCCTGTCTATTTCTTTACGTATTACTTTATACACGGTATTACCGTTAAAAGGGAAATAGATGGCAGATTTCTTCACTTCCACAGAAATGGGCATTAGCGGCAAATTTTGCGACTTGGCGAAAGATTTGGCAATTTGGCACCCAAGTTTGGCGAAAAGTTGTAATTTAGGGTGGCCAAAGTTTAGAAGATCTAACTTCAATAGAATCCGACTTGTAAAAATTTCCAGGTTAATTCATTAGTTTCTAGAGTAGAACTATCTCGAAAATTCTATAAATCACTAGCAAGACTGGATGAATTCAGTTTCTGTTTGGACTGCAAGCTGAGCGTACATCTCTAAGAACTTTAAGCATTTGGTCATTGTTCTGAATTAGTAAAATTCATGTTCTGTGGTGTAGACTGTTCATGAGTACGAAAAACTGGTTTATTCGATTGCTTCAAGAATAATCATTGATTATTGATTTTTATTCGGCTGTTTCCAGAATATTCATTAAATAAAATGCATTCATCTAGAACCTACAAGTCTTTACGAATTACTTTCTATGTGCAAGAATGTCAACAAATTTTGTAACTGTCAATATTCACGCTAATATTAATTTCTGTTCAAATCTGTATGACGGAAAGTTATATATAATTGCAAAAAAATTTGTATTTTCGGTCATCATGGATATAATATTCGTGGATATTCAAAAAGTGAAAGGCGCACAGAAACACCAAAATGAGAGATGCACAACAACTGTTGTAACAAACTTAGATGTGAAATTGCAACGTTCTACGTCTACTTGTTTTTGAGTTATACGAGATACACACACACACATACGTACACATATAGACGTCACAAAAAATCGCATACATTCGTAGATATCACAAAAGCGGGAGTTCATGTCAACACCAAAATTGGTAAATAACAATTCCAAATATAAATTTGCAACTCTCTATGACTATTCGTTTATGAGGCTATGCTATACACAAAATCCATTTCACAAATTGATTTCATAATACTTCCTTATGCTTTGAATAAAGAAGTAAAAAGTATAGTTAAAGTATAGGCATTTTATTTCATTGTAACATTTATAATTATACATGTTAGGAGGTAGTGGTGGCTTTAGCTTTGATAGGGACTTGCTGAGCCTTGTGAATGATAGCTCCTAACTCAATTATTAACTAGATATTTTGCATTCTTTTTGCCCTTTTATTTTTAGTGCACTGGATTGTTTTATAACATTGTGCCTTATTTTGACATACTTATTTTAATAGTCACACTTTTAATAATCACAACGGCTCCCTGAGAATTTTTTTGTTTTTTTTTTCTTCCTTATGAATTATAATTTCAAATGAATCAAAGAGCCTTCTGAAGTTTAATCAAATATACTACGTATTTTCCAACCATTTACTTTTTAAAAACCTTGGCTGAAATCAGGGACTACTTGTAAATTACTCTTCTTCGATTGCGAGAATATTTTAGCACACTCACTAACCTTAAAAGAATATTGTTAGTCTTGGAGAACACTCTATCCCCCATGCTTTTCCTTGTAAATGAATTCTGTTATCTATTAATCTTCTTTCTACTTTTTTTTTCTTTGTTCAAATTGCCCTGAGTAAAGGAATTTGACTTTTTTCATTCTTTTTCTTTCTTTCCTTTTTTTTTTTTTTTTTTTTTTTTAAACTTTGAAATTTTTTTTTTTTAATGAGTAAATAAGGCAACAAACCAGCCTTTTTTGGCGCCCTTCTCCATTTGGCGCCCGGGGCAAATGCCCCGCTCGCCCCCCGCTAGTTTCGGCCCTGACCACTAAAAATGTCATGTAAGAAAAAGTTTGTATACTTTTAGCACTTAATGTTTGCCTAGTGCTGTTTTTCTATACTGAAATACCAACTAATCAAATGCTATTGACCCTTTATCAATAGCAACTGTAGGGTCAGACTCTCTCAGAGTGGACCATTAATAATCTGGAACAAATTGGGGAATCTTTCTGAACATTTTTCACTGTAAAATTTCTTCAGCATCTGATTTAATGTTAGCAAATGGAATATAAACTTGCATTCTGCCCACTCGGCCAATACCATATCTGTTTTTTCATTAAAGAGACTTGCATACCTCCAACTCTCTCTTATTTTGGGAGAGTTGGCCCTTATTCTTCCACTATCCTTTATTCTCAAACATTTCTCCCTTATTCTGAAGATTTTAAAGTTATACCTATAATTTATTCAAAACTTCAACAAACCTTCATTTTTTAAGCAAGATTTTGCTTTTGCCCTATATATAAGCAAGTAGGGATGAAACGGATAATGATTTTGCCGGATATCGGATATCCGGAGCTCCTTTGCCTGACGGATACGGATATCCGGCATTAGTTTCGTTTTTTGTTGTGTTGTATATTTCTTTTCTTTTTCTTTATTTTAAAACAATAAAATATAAACATATTTCATATGCTATTCTTTTAAACACATTTTAAATATAATTTACTTAAGAATATTTATTTAGCATTCTATTTATTTGTGCAATATTGTGATGAAGAATAAAACTTAAGTCTAACATGCTCATTCCTAAACTTGCAATTTGTCACAAAAATATAGATTTTGTTCAGAATTATAAAACAAAAACTTATCATTTACACATTTTTTACAGTACTAAATAATGTGTGCTTGATATGTATTTAAAAAAAAAAAAAAAAAAAAAAAAAAAAATGAAACAAAATATTTTACTAATATAATCATAGTTGAAGGGTTGGTTATTTTCATAAGAAAACTTATATATTGTGGCCATCACACACCACTTACTGTTTAAATTGTGCAAAAGTTTAACCATAGCTTCACACAATAAATATTTTACATATGGAGTTTGGTGCAATTTTAATCAATAGATGCTGAGATATAGGCTTGTGAAAAATCATAATAGCAGATCCACTTGTCGGCTGATATACACCTAAATAAGGCAGACATCAGTTGAATGGAATTTTTGTCACGCACACACAAATTTTTTTAAATTGATCAAACCAGGTTCTGGACCTCTTAAAATGTGTAAATCCAGCGAATACCAAATGTAGAAAATTTTTATGAATCCAATACTTTCGTTTGAGACATTTATAAGAAAACATAAAAGAAAGAAGCAAAAAAAAAACTAAAAGCTTCAATGGCTTAGTATGTTATGGCCATTACAAAACTTTCTTTTATATCACTCTACATAACAAACCTACATGCACAGAAGAAACTTAATAATAGCTTTGCACAATAAAGATTTTAGATATGGAGTTTAGGGCAATTTTAATCAAAAGATTGTGAGATGTAGCCAAGTGGAGAATCATAGAAGGTGAGGAACAACTGCGACATCTGTTGGTCAATATACATCCAAATTAAGCCAGCTTTCATTCTCTTATTATTTATCTTGCATATCAAGTTAAGTACAGTTAAATGTTATAGATGTTAAGATTTAGCCTTCCTATTCACAGGGTAAATTGCAGCATAGTATAGCCACTTATCGACCAATATGCACCAAAATTGAATCAACATGATGTTTCATAAAAATGGCCCTCTCACATACCAAATTTTGTGTAATTATACACAAATAAATCCAAGATAATTTCTCCATTCATCGGAAAATTGCAGCATAACAGCATCGTCAATTGGCCGATATGCACAGAAAGTAAATAAACATATTTCATAATAGCCCTGTGACATACTTAGTCTTTTTTTAATTACACACAGTAAAAGAGATATAGTCCTCCTTTAAATGGGAGAAATCACAGTATAGCAGCGTCACCTATTGAGTAATTTGCACCAAAAGTCGATGGGCACTTTTTTTTTTTCTTTTTTGTTAATGCGCAACTATGTATAAATTTATATGAAATTCTGTGCATTAACTCTTGAACTACACAAAACTTTTGTCAAACAGACATTTTCTAAAAACGGTCAAATTCAAAATTCCGGTTCACTCAAAATGCGTAAATCCACCAAAAACGGGAAGTTGAAAATTTTTACGAATAAAATACTTTCTTCTATTGAATGTAGTAGAAAGTAATGATTCAAAACAAATTTATATTTTTGTTTCTTTAAATGCTTTTTACTTATTTTATATTTTTATATTCTGTACAGATAAGAAAAAAAAAATTAGATTATTTATTAAAATTCTTTAATTAAAAGTAAGTTCAGTTTTTCTATTGTACAAATTCATAAACTTTAAATAATTGAGCCTTATATATATATATATATATACTAGCACGCGACGCCCGCTTCGCTGGTCCCTATTTTTAAATGAATCACTATAATTACTAAATTCTCAAAATAGCATTAATTTTTATCACGTGAAAAAAAAAAAGAGAAACAAAATTTAATTAATAAAAAATGTCACACTGGGTTCTCACTGCCTTCGGAAAAAATTCCCAAAATGCTCTAACTCTTATTTCTATTATTTTCCTCTTCCCCCCCCTCCTGTCTATCCTAATAAGTTTACAAATTCGAAAATATCCGCAATCGATTTGTAAGTATCAAAAACCACTATGCACCAGTTTTGAACAATCTATCTTTATTTTTATTTTTTTGCCCCTCCGCTCCCACCCCTCCCGATAATTTTAAAAATTCGAAAATATCTGCAATCGATTTGTAGGTATCAGAAACCTCTATGTACCTATTTGAATGATCTAACTCTATTTTTTTTTTTTTTTGCCCCTCCGCCCCCCTAACTTTACACTTTCGAAAATATCCCCATTCGACTTGCAGGCCTCTAAAACCTATCTGTACCAATTTTCAACGGCCTAACTGTATTTCTATTTGCTTTTGCCCACAGCCTCCCCTTCCTGCCCCTCCTAATAATTTTACAAATTCGAAAATATCCGCAATAGATTTGAAAGTATCGAAAACCTCTATATACCAATTTTAAACGATCTAACTCTATTTTTATTTTTTTGCCCCCCCCCCCTTCCTGGCCCTCCTAATGACTTTACACTTTCTAAAATATCCCCATTCGACTTGCAGGCCTCTAGAACCTATCTGTACCAATTTTGAATGGCCTAACTGTATTTCTATTTGTTTTTGCCCCATAGCCCCCCCTTACCGCCCCACCCCCTTCCCAATAACTTTACAAATTCAAAAATATCCGCAATCGATTTGTAAGTATCGAAAACCTCTATGTACCAATTTTGATCGATCTGACACTATTTTTATTTTTTTGCCCTCCCCTCCCCCTTCCTGCCCCTCCTAATAACTTTACACTTTCGAAAATATCCCAATTCGACTTGCAGGCCTCTAAAACCTATCTGTACCAATTTTGAATGCCCCAACTGTATTTCTATTTGTTTTTGCCCCATAGCCCCCCCCCCCCTGCTGCCCCACCTGGGGGCTGAATTTCCAAAATTCCAGAAATAGGTTTTTAGATATTTGCATTAGCTATATTTCATGTATATCTATTTTTTTTTTTTGAGATATATAGGATTATGCGAAATCACGTTTTACGCATGTGAAATCACGTTTTGCCCCCCCCCTTCCCCCGTGGGGACCAAATTTTGTAAAATCGCTTCTTAGTGGATGCCTACGTCATAAAAAGAACATTGTCACAAAATTTCATGCTTCTAGGTCCAGATGTTTGGCCTGGGTGATGATGAATCACCCCCTCACTCACTCACTCAGGAAGAACGATTTTATATATATAGATATATATATAATTTTTTTTTTTTTTTTTTTTTAATTCTTTAACAATCTGAAAATGAAAATACAGACTTCCTGAAAATTTAAATATTACTTCTATTTGAAGTAATTTTAATTTTTGGGACTATATCTATGCAGCGCAATGGAAAATTCTAAATTCAGGTGTTTTAGCAAGATACTCTATTAAAAGTGCAAATTTATATAAATTGCAGTGCTTTTTTTTTATTATTATTTTTTTTTAAACCCAAATCGAATTGGTAGATGACACGTTTAATTGAATAGGTAATGGCACAGACAATGATGCCAGAAGGTCTACTAGTATAAATATATGGTCACAAAAACAACTTTCTTGTGTAGGGAAAAGTGGATTGTAAATAAACAAGCAGGTTCTAGTCAATAAATGCACATTATTTGCTCATTCTCGAAACAATCTAACAACTTTTACTTCCAAGACTAACAATATTACTAAACATTCTCAACTTATTAAACAAAAGTCATGAAAACAGAGTTATATGCACTGCAGAGGATAAATATTAATTGTTCAGGAACAACAATGAACAGCTCTTTTTTTTGTTATGGGGAAGATTAGGGGGAATGTTATAGATCACTTTGGAAAATCCTAGCTAACTCTGCACAAAATTAAAATAGGCTTTCTATATCTCTTAAAACCTGAAGCTACTTTTTGCTAAATTTGTTTGCTAAAGAGGCCAAATTCGACTTTTGCAATTTTTTTTTTTTTTTTAACTTTACAAGCTACAACTGATCTAAAAAAAAAAAAAAAGTTGCAAAATTTTCATCTGAAGGGAATTTAAGCTTGAATTTTCTTCTCCGGATATCCGTCAGATATCCGTATCCGGACTGCTGATATCCGGTACCCCGTCGGATATTTAAAACTCAGCCGGATAGGCCGGATACCGGATAGTTACCGGATATTCGTTTCATCCCTATAAGCAAGATTTTGCTTTTGCCCTATATGAATCCCTATATATATTACTATTTTTAATTAATAATTACTAAATTTTTATTTAATAATTAAATTTAACTTACACTTATAACTTTTTGGTAATTTAAGCCACGGATTAAACTATTAAAATACTGTTATATGATGAAAACACATAAATGTTTTCTAGGCCTGAAAATGCCGCTTATAAAATCTCTGTTATTTTGATCCTTCAATGTTGGCAGGTATGGACTTGGGTTCAAGTATATGAAGAATTTCTTTATTTCTTCTATCCCATATTTAAGATTTTTTTTTTTTTTTTTTTGTTTTTATGAGGTCAATCCAAGGTGTCAAAAACATTCAAAGATGTTAACACATCTGTTGACATAGATTGCAGTCTTTCTTTGATGTATGACTATGCATGTTCTGAATAAAGTCTGAAACTCTTGCTCCTCATTTTTAGAATTTGTTAGCTGCACATTCTTGATTATCCCTCAGATAGATACTTGGTCCCAAAACTCCTGTTCACTTGGTCCAACAGTATATTAGAGATGAGATCTGTCAGAATTCAGATGCAATGGTCAGTTTTTATTTTCATAGATGAAATGACAAATTCCATGTTTTGTAATGCCACAATTAATGGGTCCAATTTCCTGTAGAAATCCAATAAAAAGTTTCTAAGAAATTTATAATCCTTCAAACTTCTCAGCAAAACCTTAGCTCTAGCACTGTCATTGTCTTTTCGATTGGCCATCTGTTAAACAGATGTTACAACATTAATCCAAGATTAGAAGAGAGCTACAGCACTTTCTTTACTGGATAACCATCTAATGGTGTGAATATCACTGTTTAAGACTTTCTTCTTGTAGGATTTTCTGCTGTTTCTTTCAACATATGAAGTCTTTTTGCAGAGTCTTTTTGAAAAATACTCCTAACCACTGTATCAAATCTTTTAAAATATTTAACTTCATCGCATACATCCAAAACAGCTAACTGCAAATGGTGTTCAACGCAGTGAATGCTTATCAATTTAGGACAAATAGATTTCATTTTCACAGCCAATCCTGATTTGTTTCCAACCGTATTTGCAGCACCATTAGTACCTAAGACTACAATACAACACTTCTTTCTATATTCATTTAGACCTATAATCTTATCTAAAAAATCAGTTATGGCTGTGAAATAACCGTATGAAGTAGAATTATGTAACAATATTAAAAAAAGAACATTTACTCGCCAGCTTTAAACATTCACTCGCCGCTGGTGAGTGAAAATTTCGTGCCTTGGTTTATAGAAATACCTATGAAACACAATGCCTTAGAATTCTTTCGGGTGTCCCTATACACAAACCAGTGATGGCATTTACCCTATTCTCAATAGGAGCATCCTATAGTGAACTTAAGTAATATATTGGTTTTAAGGAATTCCATCAATATTTAAGGGAGTTAGAGCACAGACAGACAAACTGAACTTAACACTTATGAACTTCGTTGGAAAATGTTAAATGTTGTACAGTCAAAAAAAAAAAAAGTCTCTTCCATAATGTATATTTTGAAAATTTATCAGAAGCTAATGAAATGTGTAAAAAATAATCTGATCAGAAAATTAAAAAAATTGATAAAAGAATAAGTAATAAAACTTCCAATCAATGACATAGTGCACATACTAATACATACTTGCCAACCTTGGTAGGAAGGGAAAAAGAAAGAAAGATTATTTTCCAAGGAGAAAACAAGATTTTTTAAAAATTCAATACATGTTACTTATAATGAAATTATAAAGAAGACAAAAGCTGCATTGTTAAAACTGTTACTTTAATTCCCAATTTTTAAACATTTTGTTTTCATTACTCATTTCTTCTAATCTCCGTAAACATAATTTTCATTAATACACAAAAGAAAATTTATGTTTCATCAATCATACAGAAAAAAAAAAAAAAAGAATTTAGTTTGTTTTTTGGTAAAATACTGTTTGTTCTCAGATTCAAGTTGTAAACAAACAAGGATGATTTTATTTTCAGAGGAGCATTGATCTTGCTTGTTTATGACTTGAATAGGAGAATGAACTGTAATCACATATTTCAAGAATAAACAATGAAAAAAGTGCCAAAATTAGTCAATTTGCAATGAAATATTCATGAATGAAGGCAACCCAAAAATATCCATAATCATATTTCTGCACATTGTGCACATATACGAGGTTGCACCATTAAAGTGCTATGAGAAGAGCTCTTCTCAGTTAGTACACCAAGTGGTATCAAATGACGATGACAGGTACAGTTTCTCTGTCAGTTCTGGTGTGTCTGTAGTGACCCCATGACATAAAGAAATATCAGATTCTCATAAATAAATTGGAGCCGTGAAGTTTTGTTTTTATTTTGAAAAAATGCAACAAAATCTTTTGTGATGATACATACCAGATTCGATTCACTTATATATCACAAAAGCCGAGATATACTTTTCTCATAAACAAGGTTAAAATGCAGTAGCAACACCACTTGTTAGCTGATATGCCATCCAAATCGAATCAATATAGTTTTTCATCATGGCCATCAAGCAGAGTTGCCACGGGTGAGAATAAGACTCTGTAAATTTATGTATATGAATAAAATCAAAAGCATTTAAAATCTGATTTAGTCAACCTTTGATTTCTTTTAGCAAAAGCTTTTTTTTTTTTTTTTTCCTTTTTCCTCAATTATTTTTTGAACAGCTTCACTTTTTTCTATGTACTACTCTCATCTTTAAAGGATTTTTTGTATTCCTTTTAAAATAATTTTAGCAACACTTACACAAGTGTAACCTTTAGATTCTGCAGCTTCTTTAATATTTTTTGTTGCATCACTCAATAAAACATGGACTACTTTTCTAAGACAAAAGGAAACTGAATTTAACTTTATAAGAAAAAATAAAAGTGGGGTGGGGGGTGAAGTTCAAATATAAATAGGCCAAAAATACTGACTTTACTGACTAAATTCCTAAAATACTGACCAAGCTGAAAAATACTGACTTTACTGATGCAGAGTTCATATTCAAATATGGGAAAAAAAATTCCCTGAGTTTTCCAGACAATTTTCAAGAAAATATTAATGATATATTACAAGAAACACTCCTCTAGAGAGAGGAAAATTCTACTTCCATTGTATGATGTCATATTAATGCCGATCAAGATAGAAATTCATACGAGAGAAATGAAATATTACTTTTCAAGGTTTTATAATCAATTTTCCCTGAATTTTAATGAACAATTTTTATTTTCCCTGAGATTTTTTTTTTTTTTTTTTTTTTTTTTTTTTTTAACAAAATCCAAATTCCCTGAGTATTTCAGGTTTTCCCGATGAGTATGAACCCTGTCATCATTTTTCACCCCTGAGCTAAAGGAGTTGATTGTTTTCAAGGAAATAAATTTATTCCTAGCATATAACAGCATTTATCATCAGAATGTTCTGAATAACCTATAAATGGACAACACCAATTTTATGATTTTCATATTCTTCAAGTCTCAAAATGTGTATAAATATCAAAAACTGAGATTGAAACTTTTTTTGAATACCTAAATTATCCATATCTATAGTAAGATGGGAACTAAACATTGTGGAAATTAAAATAATGGAAATAATTATCAGGAAAGCAAATAGCAAAGTTATTATGGAAGACAATAATAACAATATAAACGTATTTCCGTGTATTATCAATGTTACACTGCTCTTGTTAAATCTTGTTCAACTTTCTATTGAGCAAACAGATATAAAATTTCATTCTTGCGTCTTAAAATTATGAAATATTAATTCAGAGGACATTGAATATAACTAAAATTATCTTGTATATATCTCTTAACTTCAGAAGTTACAAGTATCAATGGAGTCACACATTTTTCAAATAAATTAAACATGCCTTAAAAAAAAAAAAAAAAAAAAAAAAAAATCCTCTTTTCATTCACTGGTAGTTTAAAAAATTTCTAACTGTTAAAGTCTGTGACGTATTTGCAGTCAAAGGAAATGGTTAAATGATACATCATAATACACAAAAATGACTAAATAAAGCTTGATTAATAAAAATATGATTTTCAGCATATCTACAAAAGGAAATTATAACAGAAAAAACACATCTAAAAATATACTTGTGGATGTAAATGAATTTAATTTAATTTAGAAAGCCTTTATTTATCAACCTTAATTAATTTAGAAAATTTGGAGTGGAAGGATGATTTTTATACCAACTATGTGAAAAATACCAGCGGAAAAATCAAGCGGAAGGCCCGGGTTCGATTCCCGGCTCTGGTATTTTTCACATAGTTGGTATAAAAATCATCCTTCCACTCCAAATTTTCTAAAATAAAAAAAAAGAATTTAATTTATTTTTGCTGAATTTTAGAAAGTCAACGGAAATAGCAGCAAGATTTAAATACAAATCTCAACTGTGTAAAGTAATGTACTGTGACTTTACTGTAAAGTCAACGAGTGATGATATTTTTATTATATAGTTACATATGTACTTAATTTATATTCAATAATTTAAGGAATAAATAAAATGTTTCATAACCAAGGGTGTAGTGAGAGAAGTTGAAGAACGTTATTTTGTATATTTGTCAGTAGGCCACCTGGATAAGTTTTTTTTTTTTTCTTTTAATGAACATTTTCAACGGCAAATAAACCATCTAAAGAAAGTCTTTGGCTAGCAGACAAATTTATTTTTCATTTTCACTCTAAAGGCACTCCAGTCGGTCTATCATCTAATAACTCGACTGTTTTATTTTTTTTCCCATTTAGCCTCAATCTCTTAATAAACTTTAAAAAATAAAAGTAAGTCATATATAAAAGTTAGCCTTTTTGCCGTTTGATAAACTATTCCGATAGGCTGACTGGAGTGGCTTTATTGTACTTTGGAGCTGAAATGAAAAAGAGATTTCTCTGCCAAATACTTTTTTAGTCACTCAATGCGTTTTTTTTTTTTATTTTGACAATCGAGCAATGGTTTGTACGTAACTTTTTCAATATTTTGGATCACACTGTTTTGAATGCCTGGATAGTTTTTAAAAGTATAACAAGAAAGCCCGACAGCAGGAGAGATTTTCAACTAAAATTAGGAATGGTTCTTATGGCTTCAAAATCCTAAAGATTTTTCTTGAGACTTCAGAAAAAACACATGAAAAGAAAGTAAATATAAACGTGTCAAGTACAGAAATGCAATGGAAACAAATCTCAAGAATATTTTATTGTATTCCAAAAGTTGTTATTTTCAGAAGTTTGTTTGAGAGGTCAAAATGACCTTTACCTGCCAATTCCAGTAGGTAAGATTTTTCCAATATTCTACTTTTTTTGTTTCATACAGATATTGCCTTGTCTGTAAATTAAACTTTCTGCTGTAAAACTGATATATCTGACGTGCAGATTATATACAGAAAAAAATGTACTAAAACTTGTCAATTCAAAAGAGGTTTTTCATGAAAAGGATTTTTCACACTGTGGTTGAAAACAGGTTTTTCATGAAAATGATTTTTCACACTGTGGTCGAAAACAGGGTTTTCTTTAAAATGATTTTTCGCACTGTGACTAAAAAGAGGTTTTCTTAAAAATGATTTTTCACACTGTGACTGAAAAGAGGTTTTTCTTAAAAATAATTTTTCACACTATGGCTGAAATAATTGGATCTCCAAAATAAATGTTAACATGCGGAAAACCCCTCACGAAAGTGTAACTCTGCAATATATTTAAATCCAGCTCTTTCATCTGATGATAATTTACTTAATTATTACTCTGTTCAAATAAACTTTTTATAGAGGTTGTCTTATATATCTAGCTTTCAAGCTATGTACAGGGCCCGCTTTACCATTAGGCGAATCTAAGTGGTTGCCTAGGGCAGCCAAAAAAGTTAGAACATTGCCAAAAACTTCAAATAAATAAAAAGATGGTGGAAAAAAGTGAAAATTATAAACCAAATTTTTGATTTTTCTCTCTTTAAAGGCATATGTGCATGCTCATTAATAAATTAAAAGAAAACTTCTTTAAGAATTTTAACTTTACGTAAAAACACCATAAGATATTAAAATATTGACTTTTAACCCCTTACCTGCTGAGGAAAATTTTTGAAATTCGTTTTCCAGTGTGTTACTCCGAAATGAATAAATACTACCATTGGTTTGTGTACTGGGACACCCAACAAAATTCCAAGACGCTGCATTTTACAAGAAGTGTTTCTATAAACCACATATTTTAAAACCTTTATTTTGTGCAAATCATAATGACACTGACATTTATTATTCATATGCATTTTTTTTTTTTTTTAGTGATTTTTATAGAATATAGTATGATTACCTTTAAGAGTTATAGAGTTACATAAAAATATTCAGATACATTGAGAACTATAATTAGAAATAGTTGAAATTGCATTTCCATTTTCTTTTTAAGCATTTTAAACACACTCTAGTCTAACAATGTTTAGGGGGGGGGGGTGATTTCAATAAGTCTACCTGTCTGTTTTTCTGTCCATCTACATGAACTCCAGCGTTCATAAATATTTCAGAATTTTTTTTTTTTTTTTAAATTGTTATGTTATTCAAGTTCACTATGGAATGTTCTTTATTTAAAATCATAGGAATAGCACAACTGGCACACCCAAAGAAAGAATGATAATGCATTGCTTTCTATGAGGTGCATGTTTATAAATCGTATTTAAAAAAAATTGTACTGTGTAAATCATATTAAAATTAACATTTATTATTTATATGGTTAAAAAAAATGTTTTCTATAGAATATGGTATGTTTAGCATTAAGGTTTACTGGGTCACACTAAAATATTCAGATACATTAAGAGCTATAATTGGAAACTGCTGGAGCTGCATTTCTGTTACGGAATTTTAACACTTTCTAACAAAGTTTAAGAAGAAATATGGATTCAGTTAGTTTATCTGTTTGCATTTTTTGATCATGTAGGCAAAGCATATTCAGTGTTACATAAGGTAAGGAGTACGTACAGTTAAAAAGTCTGTGTGAACCACACGCTTTTCTGTTCTTGTCTAAAGATTAAAATGAATTCTTGTTACCATCTGATTTATATACAATTGGAAATAAATCATTTATTATGGAAGAATTAAAATTATAGTAAAAATAAGAAAAAAATAGTAGTAATATTTTAACATTATTATTATTATTCACAGTGTTTGGTTTTTTTTCCTCCGGTGGTAAAAATGTACCAACTTTATAAATTCACTCTCCTGTCTGTGATGAGATTTTGCACTCTGATAGCACAAGCAATGGCAATGTGGTTATGAGGAAGATAGTAGAAATCACACATTTCCCATTCCCTTTTCTTCTGGCCATTCAAAAATTTTCTTTTTCATTTCATTGTAATTGTTTTTACTCAAAATGTTTGTCAAAAAAAAAAAAAAAACTTGTGGTGCATCAATACGTGCTATGTCATGTACAGAATAGACATTCGTATAGGTACAAGTTTTAAGGCATTTTCCGAATCAAACCTTTAGCATGGTCAGGTAAAAAAAAAAAAAATATGAAATTTTGGTTCAAACTGTTTTTCTTATTCATAAATATGCCCAGTGCAATTCAATTTTTTTTTTAATCCAAAAGTTATTTAAATTTGTATTCACTTATATTATTAGAATAATTTGAGTCTTAGTATAGTAACTTATAATCAAAAGGCTTTTTTCTCATGTGATTTCTTTTTTGTAGAGGAGAAAAGGGAGGGATCAGAATCATGAAAAATTTACCTGGGTCACATGTACATAGTTACCAACATTTTAATTTATTCCGGAGCATTTTTAGCACCGCCTTTAATCCACACCTCTTTATTTATAGAATACTTTTCTCCAATATATAACAATGATAAAATATGAAAAAATTACTTTTAAGGAAAAAGTATGAAATAAAGAAGGAGCTAAAAATGCTCTGGAATAAATTAAAATGTTGGCATCTCTGCATGTAATCTATAAGTTCTCCTGCCATAATATCTCTTAGAATGGGCCGCCAAAAATTTATTGCCTAGGACCACCATAATTGTAAAGCAGACCCTGCCTATGTAATAATAATAATAATAATAATACAGTAGAAGATCTTTATAACGCACACCTTGGGACCAGAGGTTTTGCGTTATATAGAATTTTGCATTATATAGATCATATCACAGACTAATTCAAGTCTAGAAAACATAATACCGTAGAGGATCTTTATAATGCATACCTTAGGACCAGAAGTAGTGCATATTATAGAATTTTGCATTACTATAATATATAATTTTACAAATTGTAAAACTTATCAAGTAAATCATGGTCAAATATTGCTTCGAATAAATTATGATATTTATTTACATTTGAGAACCATTTCATAAGTTAAATTGTTTCATAACATGAAATATAGAATTCAATAAAATTTACATAAATGGTTATTTAAATAAATTAGCAGCAAATACATTAACACTATACTTAATATTGTTTTATGAATCATTTACCAGTATTTTATTTTCTGCAGTTTTGTTGATTTTTTAGGATTATGAAATTTAGTTTTTTAGTTTTCTTGTTTTAATAAATTTAAAATATTTTATTCATTATTCCCCCCCCCCCCCCACCTCTTCTTCCCTTCACATCTGAATTTGTTCTACAGTGGTTGTTCTGTGAATTTAAAAAAGAGCAAATTCTTCCTTAATCATACATGTATTAAAAGTTTCAAGTTTCTCATCTGATATTTAATTCCAACATGCCTTTATTTTTATTTAGTTTAATGCATGTGATTATAACAGTTTTTGGTGCTCATTGTGTTCTTTCTTTATTAATTAAAAACTCTGAATTAGGAATATAAGGATGAAAAATGTTCAAACATTTATTTTAGTTGTGTGTGAATATATCTACATGTCACATAAATAAGTTTCTCAAAGAAAATTTTTAATGTTTACATCCGATCAGTAGTGCGTTTTATAGATCATTGCGTTATATAGATCGGCGTTATAAAGATCTTCAACTGTAATAATAAAATGCTATATTTCATGCAAGAACAGTAAAAAAGCATTAACTGTGCATATTTACATTTCATCAAAAATTAAAAATATATGGATTTTGTGTTTCAGAATAAAGTTTCTCTCAATTTCTTTTTCATTTTTTCTGCAAGTTTGGTAAAAATTTATAGAAATCCATTCTTGTTATAAGCAAAAATTGTACTAAAAATTTAATTGTTTTTGAAAAAAAAAGTTTAAATGTTTGTATTAATCATACAAAATGCATATACATATTCAAAAAAGTCAGTGAAATCATGTGTTAAAGCAGGCCTGTCCAACCCAAAACACTTGGTGGGCCGCTTTGGAAATATATTTTCTTCATTCGGGCCGCACCCTATGTACAGCAATACCCCCCCCCCCCCCTCACACACACACACATACACATACACACCTTTCCCGATTAATTTTGCCGTAAATTAGTGTAGAGACATTTGGCTGGTGCTGATCAATTAGTAATAAGGCCTAGTTTAGAAGGTTAAATTTTGCTTAAGAGGTGTGTACATATTAAAACTGGCCCAAATATATTTCATGCATATTTTTGATTAAAAAACATTTTGTGAATTATGAAAATTATTAATAATATCATATTTCAAAAAATTGTGAGTTATGACCTACATCAATTTTTGCACGAATAGAACGGGCACCATCAAAAATACGAGTTTCTAAATTTACAGTTCATTCCTATCATTATTTTTCAAATTATAATGATATTTCAATTTTTATTGCTCTCAGGGGCTGTCACTTGTTATCATTTGTGTCATATTTTACTCTGCTTACGCATTTAATTAGCATTACTTTACTTTGCTTTATTTTATATTTAAAATTGTTATACTCCTTTTCCGATTATTATCTGAATGGGTATAATACTTTTCTGTGTGATATCTTTATTTAATTTTTTTAATATAGAGATTTACCCCTGACCAATTTTTGCTTGTAACTCTATGAAGACTTGATATAAACAATATAAACTCTACCTTTTTTCGAACCGCCTTGACCTCAGAAATTCGAATATGTAGTCAACAATGGGTGTTATTATTCAGGGGGGGGGGGGGATGAAGTTTATGCAAGTTTTAATATGTAGATGAAACCCTAAGCAAAATTTAGCAATTGAATTAAAAACTCTAGATGTTATTACCAATCTTTGGGCATCAGCTGCTGGTTTCTACGATAATTAACGGCGAAATCAGTCGGGGAAGAATATTATTATTATTACTATTATTTTGCGACTGTATAAATGCATATGTGCATATATGTTTGTGAGTATATGATTCAGGTAGACATATACTTTTTTCGGGGAAGGGCAGGTTGAAAATTCGGAGCAGAATACATTATTTTAAATTATTTTCATTCATAAATAAACAATAGAATCGTGAAAAAATTATGACTGTACATTAAAACTATAATAAAAAGAATGAATAATGGATCTAATAATATTTCATTACAACAGTTCTTTAGCTACTATAATCGTTGAGAGGTATTTTCAATTCGAAAAGTCAGAACGTATTTATTAATTTTTGATCTGTTATCCAAAGTCGTCAAACTTTAAATATCGTTAGTCTCCTCGCGGGCCGCAATAAACTACGCGGTGGGCCGCATGCGGCCCGCAGGCCACGGGTTGGCCACCCCTGTGTTAAAGTACAAGTTATTTGTAGCTTTTGATACAGAGTAATCTAAAGTATCTTTGTTTTTCTTCAATTTGTTGTTAGTTCTCTAATTGAATTTGTGACTAAATCTTTACTAGAAATTATTATACGAGTGTTAAGAATGCTCTTTGTATGTTTGAAGTTAGAGGCCATTTCGTCCAGTATTTAAATAATAATAATATGATTATCTACTTGTATATGTGTATTAAAAAAATTAAGTAAATTTATAGGCAAAATATGCCAGTTTTATATAAAGGTTTGTAAGGATTTAAAAATATCACTAGTTTTTAATTGTTATTTTTATAAATTACATCTTTTGTTGAAAAGAGATTTTCTTTTCCAGGGAATTTAATCATGTGTCACAAACACCCCTATCTAATGCATTATTATAACATAAAGAGACATTCTATTAATATACTACCAGGGCGCAAAATTTCCGCTCGCCAGCGGCGAGTGGAAATTTTACTGTGGCGAGTAAAATTTCGGTCTAAATGTAGATAGAATTATTACAGTATACGGTGCTACAAAAAAAAAAAATAATAATAAAATAAATAAATAAAAATAAAAAAAATATCGATTTGAAAACATAAAATCATGCTAATCTTAGTAAGGTGACCAGACATCCTCTATTTAAAAGGAGTCTTCTTTTTCAACGCTCTGCCCTCTTAAACGAAAAAAAAAAAAAAAAAAAAAAAATACAGGACTTAAAAGTCCTCTTTTTTTATGTTTTTCGTCCTCTGTCCTCTATTTAAATTAAAAGGATTTAGTTCTTAATTAAAATTTTTTCGCAGAACTGGGAAGCTGAGTAGGCTGTTGGCTGTATCGAACGGTGAACACTAACTTTTTTCTGCGTTAGGTTCACAACAGAACAACTTTCTAATAAACTTGCCAAAGCATATTATGGTTTATGTCTATTCAGATTCTTCGAATCACATAGAAATAAAAGTATTCCCTATACGGTTCTTTGATCCAGAACACGGAATCACTATTTAAATTGTCATGAAATCATTAAGGTGGTGCTCCGGTTGATACATGGTGGGTTGACATGTGTTCTCACTTTTGCATGAATAATATTCCTCATAAAAATAGGCTCACCAGTGACCGAGAGGTTCTGTCCTCGAAGCTGGTATACGTGAGGCGCTGGGCTCGATACCCAGTTGCGCTCGTTGGCTTAGCCGTTAGGAGTTTTTCGTGGTTTTCTCCGAAACTAGCGTAAATATGGGCTTAGAAAGACCCTACGGAGGACTCTCCTACTCAAGCCTAGAGCGCTAGTGCAGACAATTGACCTTAATGATAACACTGCCACCACCTCACAAAAATATTCAAAAGTTAATTGAATTCATTTTATGCCCTGGCAAAAACGCGCCCACAAAGCGACTGTTTTCTTCAATGAACAAAATGTAGACATGTGAAAAAAATACCCTTTATATATCTACTTTAAAAACTTATTATCTACTAAGACTAATTTAGGTTATACTTGTGATAACTGTAATAAAATGATAAAGAATGGCTGTTCGTTAAAACAAATTGTTTTATCTGCCGAATATTAATTTCTTTTTCCATTTGCCAATTTCATTTTTTCTTTTATGATTATGATTTTAATAAAAAAAAATGTCTACCAACTTTTCTTATGTAACTGTATGAAAGTACCGCAAAAAAAAAAAAAAAAAAGTTTTTGTCTATAGCAAAAAATAATAATAATAAAAATCTATATTGTCCAATGACCTATAAAAATTAGTGATTTTTCCTCTGGTATCAGTATATTATTAATCTAAATTAAGGTGTACTGATCCAAATTCATCATTTGCGATAAAAATGTTTCCACCATTTGTGTAAAGTAACTTTTGAATTGGTTTTCCTAATCATTTTCATTCAATTTTGTGTCCTCTAAAGTGATCTCTTTTTCAAAATTGAATGTCTTCCACTTTCTTATAAAATAAAAGACATTGAGTTATTGCGTAGTTTCTACTCTTTTTTCAATAAGTTATTCTGGACACTTTATACGTAAAAAAATAGAGTAAGTTAATCATATTTTGTGGTGAGTAACTTTTTTTTTTCAGTGAGTGTAATG
>OZ005652.1:103638154-103848154 GCA_963930645.1 Salticus scenicus
CAAGTTGAAATTTCGGGCCCTGATACTACTATCATCATTTTTTTTTTTCAAATAATTTTCTATTATTTATTTAAAGTTTAATTTCTTTGTCTGCAAAATCTACAAGCTCATTGCTCCTTAAGTATATTAATTCTGATCGTCTCACACATACATAGATTTTTTTAATATATTGCAAAAATATCAAACATTTCTGTTGTAATCTAATGATGCCTATTTTTTTTTTTTTTTTTTTTAACACATTGATAAAATAAACTTTTAAGAAATGAAATACTGATTTTTTTTAAATTACAAATTACGTAATAAAAATCCAAATGTACTTAACTTTGGTGAGGTTAAAAAAAAAAAAAAAAAAAAAAAAGAGGAAAAGGAAAATATAAATACTGTATATTTCCGAATATAAGCCGATCCGTATATAAGCCGAGAGTATATTTTTCCCTGCAGAAATTTGCCCAAAATTGCAAACCCGTGTATAAGCCGAATTGAAAAAATACTCTTTTTAAAGTTCGAGTATATCGCCAAAATGGGGAAAATATTGCCAATCTATACAACCTTCAGGATAATCTGTCCAATGAAATTGCGCGAAATGCGTGCTTATCCAATAGAATTCCTTACCTTGCTTAGCCATAACGTAAAACGTTCGCAGTGTGTTCGCCAACGGCGATAGTTTTAACTCTGGCAACCCTATCAGAAGGGAGGCAAACACAGACGCGAACGCAAGTCCCGGCAGCTGAAAATGATGGCTACCGTAATACCGGGCCGGGAGACCTAACCCTAACGTCGATGAAGCAATGCTGCCGCTGGATGTTTACATAAATAAGCCGTGTAAAGTCCGATTGCATCGATTTTTTTTCATGATGTATCTAAATTATTTTGTATATTTCTACTTTTCAGTATTTTTATCAGTGCTTCAAGGCAATCTTCAACAAAATAAAAATACTTCTATAAAAAAAACGAAGCTTTGCCGCTTTTGCTAGTGTAAGCCTAGAAACATTTTAAACAGAGATGATTTAAATTTAATTGGATAAATTAAAAATATGATCGGGAGTCCTGTTTTTTTCAAGTTTCTCTTATACTATTTCTGAATCAGACAGAGAATTTACTCCGTTCGTGCACTCTGCCGATGACTTCAGTTACCGGCAGGTCAAAAAGAAATGTAAACAAACGTGACTACATCGAGCGTTTCGTGAAATAAATTTAAAATTGCTAATTTAAGAGTTTTATATGTGATAATTATTTAAAAATAAGGTTTAATATAACTATTTTACTTTATATATACTTTTTAAGCTTAAAATATATGTATTGGGTAATTCCATTTTAAATCAACAAATTTTCAAAAAAGTTGTTGCATGACAATTTTTGATTTTGATGACAATTTGCATGTGCTTTCCCCATACCTTTTTGACCACAAAAATATATTTTTTTTATTTAAAAAAAAAAATTACCCTTTGATATGAAGGCTATTTTTGTCGTTGCCAACAGCAAAAATCAGATATTTTGATGCTTTCCTTTATGAACTATAACTTTTTTCCTATCAAAGCTATCAAACTCAACTATAGCTCATTGGAAAGCTAAAAAAAAGATCTTTTTCCATATGGTATCAATAAATTTGAGATTTAAAAATAAAGGTTATTTTTTCAAGGTCAAAGTTTGTGATGCAAAATTAATTTTTTGCCACTTTTGAAAATTAAAGAACCTATGAAGGGCTTGGAATAACAAGCCCTCTTTTTTTTCTTATATACATATATAAGGTTGCTTATTGTATTAAAAAGTTTGGCTTGTTACTCTGCCCCCTGCACAAGATACGACCCCCCAAAGTTGCAAATTTTCTAAAAAATCCAATTTTCAATGCTAAAAAAATGCATGTGGGGGGCAAGGTAAATTTTTTTTTACTTGTGTGATTTTAAGTACTTCATACCATCTTTCAAACAAAAAAAAATTACTTTGTTATTCAAAGGCATTTGGCAGCTATAAGGGTCTGAATTTTCAAATAATCACACTAAAACCATCCAATTTTTTCATGTACTTTTTTTTGGAAACATGTCATTTATTATTATTTTTTATTATTTGATGGACTTAGATTGACCTCACAAATAAGAATATATCATATTTCTACTTTTCCTCATTTATAGTAATCTATTTGCCAGTTAAAAGCAAGAATAGACAGATTTCAACTTGTCCAGCCTTGCTCCCACATGTATAGAACAGTTCCCTTTAGGCAAACAGTACCTACCTGTGGTAGGAACTGTGCCAATGACAAGGCTGCTTGAATATTATTGGATACAATTTGACCAATAATATATCCTGATTTGAAAGTAGGGTTATCTAAATTTGCCGATCTTAGACCAAAATTTTGTGTGTTAGCTGGAGCATCTGGTACACATTCAGTGTGCGTTTGTTTGTACCATCAAAATGTAAAACTTATGCTATCAGCGATTAAAAGTGATCGTAGCTACAAAGATCTGCTGCAGATTATGGTCTGTGATACTGAAAATGAGAATTGTATGTTTTCGGAATGTACTGCATGTCCAGGTGTGGATGCCATTTTATCACTGATTTCTAAAAGTAACAGCACCCAAATTGACTTGGAAAATGATGAATTTGAGGATTTGCAAGTTTCATATAAGCAGTGGATGTCCACAGACAGATGTGAACTGACATCATGTGTGCTACCTTTACAAGAATTCTTGGTTAAGTGTTGTGAAAAACTTGAGCATCTAAAGAGCCACCATTTCATTGCCAGTAAACAAGCAGCATTTCTAAAATCAAAGAAAGAAGATCTGGATAAGGGGGAATTTTTGATACTTGGAGATTTTTCAGAGAATTTCTCTTGTGTTGTTCAAGACGAGGTGCAGACCTATCACTGGTCAGGTGTGCAATGTACGCTTCATCCTTTTGTTGTCTACTGGGAAAAAGATGGAGAAATTCAAACTCAAAGTTTTTGCTTTGTAAGCGACTGCCTTGACCACAACACAACTACATTCTATGCCTTTCAAATGATCCTTGTTAAAAAACTGAAGGCAGATCATGCTTTAATTTCAAAATTATTCTATTTTTCAGATGGATCTGCCGCACAGTACAAAAACAGGAAAAACTTCATTAACTTGAGCCATCATGAACAAGACTTTAGGATAAAAGCAGAGTGGCATTTTTTTGCTACATCCCACGGGAAAGGCCCTTGCGATGGGATTGGAGGAACAGTGAAGAGGCTAGTGCGAAAGGCTAGTTTGCAACGACCGGTCAGTAATCAAATCTTGAATCCATTAGATGTCTTTGAATACTGCACTGAACATATTAATAGTGTAACGTTTTTCTATGTTTCCTGTGATGATGTTAATGCAGTAGGAAAAGTTCTTGAGGAAAGATATAAAACAGCACTATCATTACCCCAAACTCGGTCTTTCCACAGCTACATTCCACTCAACAGAAATATCATTCATGCCAGACGTACATCATTTTCTTTAGATTTTACAACCTTTTATGTCATCAAAGACGAACCTATCAACCTTAGATTATCCACACCAACAACCCGACCAAAGTTGTCCGATTATGTTTGTTGCGTATATGATGGTGACTGGTGGCTAGGAGAAGTGGTGGAAATAAAGGTATTTGATGTCGAAGAAGAATACAGGATCCACTTTTTTCATCCTAAAGGACCTGGAACATCGTTTAAAAAATCAAGTCATGATAACCAAACTTGGGTTCGGTTTCAAGATATTTTGAAAATCCTGACTGCGTCAGAACTATGGTCAGCACAGGGAAGAGGTCATAATATCACACCTGTGATGAGTGAACATTTGTCAACTCTTCTCTATGAGACAATAAACCACTGAACAAAAAAGTTTTGCATGTTTTGAGAGGTAAGTTAAATTCTATATACCAAGATGTTAGAAAACTTAAATTAGCTTACCAAAGTTTAAATGTGTTCTTTGACAACTCTTCTTAGTCTTTTTAGTTGTTTTCACCATTTAAAACTAACAATTAAGTAAAAAATAACTTTTCACTAACACCTAAGATTAAGAAGTATGAAAATAATTGCGTTGTTTCAGTATAATTATTTGAAAACCCTTATAGCTGCCAAACGCCTTTGAATAACAAAGTAACTTTTTTTTTGTTTGAAAGATGGTAAGAAGTACTTAAAATCACACAAGTAAAAAAAAATCTACCTTGCCCCCCACATGCATTTTTTTAGCATTGAAAATTGGATTTTTTAGAAAATTTGCAACTTTGGGGGGTCGTATCTTGTGAAGGGGGCAGAGTAACAAGCCAAACTTTTTAATACAATAAGCAACCTTATATATGTATATAAGAAAAAAAAGAGGGCTTGTTATTCCAAGCCCTTCATAGGTTTTTTAATTTTCAAAAGTGGCAAAAAATTAATTTTGCATCACAAACTTTGACCTTGAAAAAATAACCTTTGTTTTTAAATCTCAAATTTATTGATACCATATGGAAAAAGATCTTTTTTTTAGCTTTCCAATGAGCTATAGTTGAGCTTGATAGCTTTTATAGAAAAAAAGTTATAGTTCATAACGCAAAGCATAAAAATATCCAATTTTCGCTGTTGGCAACGACAAAAATAGCCTACATATCGAAGGGTAAATTTTTTTTAAATAAAGAAAATATATTTTTGTGGTCTAAAAGGTATGGGGAAAGCATGTGCAAATTGTCATCAAAATCAAAAATGGTGTTGCACACCCCATTTGTTGATTTAAAATGGAATGACTCTATTCAATCATTGTTTCTGAAGTACGTTTTTTGCTAGAAATGTAGATCCGTATATAAGCCGACCATTATAATACAGCTTCCGAAAAATTTCCAAAAATTCTCGGCTTATACACGGAAATATACGGTAAAACAATTAATAAACACAGGAATGAATAAAAAGGAAACAAGAAACCAACAAATCAGCCATATTTAAGTATTGCTGGGAGAAAAACCATAAATTTAATACAACTGAAATAATTTGCAGACCCAAATCTACACTTAAGCTATTTTTTTTTTCAAGCTTTTTACATTTATAAGAATATAAAAAAATTGTTAATTGTGATTTTGCTGTACCCTCTATGTCTAATTGTTGAAAATTTTATATTCAATCCACACTTTCTAAATTTTTTCTACACTATTTCTTAACTTGCTATTGCAGGGATCTGTCCAGAGGCAAACCTGGGTCCGTTAAAACACCCTTCACAATATTTTATATCTTAAAAAAGGACCCTTCACAAAATTATTTATCCTAAAAAAGGACCCTCCACAAAATTATTTATCCTAAAACAGGACCCTTCACAAAATTTTTTAACCTAAAAAAAGGGCCCTTCGTAATGTTTCCCCCCTTAGAAACAGACCTTTGATAAATCTGTTTCTTTTCAAAACTAATCTTCTATGGAATGAACAGGCTGCCTTAATAATTGGACATGTTTTGCTGTATTTCCCCGAAAAGCTGATATTCAAATTTCTAATTTATAAAGGGCTTCTATGTGAGTTTAGTTCTATAAAAGAGAAATGTCATTGTCTAAAATGAAATTTTAATTGTAATTTTATTCTGAAAAATTACATTTTTTACAATTTCACAAAAAGAGGACCCCTGCCAAAAAGTTCGGAAGAACTTTATTTTCACACTAAATTTAGATTCACAAAAATATGTATAAAAATTTTCACAATTTCACAAAAACAGGGCCTTGTCTGAAAAGTCTGGACAGACCCCTGTATTGGCTAAAACCCCACATTCAGCCTAATTCAGTTAGTTAATTAAACAGTCATAAAATCTGATTCCTTTTTTATAATATAGGAGTGTTTTTGCTTCATTTCTTTTATGCACCGATGACCGTATGCCAAATGCTACAGAAACAGTTGTCTGGTAGTTTATTTTTTCTTTGGCATTCAAGACATTTATTATTCCTGTGTTTATTTATCTAGCTCCAAGTATCCTGTCAATGAAGCAATTAATCCCTTAAAAAAAAAAAAAAAAATGATATATTATTAATTATTCAATAATAAACACAGAAACTTTAACATTTGTGAACAAGATTTTATTCTTGGTTCATGCACACAACATCACAAATTAAGAGGAGAGCAGCAAGCATTCCATGTTTGAGAAGAAACACTTTTTTTTTTTTTTCAATAATTATACAGGTTGTTTATATGATCAAAAATAGCTGCTCTTACAGATGTTAAGGCTCTGGCACCCAAATTCTGTAGTATTTTTATTTATTTATTTAATTTTTTAATTTTTTTTTATACATCATATATATACATATATTATAATAATGCTTCCATGCAACTAAGAAGGCTAGAAATTCGCAGCACACATCACGTAAATGTATAAATTACAATGATGTATGATAAATGCTTGATTTCTGTCTTAGTATTATTATTTGCTGTGCAAAGCAATGACAAAGTGGTGCTGCACCAATACTGACTCCGTAATAAGGGGTTACATTTTGTTCCTGTTTTTTTTTTTTTTAATATAAAGTAATAAAATATTATTAGGTCCTTTTTTTTTCTGAATAAAAGATACAGCTGTCTTAAATTTCACTCTAGTAATAATTCAGTATTGATAACTGATTTAAGAAAATATTATACAGTCAGATATTATATATGTATGATAAAAAATATATTCATGATAAATAGTAATAATAAATGATAAGAAAGCACCAAATTATGTTTACAATTACAAAATTATAATTATTAATAATCATAGATTCATTTTTCTTTATTCAAGCATTTCAACATGGTTTGAGCAACAAATCATTTATATATAATATGCATATATATATTTATATATATCTTTTTTTATATATATATGGGAGAAAGGGATAAGGAAGTGAAAAATATTTTTTCAAAATGTAACAATTTAGGGGATAGAAATGTCAGATCAAACAATGCTTATACTCTTAACTGTATGCATTACAAAATGGCATTTAAAAAAGCATGAGTTTTGAGTGCTTGGGGTTTTAAATTGCTGAGACCCCTGGATTAGTTAAATGTGTGTTTACACCGAAGCTAATACATTTTGAAATAATTTTTGTACATCATTAAAATCTTTAATTGTGCTGTTAATAAAACGTTTCATAAAAGAAGTGACAGCTGTATTATGACGACAACAATAACATATTGTCTTGGATATTAGTACTACAGAAAATGACAGTACATTTTTTCCCATTAAAAGCATTAATGAAAAAATTTACTTAAAAAAAATTAAACATTGTGAAAAACATTTTTATTTTGCCTAAAATTTACGATTTAAAATTTACCACATGAAATAGATAGAAAATATTGTAAGTCAAAACCCCTGCTGTGATGGTGATATTTTTTTTTTTTTGCAATGAGCACAATATTTCACTTACATAATATATAAACTATTTTTTTTCTTTTTCAATATAAATTTTCAATGCACTGATAAATTTTAAAAAGCCCACACAAAACAAAAGCATTACTGCCATCATACCACTTTATGTACATAGTTAAAACTTCTCAGTTTTCTCATGAAATATGCATTTGTATCAAATGCCACATAAACAAGAGCAAATAATGAAAAATGCAAGAGAAAAATTATAAAAAAATGTTTCTATATATTAGGATATTTTTTAAAAAAAGTCTTTTTTTTTTAAAATGATATTTCAAACACAATAGTTTATACAAAGTAAAAAATAGATGAAAACAAAATTATACAAAAGCAATGTATAAGATAAGGAAATATGATAAAGAAAGACTAAATAGAAAAAGATGTATATAATGGCCAAAACGGACATTGGCGACAATTTTCAACACATAAATGTATTTAGGTAACTTCACGGCTGTTTGTCACATTAAAAAAAAAAGAAAAAAAATACAAATATGCCATTAAGCTACCTAATAAAAACAATAACAAAAAACTTTTGGAATGACTTGTAAATACATACAACAGGAATGAATAATCTCATAGTGCAGTTATAACCAAAAAAAAAAAAAAAAAACTACACAATTAAATTACGTAACAAATGCTAATGTAAATGATATTCACATAGAACATAAGCAAAAAATAAAGTTCAGATCTTGAATGAACTAAAAAATGAAATTTAAAAGCTACATGATGAATAAAATAAATTACAGTACTGTATCAGTAAAAATTCTATTGGAGGAGGGAGGGGAGGGGGGGAAAAATATAGAGAGCACTTGCACACAGTTTCCCTTCAGTGGTGAATATCGTTGTAACTTTGATACAGGTAAAAATTGATTGAAAAGCTATTTGACAAATGAGGCCCAAAGATAGACATAGAGGCAAAATGCAGGAGATACTAACTTTCCCAAGTAAGTCAATCCATCAAATAGTTCTTCCCAAATGAGATTATTCTTTTAAACTTTTTTGGTACGACAAAAGCAGCTGAATGTAAATGTTTTTTGTACCAATAGAGTCAAACAACAATAATAAAGTTCACAGTTTTCCCCAATGAAATACCGTTAGCATTTCACATTAATGCTAACATGTGTGATAGGGTTAATTTTCTTTGGTCGAACTACACTAAACTATCCTTGGCAATACTAGACTTTGATCCTTTTGGAGATTTATTTTTAATATCATCTGTAGTACCATCATTAGTTTTGGTGTCTTTTGCACTGTAAGAAAGAAAAAAATAATAAATTTGAAGAATAGCGATATAAATTAAGGAATGAATATTAGAATACATGGGCAAGGGTAGAAAAAAAATAAATATGAAAAAGTTCAAGGAATAAAGATATTGATTAAAAACAACTATTATAAATTTTATGTATTTAATTCTGAAATTATTCACTAAAAATATCTGCCCATGTATAATAATATTGAAAAATTATATCACAATTAGAACAATTTACAAGCAGTTCACAGAAGCACTTAAAGTTTAGAAACTTTTTATGCAATGTATTAGTAATTCCTGATATAAATTGACAAAGCAATATATGTATGTTAACATTTTCAGTATAATTTGTTTTTAATATATACAATTCTTTACTAACAGAATTATAAATCTACTAAGTTATATTATTTAACTTACTACAGTTTTAAATGATCTTAGCAATTTTAATTGTATTATCTCATTTAAAATATTTTTTTTATGCACAATTTATTTAAAACACCTACTATAATTAAAAATTGTCTTGAAATTTTTTATTTTTTTATTTTAATAGAATTTATGTACTGTACATATATATATTGTTCACTTTTTTAAAATATAAAACTATCTTTAATACATGCTAATAATGAATATCTGAAAATTTTCGAAAATGAGATAAAATATGAAAATGAAACAAAACCAGATTTGTATTTATTAGTTTATTTTAAGCACAGCATAGTTCAAAAATTTTAATAATAAACTTCCCAACAGTAATTAGTGAAATAGAGTCTATCACAACATACACTGAAGAGTCCCCACCCCCTCAAAAAAATAAATAAAAGTATAGGCATACATATGCAAATAATAGAGGTATGAAATCAATCAGAGTAACACAATGCAGTTGGCAGTGCCTGAATAAGATAACTGGTGTCTGTTGAAGCTATTAAATAGATTCCACCTGCTACAATGACAGGTGACAGGTTAACAAGATTTAAGAGATTTTGAACAAGGTATTATAATCTGTGCATGAGAGAGAGGTGATAGAATTTCCAACATAGCAATGGAATTTGGATTTTTGCATATGGCCCTTTCATGAGCGTACTGTAAATATCGGGAATCCAGTTAAACATCAAATCTCCAATATCGCTGCAGCTAGAAAAAGATCACAGAAGAACAGGACCAATGACGACTGATGAGAGTCAATAAACGTGACAGACGTGCAACCCTTGTTATCATCATTGATATGGGCTTTCTGAGGCAAAGGCCCACTCATGTACTGTTGTTTACTGCACGACACAAAGCTTTACACCTCCCCTGGGCCCTTCAACACTGCCTTTGAACTGTTTATGACTGGAAACAAGTTGCCTGGTTTGTCTAGTCATGGACGTGTATGGGTATAGAGACAGCCTCATGAATCCATGAACCCTACACGTCAACAGATGACTGTTCAAGCTGGTGGAGGCTCCATCGTGTGATGGGGCATGTGCTGTTAGTGTGATATAGACCCCTGATGATATGTCTAGATACGACTCTAACAAGTGACAGACATGTAAGCATCCTATCTGATCACCCACACCCATTCATGTTCATTATGCATTCCGACAGACTTGAACAATTCCAGCAGGCAACGAGACACTCCACACATTGAGAGCTGCTACCAAGTGGCTCCATGAACACACTTCTCACTTTAGACATGTCCATTAGCTACATAAGTCCCCAGACATGAACATTATTGAATATATCTGGGATTCTTTGAAATGTGTTGCTCAGAAGATATCTCACCCCCCTCGTATTCCTATGGATTTGTGGATTGCCATGCAAGATTTATTGTGTAAATTATCTCTAGCACACAGTCAGAGATTAGAACAGTCCAAGTATTGTTGTATTGCGGCACTTCTGTGTGCTTGTGAGGTCCCTATACGATATTAGTCAGGTGTACCAGTTTTTTGGCTCCTCAATGTACTTTAAGATGTTAAAAAGTACATTTATTTAATTTTAAATGTATTATTTTTGGACAGCTGTTACAATTCAATTATATGTAACATACAAATTATATCATTTTTGCAACAAACAGAAAAAAAAGTTTAATATGATGAAATATAATATATAAAAATACAGCAATTATACTCCATGTTATATTGATTATTAAATTCAAACCAACAGAAACTTAACATTTTTGCATTTGTTTTTATTTAGGACATTCTAAGCTAGACTTTGAAAATTTCAAAGACATATAAAAAAGTGTCATTTTATTACATATATTTATTTAATAAGATACTTGTTCATTAAAAAGTTTAATTTACAATAAATTAACTGTTGCAAAGCATACACTCATTTTTGCCTCTTTCTCATTCTTTTTATTTATTTTCTTTTAATAATATAAATTAATATATATTTATTTTCTTTTAATATAATATTTAAAAATAATAATAATAATGCATTATATATAAAATTCTTATTTAACAATTGCCAAAAATGAAACTTTATTTATTTATTTTTTTTTAAAATATGTTATCTTAGAGGAAAATGGTAAAACACTATCCTCTTTTGTTTTGTGTGTGTGTGTGTGTGTGTGTGTGCAGATAATTAGCCAATTATTCTCATTAACAAATACAGATTTACGAACTTTCTAAAAGTACCCAGTTTAAATTTAAGTACAATAAACTGAAAACTTACTTTTACTACTGATTAAGAACGAATATTTATTTGTGTAATTGTAATGATTTATTTCTTTATTTTGGAATTAATTTACTGACTACATTAAAATATAACTTTATATGTACCATATTATTTATTTATTTATTAAAATCAAATCTCAGTTTTTTTTTTTTTTTTTTTTTTTTTTTTAAGAATGTTTTTAAAGGGAAAAAATAGTTGTTGGGGAAATGTACCTATCAGGCAAGTGAGCTGTTGCAAAAAAAAGTAGCATTGTGCAATCATACCAGACCCACTGCAGAATCCCTGAGCCACATAAAATACATGTTGTAGGCTGTTAGGTGGATTAATATTATATTTCTGCGATGCAATTTTTTGATCTTACATTTTGCCAGTACTTCCAGTATATACTGCCAAACTTATGACAAATGCAAGACTGGAATCTCACAATAGGATTACGTTTTAGTAATTCCAAAAATGCAATAAGAGTATTATCACACATAAAAGTAGCCAACCAGTCTCAATTTTTGTTATTTTTTAATGTCATTTTATACTTTAATTCTGCTTTCGTATATTTCTAGAGTTTTTTTTTTTAATACTTCTTTTACTACTTTCCAGAGTCCACTAGTGGATTTGCTCAGAGATTTTTACCACTGACCAAAAGCATATTTGTTTATAGGTGTGTGAAAAGTCAGGGGACGTCATAGGAATATGTTGAAAAAATATACTTGCAATACGAGTAC
This sequence comes from Salticus scenicus, assembly GCA_963930645.1. Lineage (NCBI taxonomy): Eukaryota > Metazoa > Arthropoda > Arachnida > Araneae > Salticidae > Salticus > Salticus scenicus. The sequence goes on from OZ005652.1 coordinate 103,650,120, forward strand.
AATTTTCACTTTCCCAAAGTATATAGAAAGTATGACTGGTGGCTTTGTCTTGAAAAATATCCCCCCCCCCCCTCACCTCCTTGAAAGTGATTAGGATAAATAAATACAATTTCTTTTGTAAATATAGGATGTGAAACATTCTCTTGAGGCGAAATTATTTAAAATATTTTCCACTCTCCTTATTTTTACTTTATCACTATAAGAAAATAATGTGACAATCAAAGATTTTATCGAAATTTCTTTTGCATTTTTAGAACCATGTTTAGGCAAACTTTTTATCTTTAAATTATAGACAACTCTGAGTTAAGTGCATTGTTACGTTATTGTTTAGAAAATGCCACCATTACTAAAAAATATTTTTTAATAAATTTACATGCATAAAAAGTTTCTAAGCGAAGTTTAAACCAAAAGTCATAACTACTGCTTTAGAAAGAGACCATTACCAAATACATTTTCTAATAGTATGTTAGACACTACATAATTACAATTAACATAATTTAAGAATAAAAGCACACTACTGTTTGTGAAAATAGTGATAAGAAACCAACTAAAACAGTGCATAAGAGAAGCATGAGATTATGTTAGGCCAATCAATGTTAGTAGCATAGTTATGGGTTAGGTTATTCAAATAGCTACAAGAGAGACATAATACACATATGAAGTTTCTTCTTTCAGTGACTATGCATTACTCTACATATTTTTCTTTCTTAAATTTATACTCTATTTTTTAAACAATACTTTTTCAATGAATAAACAAGTTTGTGTTGCATCATAAACTCCAATAAGAAAAACCAAGATATAACTTTTCTGATGAAACAGTGGTCAACAAAGAGTCCGTTTAATAGTTTTTATATACAGGGGAAAAAAAAAAAAAAAAAAAAAAAAACAGCTGTGATTACAAAAGTTTTACATTGAATATATCTCAAAAGACTTAAATATAGTTCTATGCTTTTACCATTCTGAAGATTAAAACAACAACTTAGCTCCTCTGGCTGTTTAAATGAAATTATCTAAAAATTTGAAAATCACAATAGTAATGCATCTAAATCATGCCAAAGAAAGTGTCCAAATAGAATTTGATTATAGAAGTGCAACAAATATGTCATTTTCCACTGTTTTAAATCGAACATAACTTACATTTCCAAAGTAAAAACAAAAATGTATATGCATGTGTTTCCAGCTTTTAGATATATTTATTAATTTCATGTTAACAGCTCATTGAATATATATATTTATACATGTACATACACTGATCTGACAATGAAATTACAGTGCAACTTCTCTAACAGGGCAACACACCATGTGACAAAAAATTGGCCCTCTAGAGAGGTGGCCATTCAACAAATCATATTCAGGCAACAAATTCTATAAAATAAATAGTTTTAAATTTATATAGCTTTCTAATAACCATTGATATTATTCTGTATTTTTAAAGGTTTTTTAGAACTCTTAACACCTCTAACTGTTCTTAAAAATATTAAATCTTATCGCTTGCTTCTTTTCTCATCCTGCCAGTTACTGGCAAGTTCTGCTCTAGGAGCTGGTAGACGGGATGTGCTGGTTTGATCTTAGGTGGCTATTTGGAGTTTTCTGTTGTTTTCTCCAAAACCTGCATAAATGCAGGCTAAGATCCAGTTAATCAGCCTTAACCCTTACATCAACACCAATGTTTTATTTAGTTATTTATTTCTCTATACAAATTATTAGTACATACATTGGGATTAACCTCAATTATATGGTTGACAGCAGTGATCAGTTCAAGAAGAGAAAAAAATTACCTTCCCTTGTAAAACGTGAGACTTAAGAGTGGTACACAATTATACATAGATCTGGATAATGGAGGTAAATTAGTGTTAAATTCTATGATGTAAATTGGCCTTTAAAAGAGATAGAAATGGAATTTATGAGAGGTTTGACTGTATATCACTGAGATTTTGTTATTTATCCTGAGAAATATGAAATGAGTGCTTTGAGAAAGAAAAATGGATGATACTATTTTCTTTTAAAATGATAACTTAAGACTTAAGACAAATTATGAAAATACTTGATCACTATATTTCAAAAAGAATTTTAACAATAAATAAACTATCTCGACTATTGTAAATATTTTTTTTTTACATTTATTTATTTACATAATTTCATTTATTTATTTACAACGGGATTCTATTGCTAAGGAAAATAAAATATTTATTAACCATGTTATCACCAACAGATTATTTATTTTTAGTAAATCAACAATTTTTTTTTTTTTTTCCCATAATGGCTTGATATTAGTTTTTAAACTAAATGTGCAAATTACATTTTATTTTTTTCATTAATCAGGATTAAACTGGGGTAGGGGAAGATTTTTATATTTAAAAAATAATTACATTCAATCTATGTTAAAAACCTTTATTTTTATTTATTGTTATTATTATTATTTATTTATTTCAGGGATGAGATTAGCTAAAATACAAAAAAGCTGAAACTCAGTGGCAGCTCGTGAAGCAAAAATAGGTGAAGAGCTCAAAAATAATATTTAAGTATTTTCAATGCATTAATTTTTTTAAGCATGGTCTTAACTAAAATTAGCTAAAAATACTTATTTAAATGTAAAATTTATATTCTTTAAATGAATACAGTGCAAAATACAGTGCGCCTCTTCACCTATTTTCAGTGCACGAGCCGCCACTGCTGAAACTGTACGCAAAGACAAGACGTTGAAATTAAATATTAGAATTTTGATGACAAAATCTATTATATTAGAGTAATAAATATTTATTTTAACCTTAAATGTATATATAAAAAAAAAAGAACAAATGCATATCAGAAACAAAAAAAGCTGGAAAAAAAAAAAAAAAAAATTAAAAATCTGAAGAGCTAAATGTACAAAAAAGCTGAAATCAGCTGAAAAATCTCATCCCTGTTATTTTTTATTTTTTAGGTTTTTTGTCATTGCTAGTAGCATTACTTAAGTGTAACATTTAAATATACCAGATTGAATTTAAACTGAAAACAGATCACAAAGGGAAAATGACATTCTGCAAGTTCTAAAAGATAACAAAACAATCCACGTAGCTATTAAAAAAAAACTTAACTTAAAAGTAGAAATTCAAGAACCTCCTAAAAGAATTTCACAAGACCACGACTTAACAACCAAAAGGTGCAGATAGAAAAAACACAAGTGTTAAGACTCGCAAAATCTCCAAGATTTAACAGAAATGATAAACATACAATTCAACTTTTGATGAATGTAGCATGAAACCAAAGAAAAACAAAAAAAAAAAAAAAAAAAAAAAGTTATCTCAACCTTAAAAAAAAAAAAAAAAAATTATGAAGTGGGTGCAATCACAAGACTTTACACAATTCTGAAATCCAGGTAGCAACAAAGGGTACTGAGGCATAAATGCAGGCAACATCAAGAAAAATTAATAGCTGAAGAATGTTTGGCATTCATAGTCAAAGGAAATTATTTTTTTTTTATTCATACAGCAGGTGTGAAAAGTCAGCAAGAATAGAGATACTAAGATATTGTTCTCATTTTTTGGCATGACACATGAAATTTTTTTAATTAGGCTCTAAACAAAACAATAAAACTACTAGAAATAAAAAGTGTAAACTTAATACAGTCTAACCTCTTTAACATGAATCTCAAGGGAGAAAATAAAATTGTTCATTCTATCAGTAACTAATCTTCATATAACTAAACTAATCTTCGTTTTGATGGGGATTGTTGGAACAATTCATGTTAAGCATGTTCATGTTAACGAGGTTTGGCTGTATAATAAAAACTGTAAACTTAAAGGAACAAAGGATGATAAAAAAATATCAAAATCAATTAAATTAAAAATATCTAGATAGTTACTGTAGAATGTACTAAGCTATTTAATACTTTTTAAATAATATAATTCTAAAGCTCCTCAAACATTATTTAGAATTTTAAAAAAAAAAATTCAAAGTTAAAATTTATTTTCCTTGGGTTTCAAATTTTTGGGAATAATTAGTAGCTTATAATGCTCCTTGCTAAATTGTTTTCATCCAATCTTCTTAAAAATTCGTGTGAATCAATCAATGTTACATTAAAATCAATCAATTAAAATCAATGTATTTGTTGCAAAACTGCACATTCATTTTAAAATCAAGAAATTACCTTTATTATGAACTCTTAAATTCAGATACATGACAAAATTTCATTAAGATTTTATTTTTTAAATTTTTATTAGTAATTGATGCCGTAATTAAAACATGAAAAATTTAATGCATAGATGCATTCAGTTACATACAGAAGACATAGTAAAAAAAATTGGAGCTTTAAAATAACTTTGAATTAGCATGGAACATTTGGAAATTAGCATTATTTTATAATATTTTTCCCATAAAACAGGCCTTTCCACCTCAAAATTTACTTTTTATCATTTAAAATGCTATCATGCATAAAAATGATAGATTTCACAGCAACACTTTATTTGAGGAGATAAAGGATGTCAAACAAAAATAATTTCAACGTCCCTTCTCCTCTTAACAATTGTAATTTTGATGCTCAATTAGAATAATCATCTGATTGAATAATCATTCTGCTTTCAATGATTCTAATTTTGACTTAAAGATATTTTAAAAATTATTGAAGCTTAAACCACTGCAATTTAAACAAACTAGGAATTTAAAGAATTCTTTTATGTTGCAGAGGTGATTGTGTGTCAGACTTTTTCCCGATTTCCTGATTTTTTTTTCAATTATTTCAAAGTGATTGGTAAAAGAAAACTGTTGTGTAATGGAAATTTAGGAATATATTTTGTTATTTACTAGTATTTTTAACTTTCCAAACATACATATGTAAGGAAAATACTGTATTGTTTCAAAAATTTTACTTTGAGACTTTAGTGCATCTATATGTTTTGAGGTACCCTGAGTTCATTTTTGCTATTTTAACAGTAATGTATGTGTGTGAGTGAACGTGATAGAGTCTAAATTCTTTGTTCGAATGACTACTGTTAAGATCATGAATAATATCGATGTTGCTCGGTTATCATCCAAATGTTCAGCATTCTTCAGTGGCCTGAATTAGCAAGGTTCAAGAAGCATGCAATAAACTACTTCATTAATCCCTTGGACTCTTTACTTGTGAGACCATACTAAGGATACACCTTGTGAGTAATATCTCATTACATATTATATATACAATATAATACCTAACAGCTTTATTTTCTCTCTATTTATAGTTTTTGGTTAGATTAAAAAGAGAGAAAAGGCTATAGTAAGTTAACATTATGATAAAAAGTAGTCTTATTTAATGAAACCATAATCAATTACAAGCAAAATCTATTTTGAAAACATTTTAATAGTATAAGATGAAAATTAGAGTATTATACTATAAAATTCTATGCTAATAATATATATTATTTCTTTGCATCTAAATATAATCAATAAATTAAGGGATAATTTTAATATCATGTGTCATGCCATCCGATGATTCACAAGTGAGGAATGAAAGAACAGTGCATTCAAGAATACAGACAAAAGAAGGGGTAAAAAAAGCTATCGAGCATATGATGTGTTCCCGAAGCTCACCCAAGAGATTGAATCATAGGTGTATCTTCATTAGCTGCTTCATTATCTTTTTCAGTTTCTTCATTTGACTTGAGAGGCTCCTTCTCTTTGCTAAAGGGGCAAAGAAATATAACTGAAATCTAGAATACCTAAGAATTTACCTACTTCAGGATACTGCCATCTGAGAATTAATATTTGACTGAATTCTGCGATAATTTCTTATTTCAAGTTTTAAATAAAAAATAAAAAACAATAAAGATAATTAGAATTTTTTAGATAAAAATGTTATCTGCAATTTTGATGCTTAGTAAATAATAAAAAAAAAAAAAGAAAAGAAACTGGAAAATGTGCTAATTAAAATACTGAATCACTCTCATTTTGGTTAAAATGAATAGATGTAATAAAATGGCACTTAATGTAAAATGGGTTAAATTTATGCAAAGAATCAATAAAAAAAAATATTAGCATTACAAGAAACACAGTTTAAAATCTAAAAATAAATAATGAATAAAGGGTATACAATATTGATTGTTAATATTTCCGAATATAAGCCAATCAGCATATAAGCCGAGAGTACATTTTTCCCTTCAGAAATTTGCCCAAAATTACAAACCCGTGTATAAGCCGAATTGAAAAAATACTCTTTTGAAGTTCGAGTATATCGCCAAAACGGCAAAAATATTGCCAATCTATAAAACTTTCCGGATAATCTGCCCAATGAAATTGCACGAAATGCGTGCTTATCCAACAGAATTCCTTACCTTGCTTAGCTATGACGTAAAACGATCGCCGTGTGTTCACCAACGGCAATAGTTTTAACTCTGGCAACCCTATCAGAAGGGTAGCTAGCACAGGAATCGAATAGAGGCTCCCGTACACCCAGTGAAGGACAAGTGCCAGCAGCTGAAATTGATAGTCGCCGTAATAACAGGAGGCCTAACGTCGATGCTGCAGCCGCTGGATGTTTGCATAAATAAGCTATTTAAAGACCGATTGCGTCAATTTTTTTTAATGACGTATCTAAATTATTTTGTATATTTCTACTTTTGAGTATTTTTATCAGTGCTTCAAGGCAATCTTCAACAACAACAACAAAAAAAAAAAAAAAAAAAAGAGAGAGAGTTTTCCCACTTTTTTTGATAGTGTAAGCCTAGAAACATTTTAAACAGAGATGATTTAATTGTATAAATTAAAAATATGATCGGAAGTCCTGTTTTTTCAAGTTTTTCTTATACTATTTCCGAATCAGACAGAGAAGTCACTCCATTTGTGCAATCTGCCAATGGCATCAGCTATCAGCAGGACAAAAAAAAAAAAGAAATGTAAACACACGTGACTACATCGAGCTGTTCTAGAAATAAATTTAAAATTGCTAATTTGAGAGTTTTATATGTGATAATTATTTAAAAATAAGGTTTACTATCACTATTTTACTTTATATATAGTTTTTAAGTTTAACCACTTCACTGGCCACTGTAGTATGTGGAAGGCTACGTTTCCCCAGAGTTATCTCGAGATGGCCGGTGAAGTGGTTAAAATATATGCATTCAATCATTGTTTTTAATGTACGTTTTTTGCTAGAAATGTGGACTTGTATATAAGCCGACCCCCGTACTTCAGCTTCCAAAAATTTTCCAAAAATTCTCGGCTTATACACGGAAATATACGGTATACATTTCTACATGGCTTAGACTAAAAATTAAATTAGGCTAGTAGGAAATTTAAAAATAAAACTCTTGTATTTCAATCAAGATCAATGAAAAGTATCTCTAGAAAAATTCAGTATGCGGAGGATGAAGTGGGTTACTATAGGTTTAGTTTTTAACAAATGTGGTCACAGTGTTTAAATGTTTGGAAACTAGAACTTTAAAAAAAAAAAAAAAAAAAAAAAAAAAAAAAAAAAAAAATTGGATTTTTATTTAATATACATTATATAAATATTTCAATCAATCTGAAACAAAATTTCATTAACATACAATACACTAAAATTTTTTTACTAAGCATCAAAATCAAGAAACCCTTGACCTAAACATGTACATGGCCTCTTAACAAATCACTTCATGCAATTTTTAAAATCATTTCTCATAGATAGAATTCTTTCACTCTCTCTCTTTTTTTTTTTTTCCCTCTTTTCTATAATGAAATATGCATGTACAGTTGTGTAACATCTTGTACAACAAATAATATAATAAATAAAACTCTTCATTATAATATAAAAATTTAATTCTAAAAATCTCATTTGAATACCAATAGAAAACTAATCTCATCCCCTCACTTTTAAATGTAAAATTATTGGTCAATTTTTCACAAATACTTTTATGAATTGTAAAAGCCCTTTTTTGTAAAGAAATTTTGATTCCTGAACTTATGGGACTTGAACCAATTTAATTTCATTCATACTGCATTATCAGTACCACAGCAGTAAAAAAAAAAAAATAATAATAAACTTCTATATTGAGTTGTGCATCAAAGGAAATAATAGTAATAATAATACAATAAAATAACTGTTAAAAAAAATAAAATAAAAGAGGCTATGATAATGTCAAAAGATTGTGAAGATATCAAAAATGTGCTTTTAAGCCGTTTGAAGATATTGAGGAAATGTGCAGTGAAAGGTACTAAAAACGAATGTAGAGTAAAAATAAATATGAAAAATTAGGTTATTGTGCTCGTATCACAAGTTGGATGGAATATATCTTGAATCAAACATAAAGAACAAGCAGCAATGGCATTTAATGTTCATTTTTCTTTTCTTTAACATTGATATTGAAAAATTATATCAAGAGAATAATATCAGGTGGATAATCACCCTCTGGAGAAAACTTAATAAAATATGGCAAATTCAAATTCATAATGTTATTTTCATTAGTAATGATAGTTCCCAGCCAGCTGGTTAGAAAAAAATATATGGGTGGTAGTTTTAACACAAAATATACAGAGTTGCTACAAAAATCTCAAAAAAAAAAAAAAAAAAACCTGGGTCTTTTCTGGAAGGAACAAACATTTACATACGTCTATTTATCTATCTGACATCTTCATGCATATACGTAATTCATAAATTGACAAATATTTTGAAATACTCAAATTTAAATCATCAAAAATATAGAAAATATTACAAAAATTAAAGTTTACAAATATATTTTACCAGATATTTTAATACATGTTTTAAAATTCCATAAATTTTTCATAATATCAGATTTTTTTTTTTTTTTTTTTAGTATATAAATTTATAATAATCATAACTCTAAACTCAGTATATGTTTGCTTAATATTTTATTAGCATATCACTTTGATAACCAAAGAATATGTCACAGAATGTAATTTATCAGAAGTATTAGCAAACGATGATTTAAAAAATTAACCTTTTAATGTATATTTATTGATTAAAAATCATTATAGTCCTGCCACTCAAATCACTCAATTTCTTTGACCAATTTGAAAATTTTTTCTGACCAAATGTGATAATTATACTTTCGTGTATTGTACTTTCATACTTTTTACAGTTATATATCTAGATTTATTGATACTGTTAAAAAAAAGAGCGGTGAAGAAAGAAATATACTATCAATAGTGGATTTTTTTTTCTATGTTTGTTTTTGATAAGATTAAAATAAATAATTTTTAATGGGTCAGTTATAAATAAGCAATAGCTGAAAAATTATGAACTACGTACATTTTCCAAAAATATTAGAGACATATTTTAAACAGTGCTTAAAAAATTATGCACTTAGTAAAAATTTACAATATTACACAAATTAGCAATGACGTATGTCCCAAATTAATGAAAAGAAATATCAAATACTAGGAATTAAAAATGTATTAAGTGTTTTGATGGCTTGGACATCAAAACAATTTAACTTACAAAAATTATTGTAAAAAGAAAATATCTGTTAAGAAAAATAATAATAATAACCACAGAATATTTTATTGATTTATAATTTCTCTGATCTTTTCGAGAAAATTAAATTTCTTTGACCTTTCCTGATGAGTGACAATGTCGCATTAAAAAAATAAATTTCAGTTTACTGATAAAAATTTAAGTAAAAAAAGATTTGTTAATAGTATAAGCTTTTTATTGTGGAGCCCTGAAAAGCATAAAATAAAAATTCATTCTTACAAAGACATGTTGTAAAGAAATGTTTTTTACTTAAATTTTTAATTTGTACAATTACAAAAAAAGCTTCTAGAAAAACTAATTGAAAATTCTTAGTGTACTGTGTAGACATTGAAAGATTAAGACCTGAAATATCTGCATTTTTCTTTAAAATTTTTGTATTGCTGAAACTTTTATTCTTTTATAGCATGTCACTGCAAAAATAAATTTTTATTTTATACTTTTTTAAGGCTTCACAATAAAATGCTTCCAAGGTATTTTTTTTTTTCAACTTAAATTTTTATTTTGTGCTTTTTACTAACTAAAAAAAGCTTCTTAAAATATTATTAGGATACTGTGTAAACAATGAAAATTTTCTTTTATCAGTCGACATATTTTCTATTCATTATCTGCAAATTTTGACACATCGGACCCTTTAAGGATCGAACTCATGCCCACCACGTTATGAACATGACACTCTAACCAACTACTAAGACAACAAGCACCAAAAAGAACTGCTTACATTTATTTTAAAGTGGCAACGCCTTGTTTTTTAGCGTGACATGACGACAAAATCCAATTTCAATAAAAAACTTCTAAAAACACCCTTTAATGTATTTTTAATACTAACTTTATTATGTACTTAACAAACCCTAATAAAATACTGAAATAAAGAACAATTTCAAATTGACAAATGTTTAAATAAAATCTTATTACGTATTTAAGCCTAAAACAACATATCACTTACTCAAAAGCAGGATTATCTACTTCTGTTCTGGATTTCTTTTCAAAGTTGTCACCTTTCCTGAAATTATGATACTTAGAGCACAATTCACACACACAAAAAAAAGAAGCAAAATACTAAGCAATTACAGTTAAAGGACACTATTTAAAATTAGTACTGTAATAACATTGATTTATATTTTAAAGTGCACTTCAAAGGTCTCTTTCAATTTAAGGTTTTAAAAACTTAAAAAATATTTTATGCAGAAAATTTCAATTAAATATTTTGAATTAAAAGAAAGGAAAGGGATGAAATAAGTTTTCTATGTACCTTAGGCTTCATAAAACTTTATATTAAAAGTTAAAAGAATAACATGATATATCCCACATAAATTTATTTGAAATCACATACACATTAAGCAGTGAATATTTTGTTAAAATAAGATAAAGAGCTTGTTAAAATAAATACATAAAACTGAATTTTCATATTTCAGATAGGTAAATAAAAAATAGAATATTAAAAGTTTATAGAAAACATAATAATTTTTTTTTTTTTTTTTTTTTTAGTGCCATTTTGAGAATGAGAAATAAAATAATTATAGAACCTTACACAAGTTCACAATTTCTGAAACATTTTAATTTATTTGTAAAGTAACAACAGATCTTTAGGGGAGGGAAGGGGGGAATAATAATAATAAATTTAGATATAAACTTCCAAAATCTCTGTCATTTCGTAATGAAATTAGGCTCCCTCTGAGTGAAGAGTGAACAAACAATAACACATTACAAATAAACAAAATAAATATATTCTTGTACATATAAAGTAAGTTATATCATTTTATAAATAGCTTCACAGAGTGTAGCATCATGCATAATTTCAAGCTTTCTGGTAAACCTGACTAACAGATTAATATAAAGCTAACATCAGATTCAGAGCACTTCGAAAGCTTTAAAATACAGCGCATAAGCAAAATTACATACTCGAGCCCTTTTCTTGGAATGTCTAGAATTTTTTTCCATTTATTTATTTTTTAATCCACAAAAAACTTGAGGTGGAACAAATCATGGAATACAAAATTTTATTTTTTATCAATTCTTATCAATATTTCTCTTTTATGCACACACACACAAATTTAAAACAAAAAGCCACATAATATGATTTTATTTTATTTGAGACATTCCATCCAGGTTTCAATTATCAAAATAGTATTTGCACAACTACTGAACATGAATTTGTAAAGCTTCTGCCACACATAATTATGCAGACAATAAAAAAGATTAATTACAGAGAATTTTTTAAATAATTTCTCAGAAAAAAATAAAAAGTGAAATAGCAGCAGCATTAAAACATATAGCAAAATTTTAAATTTATCAACACACTTTTTTTAATAATATGTTGACTATTGAAAGAATTACTGTAACACGAAATTTATTAAGTATTTTTAATATGCAGTTAAAAAATAAACAAATAAATAAAATGCTTATGTTATTAATTTCTTTTTTGATACAAAATGAATAAATAAAATGCTTGTATAATTATTATTTTATTTATTTATTTATTACGATTCTTTTATAATTTATATTCTTTTTCATCTTTATCCACCATACTGTTTCTAAACAGTATTTAACAATAAAAGATGCTTATTACAAAAATTGCACTTAAAATGATCACAAATTAAAAATTTGATACTTTTTAAGTAAAATGTAAAACAATATGCTTGCATAAAATGTACGAAATAATAATTACACTGGCCTCCAAGAGTACAACCCGTTTGCACGTTTCTTCTTTTGTGCATAACTTTGAAACAAATAGATATATAAATATAAAATTTTGATGGCTTAATCGTTATCAAGTCACTAATCAAATTATATAACTTAACATAAGTAATATTTTTTTAAACTGATGTAACTTCAATTTTTCTCAAAACAAAGCATTGGAAGAAACGACAAATCTAAACAATTTTATCAGTAAAAAACTAAATGAGAAAGGCTGTCAAAGGTGTATTACAGATAGGTGGAGACACATTTCTTCAAATGTTAAATTTGATTTTTCTTCCCGTTATTCACTTTTCTTTTTCTTCCAGATATCAATGGAAACTAACAATTTTACTCCTAACAAATTAAAAAAGAGCACATTCCTTTTTGTATGTAAGTCTATATTCAAATGCCATTTATTTTCTAAATAAAAATAATAAATTCCTTTAAATTTATTAATAATATTTTACAAGAGTAAATATTTTAAAAATTTAATCCTTATGTGCATTTTTTTTTTTTTAAATAATGTTTAAACAGTTTGTACTTCAACTTTCCAACTGTTTATTTTTTAGTCAGCGTATTTTAATAAATTACAAATGAACTGGATAATCTCATAGCATCAGTAATAAATAATGAAACTGACTATTTTTGAAAAGAAGAAAATTTATACTGACAGCTACATGAAATACAATAACCCCTGGAAATCCACCAAGAAATTCTGAAGAGAAATTATACAAATTCACCGAGATAAAGACACATGCAGAAAGCAATAGACCCATAATACTCATGCATTGCCACAATTCATGCAGCTTTTCAGATGAGAATCAGCCCAAAATATACAATTTTGATAGCTATATTATCATTATAGAATTTGTCTTACTCGGGATTGCCTGCATGATCAACATCAACAGTAACAGTTCCATTATTGGTGTTATTTTCATTTCCACTGTAAAAAAAATATGTTTTAAAGTCTAAGGTCAGACAAACTGCAAACCCTATTTCATTTAGGAAAAGAGACTATTCCTAGCAGAAAATATCTTAATAGTTTCTCTTAAACATTAAAAGCATGTGGGGGCTCACAATCCCAAAATTTGTTATCTTAATAGAATAAATAAAAATTTAGGAATATTTCCCCCTCCCCCCACCTTATGGAGGATTATTTGACAATTAAACCAATATTAGTCTATATTTGAGGGGGGAGAAAAAGAAAAAGAAAGAAAGAAAATTCAATAATACCATCTTTCCATTCATCCTTCTTCACTCCTACATACACAATTGATAAATTTTTATTTGAATAATTTTATTCTGGAAGCACAGAATGAAATTGGACAGGTTTATAATTAAATTTTATTAGGCATAATACTATATATATATATAACAGGATACTATATATATATATATATATATATATATATATATATAATACTATATATATATATGACAGGATATTGAATTCTTAAATTGATTTTTAAAAATAAAATCTATAAAAAAAAGAGGGAGAGGAAGAAAGGGGGGGGGGGGGAAAGGAAAAAAAAAATATGTCTGAATAATAATAATAATAAAAAAATCTCAAATCACCTTGAATCTGTGGCAGAATTTGGATGCTTAAATCTTAATTAAATACAATTCTGGGGGAAAAACAACTAATTTAAATAGAATCAGAACTATTTTATCAAATGGCACTTCATTACAAAGAAAAGAAGGTTTAACACAGTTAAAGAATTGTACCTACCCTCCCTTTCCATCTTCAAATGCAGCTTCTTTAGCCTTCTCATTGACCATAGGTTTTGCACAAACTCGACTCCGTAGGAAGAAAACAACACCCCACTTGTAACGCACAAAACATACTACATCAATTGCAATTAAGATAACAAGAACAACAGCAATAATGATGGCAAGGATGGCTCCTGTAGATAATGAACTTGGCACAGAACCATGGTAGCCTTCACTTTCATGATCATGGTCAGAACCTAAATGAATTGTTTTTATGATAATGATTAATAATACTGTGATGTTTTAAAAATATGTAAATATATACTTGATCCTTAAGCACATGCGGGATAAAATCCATGTCCAAAATTACATTTATATTATTTATAATGGACTTCATCATACATGTGTTTTTAAAAGTTAATAACTCGTACACATACAAAATTGTTCCAAAGCTTTTTATTAAGGGATTCTTTTAGAAAACTATGTATCATTTTACCTGTATATATCAACCAGGTTAACTAACAGCAACTGATTTGATTGAAATTACTATTAATAAATTTTAGAAAGAAACTACTGCTTTCCTCTGCACTTATACTGTCAAATAATTTAAACTGACTTTTTTATAATTTAGAAACTGTGTCAAGAATTGTTGTCATATATGTATAAACTTTACAGAAAATACTGTTATTAGATTATGAAATTTCTCAACTTTTATCATTCATCTATATAAATAAAGAGATGTGTCTGCATGTGTGGCTGTGTATCTGTGTGGCTGTCTGCGCTCTGGTGCTCACATTACTAATAGCAGAGCTACAAAACTTGGCAGATGGATACCTGGGACCCCATAGCAGTGTACCCCATTGAGACTTTTTTCGAATTTTGAATTTGAATCTTTTTAATTAATTATTATTATTATTTTATTTATTTATTTTTTTTTCAATTTTAAACATTGGCTTCTATGTTTCATTTTTCTAAAATTTATTCTTTCATTTTAATCGTATGTGTTTCTTAGTAACGGCTATTATGCTATTTACTTTTTACTTATTTAATTCATCATTTGAAGGCAATTTATTTTTATTTATTATATTTATTAAAAATCAAATGGTAATGCCGTAGAAAAAATTAAGCATATTAAATTTTAAATTTAAAAATGTATTTATAACAGTTATGTTTCTGTATATCTTTTACAGTATAACAACTTTTTATTTTTCATTTTTTAATTAATTCCTTTAAATTTTTTTTTTAATTTATAGTATTTATTGGAAAACAAAAATGGTAGTATATAGTAGAAAGGATTATTAAACTTATTAAAATTTAAGTTTAATTTTTTTTTTTTTTTTAATTTAATTAATTCCTTTTAAAAGAAAAATCTACTTTTTATTTTATTTATTATATTGGGACGGAACCATATGGCAATACTGTGTGAAGAGCGGGGACAAAGTACATGGTTCAAAAACTAAAATATTTAATTGATGCTGAGATACAGTCATCTTTAAAATTGTAGTTCTTAAATAACAGTAGATCCACTTGTTGTCGATAAATACCTATACATAAAAATACCCCATAAAGACCTTTTTGCAGGCAGTGGGTATCTCTATCTGGACCCGATTAAGTATGGATGGAAAAAGAGCTGCCATAGGCAGAGGGTACACGAAGCGAGATTTAAAGCCATTTCAATGTACCTTTCCCCCCCCCCCCCCATTTATAATGTGATACAAAAAAAAATCATTTAAATATAGGGACTAGCAAAGCATAGCCTGTAGTTTTCTAAAATAATTTAGGGATGAGTATTACCAATATTAGTTAATCTATTTATAACAAATTTTCAATATTAATTCTCAGTTACTAGAACCTAGCTCAATTTACGAGTAAATATTTATAATAATATAACAGTTATCTGAATAATAATATCAATATAAATCTGGATATCAAGAAGACTCTTCTTATTATTCCTGGCAATCAAAAACCCACAATATTATGGAAAATTTGTTGCAAAAATTACTCATTACAACGTCTTTCTTTCTTTTTTCTTAATTTTGGTTTTAGCATTCAAACGCTCCAACTATTAAATTTGTTTTTGTTTGCCAGAAATTGATTTTTAAGATTTTATTTTTGAGCTAAAAAATGCAAAAAATCAATTACGAATAAGTTTTATCATTACGATATTTAAATTTCAAATTCATTTGTTAATTTATTTTAAGATAAACCAATTTTCCATCCTTATCTATGTAATAAGTTTTGTGTTAATGTTATAGTATAAAAATCATTCAAATATAATTATGGCATTGTATGTTTTTATAATAACTACCTAGAACACATATGGAAAATAAGGGAAAATATATGTTAATACTAAGGGAAAATCTATAATATCAATATGATTAAAAGAAAATTACAAATAGGGATTTTCCAGTAGCATGTGAGAATAACAATTTAAAACTGACAAAATAATAACTCAAGACTATGTTTGTAATATATCTGTGTTACATCATTAAATAAACAAATAATACAAAAGAGGAAATATAACTTTAATTTTTATTGCACTTAAATACCTTTTTGGCAAATTCAATCAAAATTTTGAAACATTCTAAAACTTATTTTCTTCTCATTATAAGACACACACAAAAAAGAATTCCACTTGCCAAATGACAACTAAAAAGAAAATGGTAATTTGAAAATCTAAACAATTTACCACTTTTTTTTTACTTCTGTGATAATCATAAAAAAAAATACTGATTGTCCCTCATGTATAAAAATTGTATACTTTTGCAATTAAATGTAAATGAATTCAAATACCTGAAAAAGATCCCACATAATAGTCTGCAAAAAATATCACATATTTTGGAAAATACACATCCAAGAACTTTTAATCAGTTTTGAAGAAAGACATGAATTTTATTAATTAACGGTAAAATAATTGCCTGTTTCATCAATTATTGGCAAAAAAAAAAAAAGCTTAATTTAGCAGTTAATTGTGATATTTTTTTTTTTTTTTTTTTTTTTTCGAGTGGCTAACTAGTTCTGCCTTTTGGGATCAGATGCAAAAATATCCCGTTCTGTCAATAAGCAAGAAATGAGTGCTCATTTTATAGAAAAAACGAGAAAAAAATGACCTTTCTTTGTATTTATTTTGTAAAAATCTGGGTTAAAAAACTGACCTTGTACAAAAATAGGCAATCTTAAAACAACGAAACTGAATCGAACACAAAAAACAGACAAAATTTCCTATAATAATTCAAATGTGAAAATTATTTATGTTGTAAATCAGCTAAAAATTCTGGGGAAAATTTTTAGGAGGATGGATACATTTAATGGATCTGTGAGCCATTGGTGAGTAGCTTGAAATTTTAATTTTCAGATCTAGGTCACAGAAAAAAAAAAAAAAAAAAAAAAAAAATGTGCCTTTAATGATACCACCTTGAAAACTTTAAATAATAAAATAAATAACCTGTTCCCTACTTCATAATGTATAATTCAACTTAGTATATGCATCTTAAAACATGTACACAAGATTCATAATGCACACAGGGTTCATTCACTTTATTTTTTAATTGAATGTTAAAAAATAAAATATCCCTGAGTTTTATAGATCATTTACAAGAAAATATTAGCAATGCACATTACACAATCAGATAAGCAGTATCCGGTTATCTGATAATTTAGTACCAGGGGTCTGTCCAGACTTTTCAACCAGAATCCTGTTTTTGTGAAATTGTGAAAAATTCTACACATAGTTTTGTGAATCTAAATTTAGCGTGAAAACGAAGTTCTTTCGAACTTTTCAGCTAGGGTCCTTTTTTTGTGAAATTGTGAAAAATGTAATTTTGCAAAATAAAATTACATTTAAGATTTCATTTTAGACAATGACAGCTCAGTTTTATAGAACTAAATACACACATATGCAGAGAAGTCCTTTATAAATTAGAAATTAAATAACAGTTTTTTGGGAGAAATACAACAAACACGTAAAATTATTCAGGCAAACACGTAAAATTATTCAGGCAGTCTGTTCGTTCTATTGAAGATTAGTTTTGAAAATGAAAGATTTATCGAAGGTCTGTTTTAAGAAGGAGAATTTTTTGAAGGGTCTTTTTTTAGGATAAAAAAGTTCTGTGAAGGGTTCTGTTGCAGGATAAATAATTTT
Organism: Salticus scenicus; assembly: GCA_963930645.1. Taxonomy (NCBI): domain Eukaryota; kingdom Metazoa; phylum Arthropoda; class Arachnida; order Araneae; family Salticidae; genus Salticus; species Salticus scenicus. Next base: position 103,668,071 of record OZ005652.1, read on the forward strand.
GTGAAGGGTTCTGTTTCAAGATAAATAAGTTTGTGAATGGTCCTTTAACGGACCCAGGTTTGCCTCTGGACAGACACCTGAGTACAATATTAATTTTCTATGAGTTAAATATCAATACATTTTTCTGTTACAATTTTCACAAAATTCTTAAAGATTGTGTGATGCTAAGTTACTATTCATTGTAGTATTGAGAATTTTTACAGATTTTCAAAATATTTTATCATTTGAATTGAGCTAAACAAGAAAAATAAAGTAATGATAAGAATTTTCAATCTTTCAGATTTTGCAATAAATTTTTCTAGAATTTTAATAGAAATTTTCGTTTTCTATGAGATTTCCCTGAGATCTAGAACTAAAATCTTAAGAACCTGAATAGTCTAGGTTTTTCCATTAGGCATATGAACCCTGGTACAGTAAGTTGAATCTTGATTAATAAAATGCTGAAATACTGTAATTTTTATCGCTTGTATAAACTGCAGAAATTACTGCAAATATCATTTGCCATTGCTTTTCCTTTGGTCTTAAAAATTTTTATAAAGTGAAAAAAAAAAAAAAAAAAAAAAAAAAAACTGTAACATACAAATAATATAAGAAATAATATAAATAATATAATTGTAGAAATTATATTAGCAACAATCTTTGTATAAGCTTACAAACACATCTCCCCTATATTATTCATAAAATAGAATAAATTAAAAACTTTTTTTTTTTAAAGAAAGAAAAAAAATAAATAAAAATGAAAACATCAAAGTAGATATTTTCCAAGCAGTAAAGTTATGATTTACTTATTTCATACTTGCTTAATATTAATAATCAAATGTTATATTATTACAGTACAATAAAAAATTCACACAGTTTGGGGTGAAGGGTCTTGCAGATTTTAAAGTAATTTCTATTATTTATATTTTTAAAACCTCATTTGAGTAGTGAACAAAAAAAATTATATTACAAATACAAAGCTGAAAAAATATGTGCAATCAAAGTTCAAATATTTAATAAGGAATTTTTAATTAAAAGCACAACTTTTATACATCATATTACAATAGCAAGTTACTTAGAGTTTTTGAAGCATTTTATCAATAATACTTTATACAAGATTAATGTGTTTGAAGATGCATTATGGTATGTCAAGGTTAGCCAATTTAAAAATATGTATCAGTTAATGAGTAACAATGGGGATATTTTTCCATATGTTAACAAGGGATTTAGGTGGCCTTGATGAGTTGTGAAGTATCCTTTTAATATTTTTTTAGTAACTTTGGACGGGGGGGGGGAGACGGCTTACCGATTATTTATCATACATATAAGTTTGCATCATAAATAAATAAATGAATATTTATCTTCATTAGGAATTTCTTCATGAAATCTTAAATGTCTCCATGTAACTCATTCCTCTGATTCAATATCTGATTTAATTTTCATGATTGCTTAATTCCGTTTACGATTTTCTTATCTGTAATACGATAATTCATCAGCACAAGACAAATAGTTTATAACTGCTTTATTTCTTAAACCAGCTGCTGAATTTCTGCAATCCATTAATCTCAACCATGGTCACGTTAATTTACATTGTAAATGATATGTGGATTTTTGAGAGATGACTGTATTATAACATTTGATTAAAATATAACTTAAAAATAAATGTCTATAATCACATAATATAAACTTAAAAAAAATAAAATAAAATAAAATAAATAATAATAATAATAATAATAATAAAATTTCTCATTTCTAACACCCCCCCTCCCCCCAATTCTTTCTTTTGGGCTTAACACGCTTAAGAAGGAGGGGAAAAGATGGGTGGAAGTTGAAATAGACTTTTTCATGCTGACTACTTTACCTGCTGAGTAATAATTTGCCTAAAAGGTGTGCAATAAGCTGCTGTGTAACTAATGATATTCATTATATTGCCAAAAGTCAATGAAATCAATATAGATGCATATTTTAAGATTAGCAAATGGTTTAAAGGTCAAATGATTTTACTTTCAAGTCTAAAAGCTTCATTGGTAGTTTAAAATTAAAGCTGATATTAAAATAAAGTAAAACAGTTTTTTTTTTTTTTTTTTATAAGAAGAAAATAAAGAAATGTATAAAATTTTAATGGTTAGGATGATAAAGAAGCTGAAAACAGTTAACTTTTATCACAAAATTTAACAAGTAATGAAGAACTTTTGGCAAATATAACGTATCATATGAGAGAGCATAATTGAGAACCAATTAGTATTGAAATCTATTCAATTCTTACATTTTAATTATCTACATGCTACTAGAAAGTTTAGATGAAGGAGCTACAAGTTAGTGCAAAAAGTGTTAAGTAATCAACCAAGCATGCACATGCAAACCAAAAAAATAAATTAAACCAAACATAAGTATTAGAAAAGATTGACGGAACTAAATATAATTAAGAGAGAGTCATATCATGCAGCAGGGGTTTGAAAGGACAGCAAGGTAGAGTACCAGGCATGTGGATGTGAGAGCGACCTTGTGTACCTTTGCTGGGATCTAGAACAGAAAAAAGACACAAATAGCAAACACATCAATACAGATAGTAATCAAAATGCCCAATAGTCACCCTAAAAAGAACTGACATAGTTTAAAACTCAGTGCAATCTCTGATAATTTTTATTTTAAAACATAAAAAAAAAAAAAATTCTGTTGACTAAACGGTCATTTGATAGTATACTTAACAGGATTGTCCAAATCCCAAACTTTTAGTGGAACGCCTTTTCCGTGTATGTTATTATTATTATTTTTTATTTAAAAAAGGCTGCATTCAATTTATTTTTATCCATAAATCTACAATAGAAAAATGAAAAATTTATGACTGTACATAATAATTATAATAATAAGTAATAAATGAAATAATATTTTTTTCAATAATAACTAATGCAGTATTTGTTTTCTATAGCTACCACAACCAGTATTTTATTTTATTATTGTTATTTATTTTTATTTTTTTAAGAGTCTGAATGAATGAATTAAAATATAATGTGTTATTGACAAAATGTGTCAAATTATAAGTTTTGTAAACTCCATCCTGTGCTGTAAAATAGTGCATGATCAGACACAGGGACATGGGTTAGCCACTTCTGCTTTACAAAACCAATTTTTTTTTTTTTTTTTTTTTTTTTTTTTCTTCTAATCCTTTCAAAACCAATAACAACAAAAAATTCTGTGATTTTTTAAAAAAATTTCAATTATTCATAAAATATCTGTTTCATTTATAGTAACAAAATGAAATAAATAAATAAAAGCATTTTAAAGAAGTATGAGGATTTAATGTTATTTTATATTTTAGTAAAGAAAGTGTGCCAATATAGATCAAATTTAAGTACAAATATGGAAAAAAGAAATTATATCTAATATAGTACAAACTTCAAGCCTACTTCTTTGTATTATAAAATTCATTGTATAATTCATTATCATTAAATAATGAATAAAAGATAATTTTGGATTTTTAAATATTTGGTCAGTTTTAAATAATCTTTAGACAGCAAAATGCGACATTAAAATTTTCAATTGTAGTTGATATATAGCTAATATAGATATCGATAAAATGTTTTTTTTTTTTTTTTTTTTTTTTTTTAATGATTGGTTGGTGATTTTTAAATGGTGGAAGGTCCATATAGGACATTCTGTGCCAAACTATATTTTTATGAAAGTAAATGGCATCAGATTAAAAATCAGATCATTGCACTGAGGTTAGTAAAAGTGCAGGTGAAGAAAAAATTAGTAATTGTGCAGAACAGGAATATTTCATTCGAGAATTATAAAGACAAATGTGAAGAGTACAAAAAAAATATGGAGTCAATGGCTGGGATTTTAAAATACCTGCAGCTGTTTGAAACAACATAGTAGCGTCTAGGCTAAAACCTATGTCATTGTGCGCTCTAACTTCAACTTTGTAGAAGGTATTAGCCTTGAGCCTCATCATTTCATACATTGGTGCATTTTCCCAGTCTCTGATAACTTTTATTGTAGGTTCGCTGATTCGTCGCCACATACCATCATATTTCTTTTCTACCTGCATATCAAGAAAATTAATAATCAATTTAATTTACTGAAATAGGAAAAACAAGCAATATTAAACATAAAATTTTTTTAATAGCAATTCTACTAATTAAATAATAGTACATTTGTGGGGGATGGAAGGGGGGAGGTTATAATTAAAATATTATAACTAAGTCCACAAATTTTACAATCAAAATATCTCTTGTACAATACAAATAAAAAATATACATACAGCTGAAGTTTGAAAATCTGGACATTTTTCCAATTTCAGTTTTATTTTTAAAATAAGACTTTTCTGTACCTGATTTCCACATTTCTTGTGGAATGCAGCTTAAAATCCTTTTAATTGAACTCTAAATACAGACTTTACTCTTAACAAAATCAAGAGAGTTAAAGTTTTTTTTTTTTTTTTTTGTAAAGAAAACAAAAGAAACAATATTCCTAATAGAGTGATACAGCTTTTAATTACTGGAAATGTTAAAAGAAAAAAAATCAACATAAGAAATGCTTTGTCAGTTTCCATGTTTTATTTTATTATTATTATTATTTTTTTTAATGAATGAATAGTTTAAGGCGTTATCTATTGTTCATTATATTTTATTTTATTGTGTTTTACATTATTTTAATCCAGCAAAAGTTTTTTTTTTATTATAATTATTATTCTTGTTTTATTAATTAATTTGCCAATTTTATAGTTGTTTATTTCCCTTAGCATAAAAATTGCATTTTGTATTTTATTATAATGGCATCAAAAATTAGTTATTTATAAATTTCTAAAATCAGGAAAATTCAAAAATCCGGAATCGGCGCAATCTCACCAATTCCCGATTTCCGTGGTTCAACGGTACTTATTAGTTACAAAATTATTTTACTGTTAATTACAGTCAATCAAACATGCAGTGAGAATTTTTCTGAAATAGTATTCATTCCTCAAAATCGAAAAAGTTTAATCACATCACACCTTGGCAAGAAAAGCATAAAAATGCAATATTAAAAAAAAAAAAAAATCAACTTAAAGATAACGATAAAGCACTGACTAGCCTATAATAAATCTGACACAACTGCTTTTCAAGTGGATAATATTTGAGATAGAGTTGTGATGCTTTTTGTGCACATTGGAACACTTCATATGCATTTTTCAATAACAAACTCAAAATTGTCCTTTTTAGATTTACTAATCTTGTCTAGGTGCAAAATGTTAACAGTTCTATTCAATTGGTAATGTGCAAGATGGATAAGTTATCTGAATCAATTAACATAAGTGATTACAAACAATAATGTAAGGGCACATGATGCCAGGGAAAAGTAGTAAAACATTGATATTTATATCAATACAGATTGATCGTTGCCACTTGAGAGTTGTATGGATTGATTGACGGAGCGTTTGTTGTAAACATGCCCTTTCCTTATTCCCATACAGCACAGAATGTTTTAGTTATGTTGGATAAAGCTTACTATCTTTCATAATTGTAGCACATTTCAGACACACTTTCTCATATGTTTCTGATTATTTTTGTTACGATCACAGACATTTCTGTTTTTGAAACTAATCTGAAAGCAAACAAAGTACTGAAACACTTCTGCAACATTAAAAATATTTTGATGTTATGCAGTTGTTATATTTCTACAACATTTTGTGCTGTCAAGGTTTCTTTTGAAAATATTTTGTTCAATTTTTCATTCATTTAGTAATAATGAAGGGAGAGAATAAAACAAATTATTTCATTTACAATACTTAGGTAAAACATTCATCTAGCAATTTGCAAATATTTTATTCACTGAATACATTCACCATATATTCACAGAATAATTTAAATTTCTTTTCTTTCATTCATTTTGTAATTGTATGATTTAAAACATATTTATTAATTGCTAATAATATTAAATAATAAATTTGCTTCTCAAAAATATTCATAACTGGTTTTTAATTTTTCAATGTAAACAAGATTAAAACACTTTACTGTATTTTTAACTTTTGTAAATTTACACTTCTTGTATTAAAAAAAAAAAAAAAAAAAAAATGTGAGGAACAACAGCATGAATTCTATTACCCATTACTACACATGTTATAATTTTTTTAAAAAGGTATTGTGCTCACAAGACCTAAAATGGACCTAACCAGTCAGATGCCTGACAATTTTCTTGTAGTAGTAAACTAATACATATGTCAAAACTTTGAATAAACACCATAAAAACGTGAGTGCATTGCTGAATTGTTTGCAGCACTCATGCCTCCTCATAGAATGAATTAAAAACTTTTAATAAATGAAAATTAAATACTTCTAATGACAATATCTAAATATTCTGTGAGGCCCTGTAAAAAAAAAAAAAAAAAATCAATGCTAATTATAATTTATTTTAGCTTATGCTAACTTTGTTCGCCTGACAAAGGGCCATGTTTTCTTTCGACCCAAAACAACTGTTGTGAGAACTCGCATTTTTTGGTGTTTATTCAAAATTTTGTATTTATTAGTTTTAAACACCAGTTCTGAGGGCAGTGCACTTTTATAATACATATGCCATAAAGATATATAAAAATGAGTTTGTATAATAAGTTTAAAGAAAATAAGTAGTGCTATTTCTTGAAACATCAATTTTTGAGACCTAAACCTAACATCTATCAATTTTCCTATAGTAACCATAACCAAGTAACTCTAAAAAGAGGTTTATGAAGCAAATTTGAAGAAAACAGTTAGTGCCACTTATTCACTTTCGATCCTATTTCTGATTTTCAGCAAAACATGACAAACTCATCTTTCCGCCAGAGGCTAGCAATTATGAAAGGATAAAAGAGTTAATATGGCAAGTTTGTAGAATTTTTTTAAAGCCCTTTTTAAGAAACCCATTTGCAAGACATAAAATTGACATTGGTGCCTATCAGTTTTCCTGTAGTAACCAATAAACTAATTAATACATATAAAAGGACATCTATAAGGAGGATTACATTGCAATTTTGAAGAAAATTGTCAGAGCCATTTTTGAGGTATGGTCTTATGGCCCACTTCCAATATTCCCAATTTTCACTAAAGCTTGACAAAATCATCTGTACACTGAAACTGTCTTAATTATTAAATTTTATCTTTTTTTTTTTTTAATAAACTGTAGCAGGGTAATGGATGTAATAAATTAATTAACTCATTTACTTATAGAAAGAAATATTCAAAATATATGTACACTTACAAAACTTTACTACAAATTATTGGTGAAATTCGAAATAAATAACTGATTGAGAAATAATATCAACTTACTTCAAAATATCTAAGTTCAAAGAAATCAATTTTGCGACCATTATCCAAAGGCACTGTCCATCGTATCTGGAAACGGTCAGGGTATGTGCTAACATTGCCACCAGGAGTAATGAATTTGGGTGGTTCAGGAGCGGATTCTGCAGGAGTTTCAATTCGCCTTTCTTCACTCCATTCACCAAGACCAACATCATTTCTTGCAGCGAAACGGAATTTGTAAGCTGTTTTAGGTCTAAGATCTTCAAGAATATATGGTGAACCTAGAATTAAAGAAAAATAATTTAGTAAAAAAAAAAAAAAAAACAGCTATACATAACAGGACTGCACACCTAAAACACTTTATAGGTAGTTTTGAAAATGTGCTTTATTTCAGCAGACCACATTGCATATCTTTTTTTTTTTTTTTTTAAGAGGAAGGGCAATGAAATTTTAAAACATAATACATTAATATTATATTTTTCATTTATAATTCAGCAATACAACACATTTAGGACTAGACATAAATAATCAATAAAACAATCGAATATTTTATATGCAATAATCAGTGTCATATTTCTTTCTCTTTCCTTTTACTTAGTTTTTTATTTTGATAGCTATTATAATATAGTTTCACTCCAAAGAAATTTATTGATTTTTTTTTTTTTTTAATAATTGTAAACAGAAAACATCAAATAATAAATTTCATGAATTTCATCGTAGGTTACAAAAGTTTACACGGTGGGCAACATGTAATCCGAGGGCCACGGATTGACCACCATTGTGCTACACTTAATTATGCTTTTGCATTTTGAAGATACACACACTAGGTTCATTAATTAATATCACGAAGATTCTTTCCTATAGTTGTTCTTTTAAGTGATAAGGCATTATTAATTGCAAATTAATTGAATGTATATAATAAATACAGAAATTACCTAAAATCTGCTTATATTCTATCAATAATGCTCTTGATGAAATATTAAGAAATAGGAGGGGGTTGGGGGATAACATTTTTAGTATTTTCTTTTCCTTTTTTTTTTTTTTTTTTTTTGTAATCTTGTTTGTTTTGCATTTTTCAAAATTAATTAGTTTTGTCTTTTGAATAATTTAAAAGGATTATACATACACACATCTATATCTCTCTCTATATATAAAGTCTGCATCTGTGTAACACTACCCTATGAGTTCATGGTAATTATAAGCAGTCTAAGCTCAAGTACTCAATGATGAAGTGGCATATGGAACTACAGTCTTTTATCTTGTTTTTCTTGCTTCATTACAAAACATTATGACCAATAGGACACTCTGAGAGGGTTTATGTTTGCACTCAATCAAGCTATGCTATCAATCAAGACAAGTTAAAAATCTTTTTTTATAGTTGCATTTTTATATTGCCATTAAAAGGCATCTATGATTTTTGATTTGTTTGTGGATATAATTTTTGTGTTTATTTAGTTAACATCTTGGAGTCAGGCAACTGCAAAATGCTATTAGATATGTTTTCAACAACAGCACTTGTAAAAATAATTTATCATTATATCTATCAACTACAGTGGGTGATAAAAGTATTAGTATTTTAGAAAATTTTGGAGTATAAGGCTGATTTATTTATTTATTTTTTTTTTTAAATACCAACTATGTGAAAAATACCAGAGCTGAGAATTGAAACCAGGCCTTGCGCTTTATGTGCGGATGCTCAAACTATTGAGCTACCCTGGCTGATTACCAGCTAGGCATTTCTCACATAACAGTCTTTGGCAAAAGTCACCGAGTCTGTAAACACATTAAGCGACATTAATATTCATGGCACATCTCCAATAGACTACAAAACTTTTAATTTAGAAAATTTATTCATCAACCCTGAAAGTTCATTTCAGAAAATTTTGGAGTGGAAGGCTGATTTTTTTTTTTTTTTTTTTTATTAGGAATATTTTTGAATTTTTTTTTTTTTTAATTAAAAAAATACTGTACAAAATGACCTTGAACTTGCAAGAACTCAGACATGCAAAGAATATTCATAAGCTCAAACTTAACTCATGATTTCACCTACTATTTGTAATATTTGCAAGCTCCACACAATTATTTGGGACAGATAATTTAAAATTTTTTTGTTAAGTTTTTTGGTTATAGCAAGAATGGATTTTGACAAAATTTTACAAAACTTGCGGAAAATTTGACAAAACATTGGAGAAACATTATGCTGAAAATAAATGTAGACAATTTATGATGGGATATGATTATTTGTACTAAGTACTTTTTTTTTCTTTTGATTGTGTATGTGAGAAAGATAACTCTTTTTTTTATTATATAGATTGAAAGCTAGATATATTGGGCAACTTACCTATCAAAAGTTCATGAACACAGTAAAAATTAAATAAATTATCAGCAAAAGATTGAGCTAGATTTTAGATTTTTCCCAGAATTGAAATTTCATAAGGAGTTTTTCCCATGCTATGTATTTTATTTGGAGATCCAATCATTTCAGATGCATTGTAAAATACCTTTTTTATGAAAAAACCTTATGAACTCACAAATCTTAGCAAATAAGTAAAATTATATTAGAGTTACGAGCCTTAAAGAGTTATTCAAACACACACACAACAAAAAAAAAAAAAAAGAAAAGAAAGAAACTCATGTGGTCGAAATAATTGATCTCAAAATTAAATACATAACAAGTGAAAAGCTCCTTAATTATTTTGCACACATACATAGTAAAATATTATTCACTACAAATAATCATATCCCAGTGAAAATTAAATGTGTGCATTTTATGTTTAAGAATAATGTTCTTCTAATGTTTTGTCTATTTTTCTTCAATTTTTGTAAAATTTTGTTGAAATCCATTCTTGTTATACATTATAAGCAAAATACTTGAGAAATTAGTAATTTTAGAAAAATAAATTATATCTGTCTAAATCCTGCAATTCCCACAAAAAAAAAGTACAAATTTGTAAATAATAAGTGAAATCATGTGTCAAATTTACAAGTCATTTGTCCCTTAAGTACTCGTGTTTCTTCAATTTGTGATCGGTCCCCTAATTGCATCCATAACTAAGTTGATATTGGAAAGTGTGACTTTATGAATGATCTTTGTACGTCTGAAATTCAAGGTAATTATTTTTGTCCAGTTCTTTTTAAGAATAAAAAGAATAAAATGCCAATAACAACAAATCTAATAACCATCCACTGTATTTACACTCTGAAATCTCATTTAACACTTTCTCTTGCTTTTTTATGTAAACATTATAAGCTATTTTCTCTCATTTAATGACAACATGATTTATTTCATTTGTCAAGTAATTAAATCAGCTGTTTATGCTATTCTATCATTAAAAGTAATTTATTGCAGAATTAAATTACAAAAACATTGAAAAGTTTATTGGTAATTTAATATTTGCTACTGATTGACATTATGTATCATTCTAAAGCCATGATTTATTGAAAGAAAATCATTAACAAAACATTATACCTTTGTAATTATAAACCTAATTAGTTTTTATGACATGAAAGTTATGTTACAAGGATAATTTAAGGATTAAGTTTAAGTTATAAATTTTAAATATGATTCTTAATTTATTACTCTTTTCTTCAAATACTTTCTAAATATTGTTTAGCTATTTCATAAATTACAGTTATTTTTATCATCCTGTGATATATGTGTAGATTTATAAACATTTATAGAGTAAAACATGGAAATTTATCATCAGTATAACATAAATTCTAAATCATAAAATTTATTTTCCTTTCTATATATTTTATTTGAGAAAATACATATAAGTATTAATCTGTTTTAAATAAATAATTATTAATACAATGATGGACACAACTTCATTCAAAAGATTTAATACAGTTGAAATACTATAAATCAATTTCATAATCATAATACTTCCTTAAAAAACCTTCAGCAGCTTATATATAACTAATAAGACCATATTTACGAGATTTTTTATGGTTCAAATTAGCGAATATTCAGCATATCATGAGAAACTAGATCTATCTTAGAACAATTAGTAAACAATGTTAAGGTATCTTTTACACTGTATCTGCTCGACAATATGTTGTGAGAGGGTGAAATAGAAATAAAAAGTAGAAATGCTACTAAAAAGGATTTTTTCATAAACACCAGAGGAGAAAAAGAGACCATCATAATTTTGATCCACATAAGGGAAAGGTACCCTGGGTAAATCCTGTGTAATTAGTGATCCCAAGATGTATTATTTACAAAACAAGAAGAACACTCTAGCCATAATGAATTTTATGTGCCACAATTATCAGTATACTTATTTTACTTTGTACAAAGGAATAAATATATTTATTTAATAAAGATTTTACAAATCATTAAATAGTAAAATATCAAAAGTGCAAACCTTCACTCCACTCATACATCCTTGCATCATCATAAGGCTCATCTTCTTCGTGATACTGAACGATAAAGGCACGTATAGGCAAACCACCATTGTCAGCAGGTTCTTCAAAATCAAACGTTATTGTTGTAGCAGTTGCTTTTTTAGTAAAGATATCTCTTAGAGGACCCGGTTTGCCTAAAATAAAATTTAAAAAGAAAAATATAAATAATATATTCTTCTTTGAGATACAAAAACTGAAGGTAATAATATAATATGGAACCATTTACCCAGAAACCAGTTATCCGGAAATGTAATTTTGATAGTTTAATGTTCAATTAAAAAACAAAAAAAAAAAAACCAAGAACTGATGACATATATTTAAAGAATAAAAATTTTATTAAAAATTAAACAGTTTTGTATCTTATTTGTTCATTTTATTATTCATTTTTTTTTTGTCTTATTTATTTAGCGGGATAAATTAAATCGCATTAGCTTTAAAAATTTATGAATCTTTCGCACTTCTATAAATATAAACAAACATGAATTTTCATAAGAAACAAAAATTTATTAGCCTATAAATAATTCTAAATTTTTTAATCTTTAGTAATATTTAATGCTTTAAAATCATTGGTTAATCAGAGTTTAAAGCATTTGGATTACGGCAGATTTTGGTTTTTATGTAGGATTACTAAGTTACCCAAGATATTCTTATACATTTCAAATTTTAATTTAAGAATTTATCCTGATTACAAATAATTTTAAAACTCGTTAAGTTTTTCAGATTAATTAAAAGATTAAATTTGATTGATTGATTTAAAATATTAATAAATATTTTAAATATTTATTTTAAATCAGAACCACATGTTTCTACAAATCTGATCAATAAGGAGTTATCCAGAATAAAAAAAGTTGCACAGAATAGTCTTGTCGCAACCATTACAGATGATTGGTTCCCACTGTAATACTAAAATTCAGGTTCAAAATAACTAGAATATTACTTTTTAAAAACTATCAATTATAATCTTTGTAGATAAAATAAATTGCAAAGAGTCATTCTTTTTCCCCAGTGCATTTTTATAAAATTATCTTCGTTGTCAAACATCCTTTTTGAAGTACATTTCTATAAAAGCATCTTATTTTCAAATGTCCTCTCCCCAAAATAAAATGATACTTGAAAATATTTTTCTTTAAAAATTATAAATGATGTGAAAATTACTAGACCTCTCTCCCCACATAACATACATTGCAAGGATGAAGTCCATAGAAAACATCACCAAAAATGCATATTTACCAGAAGCAATTTTTTGAAAACACAATTTAAGTTATATTATTTTGTACTGAGGATGTACGGGGAAAAAAAAAAAAAGAGTTCCGATACCATTTTTGCTGATTCTTATGTAAAATGACATCCTGAAGCAGAATATGACTTCCATTTTGCCCAGTCACCCACCGTTTTCTAGAAACACCACCCCCCCCTCAATTTCCCCCCTGTTCGATAATTTTATGACCATGAATTTGATTTGAAGAATGAAAAAGAATTAATTTAACACATAAAAACAAAAAAAATACATAAAGTTTAAAAAATAACATTAATAACAGATTATAAAATTATAAGATATATAATACATAATTTTAGTGGCAAATCCTCCCAAAAATTTTCCCTTGTTGCAAAATGTCCATGTTTTAGAATTTTCCGACTCTGTAGTCCCTCAGAAGATATTTAACAGTTAAAGTAATCCTCCCTCCTCCTAAAAACAGACATTGTACAAGCTTACAGAAAAAAAAGGCTGAACTTCTCACGACCCCCCCTCTCCCCTCCCTCAAAAGTGGTATCAGGCAACTGACACAATATAAATTTTTCAATAATAAAAATAATGGTAAATCTGATTACATGTACACACAATGAACAAAATTGGAACAATAAATCTTTATTGAATTTCATATTAATTATAATTAAAATAGTTGTAAGTGCTTAAAAAACAGACAAACTTATTACATATACTTGAAAATAAGTCTATAGAAGCATTGTTTGCTGGAGCAATTGATTAGCAAAATAATGTAGTTCAAGTTCATTAGCAAAATGCAGTTGAAGTGCTATTTCTTTTTCCTTTTCTCCAAGTTCGAATTTGACATTTCTTGAAAGCCAATCACATAGAAATTGCTAATAATATTGCACAAATTCAGGCTGACCTCCCCCCCCCCCCACACACACACACTTGTCCAAAAAGTTTTAATGAGGATTTGCATTCATCCCAAGAATAATAATTTTTAAGCTTAAAAAGGCTGAAAAGTAACATGTCTGTAAAAATCAAATTTATAGCGATAAAATCACCAAAAAATTATAAAAATAGGGGGCCGATCTTAAAAAACAGTGGGTGATAGGGCAAAATGGGCACCATATTCGGATTCAAGAGGCCATTTTATATAATAATATGCTGAAATGGTGTCAGAAGAATGGCCCAGGAAGATCTATAAATAAAACTTATAAAATAAATTTATGGTTCATAGAGTTTAGAGTATTATTATTATTATTTTTTATAATAACTTGACAGTAAAAATATTAAAAAATAGTAGTAAAGAAAAAAAAAAAAACATTTTTAAACAACATATATTAGATTATTACTTACAAACTTTGAATAAACACCATAAAATGCAATAAACTCGCAACAATTGTTTTGGGTCGAAAAAACACACGACCCTTCATCAGGCGAATAAAGTAAGCACTCGTTCTTACTTTATTCACGAGTGCTTATTTTATTTGCCTGATGAAGGGTCGTGTGTTTTTTCGACCCGAAACAATTGTTGCGAGTTTATTGCATTTTATGGTGTTTATTCAAAGTTTGTAAGTAATAATTTTTACAACGCCAGTTTTGTGGTGCTTTTTTATTAAACATATATTAGCATCGTAAACTATAGTTAAAATGACTTTATTTTTTTTTTTTCCCTAACTAGAAATGTCATTTTTTCTCATTTCTATATCTACTGGTTTGAAAGCAAAAACTAGGCTGCATTTTAGCTTTGTATATATTTGCTTCAGCAGAAATAAAATATAATAGTGATTAATTAAACTTACGAGCTTCTTCTAATTCAATGTTAATAAATGTTTTTCCATGGATATTTTCTGCTTCACACTTATAAAGTCCATACACTTCTCTGCCATTTCTTTCATTCGCATTTGGTGGAATAACCTGCAAAATTATATTCCAAAACTGTAAGTATAATTATTATTAAATATATTAAGAATTAAATCCAGTGAGAATAATTATAGAGAAGAAATGAGCTATAGAAGTCTTTTCAAAATGTTGTAACAAATCACATAATATTTTTTTGTTCATTCAATTCACAGCTGCATAAGATAAAATAATGAATTAATGAAGCATTATCACTATTAGTACTTTTCCTAACTATCGGGTAAGTAAGCATATTAATATAAAACAATTTTCATATAAGATGTTTTAGAATGCATAATATTTTAAAAAAATATTCAATCAGTAGAATAATAAAAATAAAAGAATAAATAAAAGGATCTAAATAATAGTTTTGTTAACGCTTTGACTGCCAAGCTATGAGACTCATAGCTTGGCAGCCAATGTGTTAAACACGAGCAATAAACTTGACCCACAAGAAGGTAATGTTTTTAAAAGTTTGTTTTTATCAGCATCAGATGAATTGACTTAAATATAATATAATATATATATATATATATATATATATAAAATGAGATAACCAGATAGACATTAATATTTATACTAAAGTTTGTAGCATTAACCCTTTGCTGGTTCTATTTAATTTCACTTTCTGGTCAGTGTTGTCAAATTTAAAATTTTTTTATTCAATATCCACCAATAAATTTTAACTGTAACAATTGCCTAATCAGGGTTCACACTCAAATATCGGGAAAAAATTTCAAGTGTTACAAGAAACACTCCTCTAGACAGGAGAAAATACTTCTACTTCCACTGTATGACATCATGTTATTACTGATCATGATAGAAATTCACATAGAAATAATTATTTACAGGTGTATTTTCATACTTAATCATTTGAATCTCGATATGAAGCTAAACAAGAAAAATATATTATGAGAGAAAGAAAATATTCGTTTTTCCAGGTTTTATAATCAATTTTTCTAGAATTTTAATGAAAGTTTTTATTTTCCCAGAGTTTTCCCTTTTTTTTTTTTTTTTTTTTTAAACAAAATCCAAATTTCCTGAGTAATCTAGATTTTCCCAAATGAGTATGGACCCTGGTAATCACTTCAAAGATTATTTGTCCATTCTGTATGCTAAATATCACTCCTCAAAATTATTGGTGACAGATTAATAAAAGAGTCAATAAATTTGGCAACACTGTTTAGAGCGTTAGGGACAGCAAAGGGTTAAATAACAATGCATTATTTGACGAAATATGAAAGTAAAGAAAATCTTATAAAGCAGTAATACCACACAATTTTTATTTTCCTCCAATACACATATTATAAACTGTCTTGACTAACTGAACATTCTATTAACATCTTCATCGCTAAAATTGCAGCCAACTTGTTCGTTAACAATTCATATTCATACCAATTTTGTGACTTTTTCTTTAGTAATATCACAAATCTTAGCAGTTCAGTCTGAACATTGGACCTACCATAAATATAGAATTTGGCTGTTTTATCTTTTTTCATTTCAATTTCATAAACAGCACAGCCAGAAGATAAAATTGCTCTAATTATTATTCCTAATAATTTTCCTTCAATAATCAATTAATAAACACAAAAGGACACATAAAAAGTGGTTTATATAGCAAATTTGGAAAAAATTGTTAGGGCAGATTTTGAGATAGCAACTTTTAATCCCACTTCTGATTTTCTAATTTTCTCTAAAAATTAGTACTCATTTTTACACAGGATCTATGTTAATTATAAAACTAAGTTGTTCAATCTTTTTTCATTTTGGAGATATGATAGTCAGATTCTCCACCTCTCTCACATGCACTGACCAATTTCAAAGAACTGGTGCACAGTATTTAAACTTGAAAACATCGCAAAATTAAACAAAACACTACCAGTTATGAAAGGACTTGGCCTTTCTTCTTCAGGAGCAAAATATGTGCTACTGCCTTGGAGGCGAAAGAAACACTGAAAAGCAGGGTAAAAACAAAGGGGGGAGGCACAAGACAACCAACCAATACGAAGCAGCCTGCTAAACCAATCAAAGAGGAACATAACCAAAAAACATAAAATGAGAAACAAACACAAAAAATGAAGGGAAAGGACTGACAATTTTTCTGTTATATATAGACAAATAAACTAAGTGATTGTGATACTGATGATCAAAATAAATTATTCGTATTCTATTCAGTATAGCTCCTCATTTACTTAGTTGCGAATATTACTGATATATATTAATCAAAATGCATATTAGTTAAATATTCAGTTTATATTTAAAAAAAGTAATGTTGAAAAAAATAAAAAATAAAGACAATTTAAGGAAAATGCGAAGCAAAATCTGATGCATGTGACAAGGGTGATTGTGAATTTCATAAAAAATACCTGAAATTCTAGCAAGAAAAGGTTTTTGTATGGGAAGATAATGCATAATTTATTGAAGGGAGGTCCAATCCTCTCATTATGAAAAGTATTAATTTTAATTAGGTCAATATAACCCCAGTGGCAGAAAGTTTTGAAGCTGTCTGCGACAGGCCTTTCATAATCTGTCTGCAAAATTTGCATGTAATCAGGGGTGAAAATGGCTTACACTCAAAAAGCCTGAAAGCTGATACGGATTGGGGGGGGGGGGGGACATCAGTGGTGATCTCGTGCAACAATACACAAATATAATTTTACTACAAAACAATATAGTATAAACAATTGTATTCATTCAATTCATCTCATTCAATTAAATATTTTATAGCAATGTTTGACACAACACAATATAAATAATTATAAATAATAATATGTTATTATTTATATTATATTTATATTATTATTATACAAGTATTAGTTTTAGTTTTGATACAGAAATTTTTATAAGTGAATTGTTATCCGAAAGTTGCAGACAAATTTTTTTCTCAGTGCAGACAAAAACTGTCCGCAAGCCGTTTTTCTGTGTTCGCGACTATGTCCCCGTGTCGCGGTGTTTCTGCCACTGGGAATATAACAATATATTTCCTTGAATTTTTATGATTATTTTTTTCATCAACCAACAAAAAAGAAACATAACAATTATTTTGTTAGAAATATTTAGTGAAATTTTCATAATATAAGTAAAAAGACAAACCTGCAAGTTGCTATGTGCTGTGCGACTGTATATTGTATAAAAATCATCATTTTGAATTTTTTGATTATTGTAATACCACGTTATAGAAGCATTGGGTATAGCCTGTGCAATACATGTGATATTAACAGGATTACCATTCCATGTCTTTTCTAATGTTTTAGGAGTTGCACTCATCACAGGAGAATCTGCAACAGAAAGCAATGACAGATAAATAATTGTTGATAAATAATAAAAACATTTAATATTGGACAATTTAAATTATTTTTTAGTTTCCTCTTATATACAGAAATGAGAACAAAATAGAAACATGTTTTTACAAAACATCAGCACAAAATTATTTACAGTCGAACCAGCTATAATAACTGAGTTTGATTTGAAACCAAATGAAATTGCTCTATTTAACTGACATAACAACAAAAGTAAGAACATCTTTATTAGAAAATATATCATACCTGCCAACATTGAAGAATAAAAATAACGGAGATTTTATAAGCGGCATTTTCAGGCCTAGAAAACATTGACGTGTTTTCGGTATATGACAGTATTTTAATAGCTTAATCCATGGCTTAAATTATCAAAAAGTTATATGGGTAAGTTCAATTTAATCATTAAAGAAAAATTAAGTAATTATTAATTAAAAATAGTAATATATATATAGAGAGAATCATGATAATCTTTTTCATCAAAAGCAAAATCTTGCTTAAAAAAATGAAGGTTTGTTGAAGTTTTGAATAAATTATAACTTTAAAATCTTCAGAATAATGGAGAAATGTCTGAGAATAACGGAGAGTGGAAGGCAGTCCCAAAATATATCAGGGTTCCCACTCAATTTCAAAAATAAAATTACCTGACTTTTCCAGGCTTTCCTGTTCTATTTTTAGAAAATTCCAGTCACAAAGTTTGGTTTGCAACATAAAAAATAGCTCACGGTATAAAACAGAACATAGCTCGCAACATAAAAGACAACATAGTAACGTGACTTACGATATAAGTTAAATGTTCAAAAAGCATTTTCCAGGTTTATATCATCATTTTTCCAGGTTTTTGAGCAATATTTATAATTTTCTCTGATATTTCCCTGAGTTTTTTCAGGAATTTCAATTTCCCTGACTTTTCAGGTTTTCCCTGTTCTCCCTGACCCGTGGGAACCCTGTATATTCTTCTTGTATGGAGAAAAAAAAAATTCCACGTATATTTTTGAGATTTACATTATATTTATAAGACACTAAGCAAACCGTGTTAACATTTAAGTATTGAAAAAATATTTTGATGTTATAGGCAAGTTGAGGACACTTTAACCTAGCTGTATTTTTTATGTAATTAACATTAATACTCACACTCAACTGTCAAATGTCCAACTCTTTCAACATGAGCACCTTTATTTTCTGCAGCACAATAGTATAAACCATCATTTGATCTGGTAGTACTTTCAATGATTAGCGTTAAAATAGACTCATCACCATCAGTTTTCCTAGTTAACGTTATGCTATCATCCTATAATAAATAAAATGCAAAGAAATTTAACAATAATATTAACGACCCTATAAGGAATAAACTAAAATTTAAAACAAAAATTCTAGATGCAGGTTAATGACTTATTAGGAAAGATATACAGTCGAACTTCCGTTAAGGGCCCTCTTCACTCACCGCCGCCGGAAGCCGAAACTAATGTTATTCTATGGAGATTTTTTCTTTACAAATAACTTATTAACCAATACAGGGTTAGAAATAAGCGGTCGTTAGTCGCATTTTGCGACCAGTTTTTTCATTTTGACGCCTAGAGTTCCAATCATAGGTGCCATATTTGACACCTAGATTTTTTTTATCGTCATACCTAATAATTTTCCCAATCCCATCAGACTGTAAACAAGTCTATTTCAGTCAATTGAACCTAATGAAAACTGATTTAATACGTTAATCGCCATGTCAGTCATATGCGTCTGACGCATTTTTAACTAGGAAATAACCCTAAAAAGAATATGATATACGCCGAGTAATTATTAACACATTAATCGCCATGTCAGTCATATGTGCCTGACGCATTTTTAACACGCATTTTTAACTAAATTGTCTAATAAAGTTACCATGGCCCATGTGAAAATTTTTCTGATATTATCATGGCGATTAACGTGTTAAGAAATCATATCTCTATGAAAGCAGTTGACGATTTTTTAATGATTAAATTAAACAGTTCTAAATTGGAAGATTTCTGCCCAGAAAATGCTATTAAATTGTGGTGGAATGTTGTATCTTCTGGGTGAAGAATGAATTTGCGATTTTAAATATGTATGTTTAATATTGTCAATGTAATTACACCCAAGTTAAAATCCATGCTAGTACCAGCAAAGAAAATAGGCTAGTTATTGCTATGTTTTGCTTTGTCTGCTAGATTTTCATGCTGTTATATGCTTTATAATGCTAGCCAGCATAAAATGCTATATTAGCTAGCTTACACAGCAATAGCACGACAAGCTATATACAAGCATTTTATGCTTATTTGTTGTTTAAGCTTTTCCAAAGCCTGGAGAGGTATGTACCTTAACAAGCTATTATGTGCTTTTATATGCTTGCCAGCGTAATATGTTATGTCGGTAGCTTAAGTAGAAATAGCATGGCATGCTAGATGCCAGTGAGAAGTGAGAAAATAGCAACAAAAAAGCATCTGTTGGTTGTGAATTACTGCTAGTATAGCAGAAATTACAAGCAAATAGTAGTCATAATTACTGCTGGACCAGCAACATACTATTCAAGCAACAGAAGCTGGATTATGTATGCTGGACAAGCAATAAACTGTGCCAATACACACCATGACTTGCTGGTAATTTTGGTGGAACAAGCAAATATTTTTGGTATTTTATGCTATTTTACATGCTGGGATACAGCATTTAATGCTAGACTAGCAAACAAATACCAGCAAGAATTTTAACTTAGGCATTCATTACGTAAATCTTTTTTATATAATCTTGCATATATTATTTACAAGTTGATACTTTATTATTATTATTATTATTTAATATACACATTTAATTATAGATGACACCTAGATTTTTCATTTTGACGCCCAAAAAATTTAATCCAGGCGTTAATTTGACGCCTAGTTTCAAAATTCTTATTTCTAACACTGAACCAATACATATTTTTAAATTCTGTTTTCAAATTCTCAAAATTCCCAGCTGTTAAATTGACTTTAACCTTTTAAAAATTAACCTTTTTTAAAAAATTATTTTTAAAATTTTTTATATTTTATTTTGAAGCTGCAAAATACGAATTTTCAATATGTGAAATTTTTTCATTTTGCAATTTTAAAATAAAATATTAAAAATTAAAAAAATACATTTTTAAAAAAGGTCCGTCAATTTAACAGGTGGGAATTTTCTGAATGTGAAAACAGAATTTAAAAATATGTATTAGTTAATAAGTTACTTGTAAAGAAAATTTCCCCATAGAATAACATTGGCTCGGGCTTCCGGCGACCGTAAGTGAAGAGGGCCGTTAACAGGAATCTCAAGGGGGATAAAAAAATCTGTTCATGTTATCAGTAACTAATCTTCATATAATTAAACTAATCTTTATTTTGATGGGGACTGTGAAAACAGTTCACATTAATGAGGTTCGACTGTATTAAGAATCATTTTCTGTATTTCATCATTGAACTCAAAATAATGTTTCGATTTAGAATCTGGTAATTAGTTTTAGATTTTTTAGA
This sequence comes from Salticus scenicus, assembly GCA_963930645.1. Classification (NCBI taxonomy): domain Eukaryota; kingdom Metazoa; phylum Arthropoda; class Arachnida; order Araneae; family Salticidae; genus Salticus; species Salticus scenicus. The sequence continues at coordinate 103,689,621 of OZ005652.1, forward strand.
ATTTGGTATAAGTTACAATAAGTTGTTCTTTCTATATGCATTTATATAACACTACTGGATATGAATGTTTGTAAATAAATACATTTAAATTATTAGGATCCCATTAAGTTTGTAATGTTCACCTCCAACAAGATACTTTAGAAGCTTGGTCAGTCAGCAGTGGGATTTCTCCCTGCACTGTGAAACATAAGACACATAAATATTTTAAAGATAATGAACAAGAAAACCAAAATTTTTAATGCCGACTGTGAAAACTAACTGAGAACTGCACACACAGCTGCTAACTTTTGACATCAAGGATTTTCAAGCTTTTAATATGTTTAATTAGTCAAATGTGATTTCCCAAGCTTGCATGTAGTTGAAAATATACTTAAACCATGAAAAATCAAGCTTGTTTCAAGAAAGTGTGATATTAGGGTTATGCCCACATGTTTAACATTACATCGAGAAAATTTGTTGCAAACTGTCCAGGCTTCATGAAGATTAATTTTCATAGTTCTTGTGTATATAAAACTATAAATACAAATAAAGACATTTTCAAAAGCCTTTCAAGGCAGAAAAAAGTGGATAAACAAATGAACAAACAAACACAAGAAGCCACATTAATAATTGTAAATGTGTTTAAAAATCGAAAGCACTTTTTTCTTGGTGTCATGCAAAATATTACAGGCGATTACTTATGTTTCTGTGATTACTTTAAAACATATTAACACATGGAACAGCTTTATACTGCATTAGGTATTTCAATAACATTTCTAAAAATAAGTTTTAAATTTAGAATAGTGCAAGGAATCAAATGAGGAAAATTTTAGTACTGTGTTCAAGTGCCACTTCAATTCTCTAGAAAAATCCGGATATATTAGGGAAAGGAATGGATAAATGGTAAAAATTAGAAAAATATAGAAAGTGACTTGTATTTTTCTGCTAAAGTTAAGTAGTATAAAAAAAGATTTTTAAATAAAACATATATATTTTTTTAAATGCAGCAAAAAATAAAATAAAATAAAATAAAATAAATAAAATTAACTCAGGGTGGTGACAGGCCCCATTTTTTCTCCATGATTCTTCCATCAGTATTTTTCTTTCAAAAATTTTAATAGCAAGTTGCATCATTAATTAAGTGAAAATTTACCATACAAATATATTGGTTGAAGAATCAGGGAAAAAAGGCGGGTCTGTAGTCACTTTGTAACCCTTGGTTAACCAGCATTGGAATTGCAAGGAAAAATTCACAGCAAACCCTTTTGTCCCACCTTCCAACAAATTGTTTTAAAAAAAAACTGCTGCTATATTAGGAAGCTACCATTTTCCATTTTCAAACAATCACAGTGTCTGATTTTTTTTATAAAACAAATCAATGTTCATATTTACAAAGGCGGAACTTAAAAAATTAAGTGCAAGAAATTGTCGCCTAATTGGACAGAATCTTCAGCTGAGTGTAAGGGGGCCCTTATTCAGTATTTTCAGAATGAAATTCAGGTGAAAAGCAGAGGGAACGTTTAATCAAAGGTGCTTTTGCAGTATTAACATAATTAGGTATATTTAAGAATAAAAAAATACATTATAATTGGTTTTCTTGTTTCTATTTTATATAGCTTATGCAATTTCCTAATCTAATATAATAAAAACACCTAATAATAAGCTAATTAAGTTTGAAGAAAAAAGTTAATTTTTAAAAAGTTAAAATTAATTTTTTTGCAAAATTTTACAAATTTCTATTAAATTAAAAATGAAATTCTTCAGAATTTTCAACTAAAGTGCCAAACATTATAAATACACCAAAAAAAAGTATTAGAAAATTACATCTTCATCAAATGGCTTGTCTTGACCTTGCTTTCGTATGCTTAGTTCAGGTAATGGATCTCCAATAGCTCGACATTCAAAAGTAGCTGCATTATTTTCTACTGATGTAATGTTGTTGAATTCCTTGATTTCAGGCTTCACTGCAAAGATTAAACAAAAAGTATAACATTTCAAAACAGTGTAACTATAACCAATAACAAAACAATTATCAACAACAAACATTTATATTGAGATGAATCCATCTAATAAAGCAATTAAGCTTAATGAATGATCATTATGTCGTAGTAATGTTATGGATGATAATATATGAAAATACATTTTACATGAATCTAAACTATTTTTAACATGCATCAGAAGTTTGATAAAGATATTGATATATCACATTCTTTTGTTGTTATAAAAATGAAAATTAATAATATTAAATTTTCATATGCAATTCTACTCAACACCTTAATCTGTTCCAGAATGACCGCTTTCCTTTGAATTATAAAAAAAAAAAAAAAAAAAATCATGCAGTTTACACAGATTTATTAACACTTACTTTTGAACTGTATGTATTTATTGCATTATTGAATCTTCAATGAATTTTTCGTATGTGATCACACAACACACAGAGAGAAGGACAAAAATTCAAACATATAGGCTAATTAAAGTCATAATCCCTCTTAAACATTGTCTGAAAGTGTTAAAAATATTTAACAGACACAGAAATGAAATTTTAATAATTTCCAATTGTAACTCTTTATATATTCAAATATTTTAGTGTAGCCCTGTAAATCTTAAAGCTAATACCATATTCTACAGAAAACATTTACCTTAGCATATAAACAATAAATTTCAATTTCATTAGGATTTGTGCAGCACAAAGTTACTTAAATATAATTAATAAAAATGTTTCTCATAAAATATAATGCATTGTCAATCTTTAGGATGTCCCTGTATACAAATACATTACAATTGTAACAGTTTAAATAGGGAACATGTCATAGTAAACTTCAATAACATGTATAATTTTTAAGAAATTCATAAAACAGTACGGACACTAGAGTCAGACAGATAGGCTAATTAAAATCATTATCATTTTTAAATATTGTTAGAAAGTGTTAAAGACATTTAATGCAATCGTAAATGCAATTACATCAATTTCGAAATACAACCCTTAATGTAAATGAATATTTTTGTGTGGTCCTGTAAATATCAATGCCAATCAGACTATATTCTATAGAAAGCATTTTATTTATTTATTTATTTTTTGTGTGAATATGAATAACAAATGTCCATTTCATTATGATTTGTACAAAATAAAGTTATGAAAATATGGTTTATAGGAGGAATACCTCTCATAGAAGTAATACTTTGAAATTTTTTGTATGTTCCCTGTATACAAACCAGGGGTGGTATTTACCACCATTTTCAACAGGGAACATCCTATACTGAACCTAAGTAACATATATTGGTTTCAAGAAGTTCCATGAATATTTACAGGAGTTAAAACACAACAGAGAGGCAAGCAAACCAAAATTATACACACTTTTCAACTCTGCTGGAAAGTATTAAAAAGAAAAAACCCTTCCATTAATTTCTTATGTTAAAATTTTTTTATTCTTTATCTGCTGCTAAAAAACTGCCTTTCATGTCTTTTATTTATTTATTTATTTTGTAATGCATGAGTTTAACAACTTAAATACCCACTTTAGTTAGTGTGTGTAATTTATTTTTATTATTATTATTATTTTTTTTTTCCCTTCCAAAAAAAACTTTAAATCTAGAACATAAAGATGAAATTATGCTTCAAACTTAGCTTGGTAAGGAGCATGAATATTTCTAGAATTTAAAATGAGACAATTCTTTAAAAAAAAAAAATAGATCATTCAATTTTACATATTTTTGATAAAAAAAAAAAAAAAAAAAAAAAAATCGAATCATACCAATAACAGAGAGTTCTAAATTCCTTTTAGCCTCTCCTGCTGGATTTTTTGCGACACATACATACTCTCCTCTGTTCTCTCTTTTTACACTGCTTATCGTGAGTGTGCCAGTGTCTGCATCAACAATATATCCTTCTACAGATGTCAAGTTTCTCATATTCTAAAAGGAGTAAGATAAAAGCAATGTAATTATTACTACTAAAATAATACACAGAAATTTTCATCAACTACAACTCATTTGTTTTTGAATAAGAATGCATAAGCATTTTACATATAAAACATTTTGCAAACACACATAGATAACAGTATTTAATCATGAAAAATACATGCAATTGAAATTTGCAAATTTACATTACAGATGTTACATTTTAATTATCTTAAAATATAATGTTAGGTAGAAGAATACATGGAATTTATAAATAAATTACAGGAAACTAAACTCAGATTAAAATTACAACCAATCTTTAATGATTGGTTGTAATTTTAATTTGAGTTTAGTATTCTTGATAATGCTTTAATGTATGAACACGAACATTGTGGTTATTATTATTTTTTTTTTAAGTTTTAGGTCAATTATATATTTTTAGACCATAAATACAAATACTTAAGAGTTGAAAATACATAATAAAAGTTTCTCATATCACATTTTAAATATTGAATACTAATTTCAAAACAGAAAACATTCCTTCTTTGAAAAAAATAGCTAAAAATCATAGTAAAAGCTATATACTTGCACAACAGAGTTCTAATTGATATAATAAATATTTATATAATATTTAATTACAGATAAAAAATAATAGTACAGATTGTAGTTATTTTTATTTTATTTATTTTTTCCCATTCCTAAAATCACTGCACACTCTTATAGCATATCTACACTAGTTTTCCACAATTGCAAAACAACCTGTTTTTTTTTTATTGTATTGCTTTGCTCAAAACTTACATAAAATTTTAATCAATTAATTTTTCAAATTTTTGATATTCATCATATATAAAAAATAAAAATAAATATATATATTTAAGTTCCTTTCACTTTTTAAGACAAATTTTATTGTAATGCATCAGATTTTCTAAATTTGTTGAAAAATAATCTTAAAACACCAGATGGAGATCTTTTTAAAACTAGTATGTTGTGGCCACCACGAGACTTTCTTCTATCTTTTCCTATACAAATTCACTCAGTAGCAATAATAATAAAAAAAAAAAAAGTAGGACTTTGACAAAATTTTGGGTAAAATGTGAAAATTATTCTAAGTTTGTCAAAACACGGAAACCGTGGGAGTTTGATAGAATTAAGGGGAGCGGGGGAAAAAAAAAAAAAAAAAAAAAAAAAAGTGGGACTTTAACAAATTTTCACATTTTACCCAAAATTTTGTCAAAGTCCCACTTTTTTTTTTTTTTTTTTTCCTCTCTCCTTAATTCTATCAAACTCCCACGGTTTCCGTGTTCTGGCGAATTTAAACAAATTTTTGCATTTTTCCTCCAATTTTTTCAAAGTCCCATGGTTTCCGTGTTTTGACAAACTTAAAATAATTTTCACATTTTACCCAAAATTTTGTCAAAGTTTGTCAAAACACGGAAACCGTGGGACTTTGACAAAATTAGGGGAAAAATGCAAAAATATGTTAAAGTTTGTCAAGACACGGAAACCGTAGGACTTTGACAAAATTGGGGGAAAAAAGCAAAAATTAGTTTAAGTTTGTCAGAACACGGAAACCGTAGGAGTTTGATAAAATTAAGGGGAGAGAAAAAAAAAAAAAAAAAAAATCTAAGTTTTTTTTCGTAAAAAGTAAAAAAAAATCGATAACTTTGTTTTAAATTATCACAGATTTATAGTTCAACCATTCGTTTTAAAGGTACTGACAAGACCTTTCGAAAGATACCCATCTTGAAAATTTTTGCCCTATATCACCCTGTTAAAAATTTAGAAAAAGCGGGATGGCAACGCAACCTGTAAGACGATTTTTACCAAAAGTTGATAGGCACTAATTTATGTCAAGGTGCAACTACATGCCAATTTGTATGAAATTCTGTGCAGTAGTTCCAGAGATACAGTTGCCACAAAACTTTGTCACACACACACACAGACAGACATTTTCTAAAAATGTTAAAATCGTGTTCTACAGCTCTCAAAACGTGTAAATCCATCAAAAACCCAAATCGAAAATTTTTACGAATCCAATACTTTCTTCTATTGAAGATAGAAGAAAGTAAAAACTCATGTCTGATTAGAGGAAAAACAAATTTTGAAAAATAATTAAAATGGAAATTCTGCTTTTAATTACGAAGAATTAAATGGACTTAAGATCTAAAAGAGAAAATCTATTCTGCGATGAAAAAGCCTAATAACGCATCAACTGGAAATAGAACATCATGCAATGTTCTTTTCAATAAATTCGAAACAAATTATATAATTACCACTACAATATTACTTTTGTTTATTATTATGAGAAAAAAAGATTTAGCATTGTGTTACAAATGTTTTTAAATAAAAAATAATACAAAAGGAAGTAAGAATACATAATGGATAGGTATTAACATTACTTTGCAGAGCATGCAAAATAATTATCTGTAATCCCAAGAAGTCTTAAGAAATAAAAAATAGATAACCAAATTAGTCATATATAGACCTATTTATTTTATTTTTTACATTCTAATAAGTTTAGATGTTTGGTAAATTAAAGGCATGCCTTTTAATTTATCTGTTATTTTATTAAAAAATATATACTAGAGTTATGATTAACTTTTAAATATTTAATAATTATAGATAAAAAATAATCTTGATTTAAATTAATAGCATATTAAATTCGATATGGTATTTTTATAAAGTAAAAGTTAATGAATAGAAGCAAAGCTTACAGGATCTAGCCATGCATAAACTGGTCTAGGAAATCCACTAGCTTGACAGTGAAAAGTGGCTTCATTTCCTTCAGTTGCTTCCATTTTGGATTCTAATTCAATAATTTCTGGAGGCACTGTAAAAAAGAGAGAAAAAAAGAGGGTTAAATATTTACACCCATGTATGTGCAGATATACCTATTTGGTTCACATCAACATCAAAGGAAAAAGAAAAAACTTTTAAATTAACTGGCATAGGTGGATTTTGTTCAGTTATCTATACACACCTTATTTTTTACTATGTATAGAAAATAAAAAATTGGAAGTTATTCTAACATACTACTTTCATGATAAGAGCAATGAACACAGCTGACAGGGAGTTCCAGTTAAAGACTGAAATGCCCTATCCACTGTCTTCCTCCAGCTTCCAAACATTTACCTTATCCCAATCTGCTGCCTGATTATATTGGTGTCAGCTTCATATTTTGATTTTTATGGAATCTCATGCTACTTCTCACACAATAATCTGCCTTATGTAAATTTATGCAAAATATTATCTTATTTTTCTAAGTTTATATATATGCTTAATAGATCATCTTTATTATATATATATATATATATATATATATATATATATATATATATATATAATTTGCAAAGTTTTTAAAGTAAAATATTTATAGTCAATAATGTTCACTGCCATTATCACAAATGACATTTATTAACCAGTACTATACTAATTCTTTAAAATGAAAATAATCCTCAAAATGCACATTATATTTTTTCCTATTTTACCACGTAAAGAAAAAAGAAAACTTAAATATTGAATAATTTATGAATTTTAAGGTTCTACCAAGTACCCTAAATGGTATTTTAAACCAGACTTCTTTATGGCCATTCACTCCTGAGTTAATGTCGACACAAACTAACTGACTAATCTACAGATGGACACCATTCAAAATTGTGATATCTAATTTCTGGATTCCTTATGCTACAAAAAGTCTAAAAATAAACCAAAGTTATTTAAAAATACTTCCAGTGGATTTTTCTTAACATTTTGTTTCTAACAAAATTATTCTTGCCAAGATTATATATAAAAAGTGTATTTGGTGTTAGTATGTGAAAACAACAATTCTTTTACAAAAATATTTTTTTTTTTTTTTTTTTTTTTAAGTTAAAATGTTTTACTTTTAACTACCCTCACCCCTCACATCCCAATAAATAATAATAATCTAAAATCAAGATCAGAGCCCAACTTTTAAGCTTAAAATGACTGTGGCAAAAAAAGAAATTTACCTTATTGTTCCAACAGTTTAGGGAAGCATGGCTTATTCAAATTAATGCCAGGACTGCATTGGACCACCATTATTTGAATAAGAAGAAAAATAAAAATTAACAAAAATGAAGAGCATTAGCTAAGAATTATCATGGGACAGGGTGACTAGCATTTGATTTTTTCCCCCTTAACTTTTCCAGGACATTTTCTATTTTAGAGCAACATTTTATTTTTAATCTGAAATTTTCTGGGTGTAATTGAATTCTCATGTTTTTTTTTCCCCCTCCACAAACTTTAGTCAAAATTATCTGACTCTTACTTGATTTACAAGTTTTCCAGGTTGCTAACCACCCTGTAAGAAATGTGAGGAGTTTTACCTTATACAAATTAAGGGTTTATAGTTTTATAAAAATGTAAGAAATATATTTTTATAAAACTATATTTATAATTTAGATTTATTGATTTGGTGGAAAACATGTGTTTTTCTTACCCCCCCCCCTCTCTTGAAAAAGAGAGAGAGAGAGAGAGAGAGAGAGAGAGAGAAAATGCAATAATTTATTTGAATTCTAATCCCATTACTTCAATGAATAATTTAAAAAGGGCATACAAAACTAACTCAATGAAAAAAAGAAAAAATAGAATTAAATATGTACAAATATACACAAAATTAAATATTAGCTAATTCTGCTTTGAAATTTCAAACTTAGACTTTATAAAACAGTAAGTAATGCATCCTAACAGATAAATCATCATTCAACATTTTTTCCTTTTCATGTTATTGCAAGTGTGAAGATACGCTCATGGTACTTCTGCACCGTGGAATTTCTGCATGCCCCTTTTGAAAGAGAATTAACATCAATAATAATATGACTTCCTTCTTTCAGGGGTAAAACTACCTGATATGCAAAACCACTGAAAACTGCTACTTGCATGCAGATAGGGGAGACTTATTAATACAGTCGGTAACAAAAGTGTCCGAACACTAGCAAAAATTCCTATGTAAAAAAAGTACATTTCATAATACGGTTTTGATAAATAAATCCTTGTCGAATCCTGTTCTTAGTCAGTGTAAGAACAAGATTCAATAAGGATTTATTTAACAATACCATATGAATTGTACTTTTTTTACATAAGAATTTTCGCTAGTGTTCGGACACTTTTGTTACCGACTGTACATATAATAAATATGTGATATTTGGAGAGTTCATGATACATTTTAAGAAAAATCAAACAATCAAAACAAGAAATTTCTATATAATAATAATAATAATAATAATAATAATAATTAAACATGAAATTCAGAGACAACAAAATTTCCAAAAGCACTGCATTCAGCAGTAGCCCTTGAAAAATTCAATCCCTGTTCTTCTATTTCATAAATAGAAAATTAAAAGTTAGAAGTTGTTCCAACTGCCTCACCTATGTGGTCAGTTTTACTTACTACCCAGAATTTTATATTTAAAACTTAACTTTATTTTTCTCACTTTCAAATAAAAAATAAGCACTTCTAAGTCAGTTTTCTTGACAATAATGCAATTGTTAAGGGGTTAAGGTTACACATTAGTCAAACTTGCTGTTTCTCTTTCCCTGTGCTATGGGATTTCCGTTGTTTCATATTTTAAGGATTTCTCATTGAAAAGTAGTTTTTTTGAAATTATGCTTTTTGAATTTCCCTCTTTAAACATGTTGCCTTTCCTCTCAGTCAGATTTTTTAAATGTAATTTACATTTCTCATTTGGTTATGTAACCTCAAGCTTTAACTTTTAATATCTCTGCATATAAAGAAAACATCAAAAATAAATAACAGCAAAAAACTTATAAAAAAAAAACAAAAAAAATTATTAACCCAAAAAAGCATTGAGGCCATCGCCACGAATGCTTCTTCAACCCAGAAATTTTAAGATGTTTCAAGAGCTACTTATTTAAAAAAAAAAAAAAAAAAAAAAAAAAAGTAGCTTATCCCCCCTACATTTTGTCATGCAAAAATAACCTAACCACTGCAGTTCAGAGCACAAAAATAAAAATTTAAAATTTGTTGTCGTCATTACATGTATGTATTTGTTTCTTTCATCACATGTTAATTTCACTTTTCAATGAGATACCCTTAAAATATGAAGCAACTGTAATCCCATAGGATTGAATAGAAAGAGAAACAACTAATCTAAAAATATGAAGCAACTGCAATCTCATAGGACTGCATATTAAGAAAAATAACCAATCTAAACGCGTAAGCAGCCTGAGACATCAGTTTTATATGCAGTTTTCTGAAAAACTAACAAATTCAACTTATAACTGCAAACGTTCATATAAAATTTTGTAATGTTATTTGTGAGATTTCAAAAATAAGCATTAACTTGTACCATTTTTAAAACAAGTAAATAAAATAAAGCTGATCTTACCATGTACTTCAACTTTAATGACTCGGGACTGAAATCTTCCAGTTTGCTGAACCATAGCTCTGACAGAAAAGTTGCCTTTGTCTTCTTCATTAACACCGGTAACTTTTATGCCATCACTTTCAGTAATATATCTTTCAGAAAGAGGCTGACCATCTTTTTTCCATGATATCACTGCAGGTGGATTTGCAGAAACACGACATCTAATTTTGCCGTCAGTGTTTATCACAAGAGCTTGTTTAGTTAAGCACTCATCCCATGTAATATCCTCTGTAAGTCATAAAAATACAAATTTTAAACTAAGAAGTTTAAATTTTCATACATAATTCAATTGAAATACTTTAAATAAACTGAATTTAATTTACCACAGATTTGTCGTTATAACATGACATACATATTTTTAGCAATAACCACTAATAGATTTTTAATAGTATACAGATTATTTTGTAAGGACCATTACAATTATTTTAAACACAGTTTGCACTGTAATAAAAAAAGGAAACATATACGAACTAATTTTTTTTTTTTTTTTTTAAATAAGAGAATTTTTCCTGAAATTTCGTAACCCTTTTAACTACCACAGAGACATATGTCCCAAGGCCACTTTAAAATAGAAACTCTTCTCAGGAAGTTTTCTGATTTTGTCTTTTCGACCAGTAACTATTATGAATAGGTGGATATAATTAAGCCCTTTAGCTGCCAAGTAGTGTAAGTCCAAAGTACCATTTTGAGAAAAACCGACTTTTGTGTTCGTGCTCACAATTAATTCTAAATAAATACAATTGAATTGAAATTTTCCCAGTTTGCCCAAAAATATGAGAAAACTAATGTATAAAAAGCAAATATAAGAAATCTTTGTTAACAAATTGAAAAACATATAAAATGTTGCCTTTAAAGCAAAAATCAAAACTGCCTGCAAAATATGCAAAAAAATCATAAATATCCAGGTCCACTGCCAATTAACTCAGTGTATGATGAATGCTGTTGATTTATTTATCTGTCAAAACATTAAGGAAGAATTGATTTAATTCACACATACTTTTAATTTAGTGTAATACGATTTCAAAAATAATTAAATTTATTCCTTTTCTGGAAATTCACATGCATCCCTCTTGTAAACTAGCATATCATTCTTCTATGTCCAATCAAGGGTTAAAAAGTCGATAGGATAACCTGAAACTAAGTTCTAGAAGTTACCATCTATACAGGCAGTAATGTATCTAATTTCTTTTGAATTGTCATTAAAATTCAGTATTGAGTATGCTAAAGAACATTTCAAAAAGCATTTCAATTGAAATACAATGATATTCAAGTTTACTTTAAATGATTCTTCTTATAGAATGCAATGTAATAACATTCTATTAGATATTATGTTTAAATTCTTTTATTAGTATGAGAAAAAAGAAATATGAATTATGTTTTGCTTAGGTAGCATACGTCATACTGAAATCCATAAGATATGCAAATTTCATTATATTTGAAATATCTTTGAGATTTTGAATGTTTGAAAATTGCTGCTTTTAAAGCTCCTATATAGTAAAATAAATAAGAAACATAATTAAGAAAAGGTATTTAACCACTTCATTGGCCATCCTGAGATAACTCGACAGGAAATATAAACTTCCAGATATTACAGTGGCCAGTGAAGTGGTTAAGGCATAAAACACATAAGATTTGCATCTACTTTCCATCCAAGTAAAATGTATATATATATATATAATTTCATCCACTGATTTTTTTTTTTTTTTTTTTTTTTTTTTTTTTTATCTTATTGGTCATTGGTGTTTCAGTGATCTTGTGTCTGTTGCTTGGCTTCTACTATGCTTAATAGATCATCTTTATTATATATATATATATATATATATATATAAATCATTAATTACATTATTTAATTCACAACATAAAGAGAACTAACATTTTAAGAACTATTTGCATTGGAGTATTATACTTACGATAGAAAATTAATTCTACACCAGCATGCAATTTTTCAATTCTATCATAAACAGCTGTACAATTGTAGAATCCACTGTCATCAGCAGTGGGTTCTTTAAACATAAGAAGAAGAGCACTACCAGCTTTAGAAACTTCAATAGAACCTGAACTTCTATAAAAGCAAAAACATTATTACTCCCACAAAAAATTCAAATTATTATGTAAAAGATTGTAAATTTAAATTATCCATATTTATGAGCAATCACTCGAACCATACAAATAATATTTTGAATTTTCATAAATTATGTACTATTATTTATTAATAATATTTTATAATAATTTAATAAGAAATATTTTTCACAAATAAAGGCAGTGGTAGCCTCTTTGGTAAAGTGCAGATCTTGTATTTGTAAGATTGCAGGTTCAAACTGGCTGAAGACTACTGTGTACATGAATCATGGCTGGTACATATAAAATATATCATGGCCCGTGGTTGCAATGCAATATCCTTTATGTTTAAAATTAGAAAGAGGTTCTGAAGCGGATAAGATGTCCTCCTCCACCGAGGATTGGTGGTGTCATGTCTTCGGACCGCCTCTAATAAGGCTCCTATATATATGAGCTGGAGCATCAGATATTTTGTTGCCTTATGGTTGCCACATGTACCCAGCGCGTTTCTCTGATAAACATAGTTTTTCTATCGTCTTACGTTACTTTAGAGTAACTTGTTTTATTATATTTCATAATTTTAGCTAAGTAAACTATGATATGGAAGTTTGTTTAGCGATAAACTGCTATAATCATTCAAGAAGTGAATATAAAGTGTTCACAGACCTTCTGTTACTATGTATTTGAGTTTTGGCGACATTTTGTAGAAGAAACAGAAACCGCCCTAACAACATATCTTACCCCAGTACATCCATAGGATATCCTCAGAATAAAATGACGGTTTTAGAATGCACTGTGAAAAAAATGTGTTTTTAGGAATATTATTGTTGCTTATTGCTCTTATCTTGACCGGATTAGCTTCAGATCAAGATTTCTTAAAATCACTATGAAAGCGATAAGGACGCCAAGCGGGAATGCTGGCCTCTACGGAGGCAAAAAAATGGCGATTTAGGGGCTCTAGCCTCTAAGGTGGTATGAAGTATATGAAGTGAGACTGTCACCAATTGCCCATTAAGTAGCTCTAGTGGAATGTAAAACCCACTCATCTCAACCTCAACAAATAATATTAATAAAAAGAATTTAACAATAATAATAATTAACAATTTATTTTAAAACAGATCTCACTGGTGCATTAAATGATAAGAGTTAATCATTAAAACATTTCTTAAAACTCAGAAACCACCTTTCCGAACATGTATCTGCAAAGATCTACTCACAGAAATAAATGAAATTAGCAAAATGAACAACTGATATATAATATATCAGTAATATTTCCTCTCTTTTTTTCCATAATTTTTTTTTATTGATTTCATATTCTTTTAACAAAATTTAAACATATACTTAATGTGTTTTATTATTTGTAGATTATGTTTTTCATTTTACACTGTTAGGCATATCCTCTTTTAATTACTGGTTGTGTTTGAAAAATTTTAAATACCAGACCAGATTCAATTATCTCTAATATATTTACAACTATAACTCTTTGTTATCCAAAATAAATTTTAAGCACCATTAATTCAAAACATAACATTTTAACTATTAAAAAATTTATTTTATTAAAGCTGTCATATTTGTTATAAAATTAAATGCATATTGTTTAATTATATTGCAAAATAAAATTTCAAAATTATAATTTCATTATAAATATGGATGTTTTAATTAAAATAAATTTGTTAACAGTTAAAATGTTTTAATGTAGTTGTATGTGTTTAACCATTGCTATTAATTTGATTCAACAAAGATTAAATGGTAAAAATGTGGCAACTAAATTAAAAGGGGATTCCCCCCCCCCTCCCCCGCTGGTGATTAATAAATAAAATAAATTTCGAGTATAGTCAAATCAAACTCCTACATTAATAGGTATTAGGTAGACACAAGATCCAGAAGACATTTCTTAAAGCACTAAATAAACAATACCTAAATACAAAAATATTTCTTGTATAAAATATGATTTTTTAAATTTTTTATATGAAGCAATTTCAAGTTTTCTTTCCTCTCTCTCTTTTTTTTTTTTTTTTTTTTTTTTTTAAGAAAAGAAAAGGAATAGCAACACAAATATTTGAACAAGTTTTTTTTTTTTTTTTTTACTCACACTTATTGTTCTTTTTCTTTTTTTTAATCCTCTCTCCCCCTATTTTATTCTGTAAGAGTTTCCATTAAAATCTTGAAAAAATGTTAGTAAAATATTTTAGTCTGGTTCTTTGCACTTTTCTACATTTTCTTTTTAAAATATTTTTCCGATTATGTTATATTTTCATAAGAAAATAAACTATTTACAATTATTACATACACTTAAGACTTATAAAAACAAAAAAAAAGTTTATTTTTCTTTGTTTAAGGTTTTTTTTTTTTTTACAAAAATTTAAAAAATAATTGAAATCCATTCAAATGGATTCTGATTATATATCAGTAGTACCACTGAGGGCTCGAAAATTATATTGCCTAATATGCCCGGGTGCACGTATCTTACATGCCCAGCTGGGCATGCAAATCTTTAATCAAAAATATCTTTCCAAAAATAAAGTGTATTAATATAGTATCTTGTTTTCAACTTAAAAGGAAATAATGTCATTATAGATAAATGTTGTTATATTTTTTTCAACAGATCTGTACTAGATAGGTAAATGTTTTATATTAATATGCATTAGAACAAGATGTTTAGGCATGTATAAAGAAAAAAAAAAAAAAGATTTTTCAAACACGTACTAAGTACTAGATGAAAGTATATAATATATAACACGTTTCATATATTTTTATTATGTAACGATGTAACAATAATCTGTTTACTATAATGCTAATAATCATTATTAAATAATGTTCAGCATATACACAGATTATTTAATATCAATTACCAGTTCACCATAGTATCATTTATTTAAAAAGAAAAAAAAATTATTAAATCTAGTTAAAAAAATAATAATAATGTATAATTAAATAATAAAATATATATAATTTTAAATTAGATTTTCTATAATTATACATTCTAATTAAAAAAAAAAAATATATATATATATATATATATATATATATATATATATATATATATATAAAGCCACATGCATAATTACCCTTCTACTAATTCTCCTTTAGGTCCAAACCACTTTAAATCTGCAAAAAGATCTGTGTCTTCTGCTTGTCCTTGGCATGTTAAACCAAAGCCTTTTCCTGCTGGCTGACTTTGTGTTTTACCAGATGGATTAATTACTAATTCTGTAGCTTGAATTAATTCTAATAAATAACCTAGAAAATAACAAAAATATACTTTATGATAATGTGCATTAAAAAGTAAATAAACATCACAAATTAAATATTTACAAAAAAAAAAAAAAAAAAAAAAAAAAAAAAATCAAATGTAAAAGAATTTTTTTTTTTTTAAATAATTTAAGTACATTTATGTTATACAGTGGAACCTGTAAAAGTGACCACCTTGGTAAAGTGACCATTTTCCAATTTTAAAGACACTTTATAAAGTGACCACCTGCATATAGTGACCATTTTAGCCGGTCCCTAGAGTGGTCACTTTAGACAGGTTCCACTGTATTTTATATTATTTAACACTTGAAAATATAATAAAAAGAGCAATAGGTGTGTGCAAGATTAGTAAAATCCTTGCATATGATATCAGGAAATTAAGGGATTTTTGAAATTTTAGTAATTTTCTTTCTGTACCCTATTTTTTTTTTTGCCAAAAATACCACATTTTTCTTGTTAAAATATTTCGATTTAAAACTAATTAGCGTTAAAATCAGCTGGATATAAATTTAATATTCTAGTACAGAATAGAGTGATATAATTCTACTTCTACCTATATACTTTCTACGTTAAACAGAAATATCTTATATTTCAGATTGCATTAGATGGAGGAAATGCACAAATTTAATAAGTATATCAGCTGTGCAGATATAATATTTATTGTAAACAAAATCCAGTTCCATCCCAATATTTGGTTGTGCTTTTTTATATTTTTATTTTTTTTCAAATATCAACATTATATTTTAAAAGCTTCATTAGTTATACAGAATCAACATTTTTTGTTTTTAATAATATAACAGAATAGTGCAATTTGTTACATAAAATACTATGAAATTAAAGTAAAAAATATTTAAAACATGGTGCTGTGGGGGAGGAGGGAATTATAGACCTTAATATTTTGATACAACAATGGGGTTGACAGGAAGAAGAAAAACATGTTTGGCATTTTATAATCACTCTTGGAGGTGGTACCCAATTCTGGGATAGATGCCAAATTTCTGCTTAATATGGCAGTAATTTTTTGAAACATACTCTCAACCTGACCTCACTCATTAAAATCTAAACTGAAATCGCAAGCAAAATTTGAATAATAATAAACCTGCGCAAAATTAAACTTTTTCAGTCAACCTCAAAATCTCACTACCCGACCAGAAGCAGGTCTTCAATATAGACCCAAGGGGGGGGGGGGGGACGAATCAATAATAACTTATAAAATGATTCATTTTATTACTTAATTTACAAAAAGACTGAAGTTATGTAAAAGGAATAGAGAAAAAAAAAATAATTTTTAATTATTATTTATACAAGAAGGTTATAATTAAACTTCTGCTATAAATGTCTTCCTGTAGCTAAAACAGGTGAGGAAACCACCATGAAAGTTGGTATCCACTTGTTTCGGGAAATGCGCTCAAGGTATAATAATAATAAAAAGAAACTAATTCAAAAATGTCTGCCAGATGGCGTTTTGCACAGTAAGTGGCATATTCAGCAAATGTAAGTTTAATAACTAATTAATAAATGTTCAAATTATTTATGCATTCCGTCTGAGTCAGTTCGTTTGTTATAATTTGCGTTTTTCCATTCTAAACGTCCTCTAGAGGACAAATTTGAACTTTTATTTATTAGTGCATCTTCTAAAACATTTGTGCTGTCAGAAAAAGTTCTAGGGAGGGGCTAAACTTTTTATATTGGTCTCTAAACAATTTTATTTTAGGAGATGGAGAAGGGATGGTCATACTTTATAATGAAGAATAATCTTTCTTTCGTATTTTATTTATTTATTTATTATTATTATTATTATTATTATTTGTTTTTGTTTCTTTTTTTAATAACTCTGGAATCCCCCCCCCCAAAGTTGATGAAATGTAAAGAAAACTTGACAAAATAAAGCAAGGGGCCTATGCCCCTTTCCCTTGCCAATAATGGCCGGTGCTTATGCCCTAAACTGTGTAGATACCAATTTTGGTGCCAACCTGCCCATCGATTTTTTCTGCATAAGGCCGTTTGTAGTAGAAATAACCATATTGTGTATGAGATTAAACATATTTAGTTGGAAGTGATAGCTCAAATAATTACAGAAATGGTAAGTTTTGCAAACGGTTTACTGGCGCAAAACACGACATTTGTCCACTTAAAAAATAAACAACAACAAAAAAAAAAAAAAAAAAAAAAAAAAAAAAATCTTACAACACATTTATAAACGTGATTTGCAATAAGTCTTCCCTGAGTAACATGCTAGACTAGACAACAATCCTTTTAAGCATAAAAAGAGTAAGTACAAGTCAGCACTCAAAAGAAATAGTACCTCCCCTCCCCCTTTCCTCTCGAAACAATAACAATGATTTCCTCAAAAGCAAACCAACTTTCCAAAAAACGAAATTAATTTCCAAAAATCGCTTATCAGGATGCATAATTGTTTCCAGTCAAAACATCTACACAAAAGACAAAACAGCTCAAGGAATAAAATGAAGCAGCTAACTTTCAAGTTCCACAGGAAAAGAAGAAAAAAATGATAATAGGGTTGATTAACCGATCGTGATAAAGGCATCTAAATGGCAAATAATAATCAATCTGTAGATGAATCATGCTGAAGTTGATATATAATCCAAGAATCTATATGTGAAGACAAATAGAGCTAAAAAAGCAAATATCCTTTCGTCCCTCTTATTTACACATTTGAAATATATTTCATGGATTATTAAAACGATTTTTAACGCTGAAGACAGATACAAAACTGTCTTTCGAGTTCTCGGAAATGATGGACATTGAAAAACAGCTTTTAAAATTACTGTCTTAAATTTATGAAATTTTGCATACGTGTGCATTGAAATGTTTAAATATGAAATATATTAATTTTTTTCGAAAACTATTTTAAAATTTTAAAAAAAGTAATATATGTGGGAAGTTCCGTGCACAGCCTACAGATGGCGCTGCCTCGGATGCGTATCATTGAACGAGATGACAAACGGAGGGGTTGAGATCCGGCTGCAGTGGAGATCGGTTGAGACCTTCAGCGCGTAGGCTGACAGGCTCATTTTTCTGCTAATTAGAGCTTGTTGTGCTCTGTATAAGTGTGTAGAGCCATGGAGAGCTCTATACCATAATCTCACTTATTAGAAATAGTACGCGTAGGTACTAGTGTGAATTGTAGAGCGAGTCAGTGCTCATATATGTTACTTTCTGTTAGTCCTAGTAATGAAGAGAGCTTGTTATGTGTATTAGGCCTCGAAACCAGCAAATGTTATTGATGGAAACCCTGCTAATATTATCATTTTATCTTTGTGTAAACTGTGTTGTGTACGTAATAAATGTTTTTTAGTTATCTTAATCGCACCTCTTCATTGCCCCACCCCTAGACGCCCAGCCAAGATTCTACAAGTGGGGGCTCGACCGGGATATTACCACCAACAAGTTAAAAAAGGTAACTGTTATTGTTATATATTTATCATTGTGTTTGATAATACATAATAATGATTAATGCATTGAGCAAAAAGAGTTTGAGTTACTATTTTGAATTAGAAATTAATGGTGAAATATTTGAGAACACTTTTGGTTTCACTGTGTGATGAAATTAAATAAATATATTACTTGAGAAAAATGAATAGAAATAAGAATTATGATTGAAAAAATATTCTGAGTAATCTTTTATCTACAAAAAAGACACTTAAAATGTACAAAAAAGCCAAGCTCAAAGAAAGAGAATTGATTAAAGTTGTGTCTAAAAAGGGTGTGATATCAAATTCCCAAGCTTACATTCAAATACTTATTTAATATTCCCTTTTAACTAAATTTTCACATGTGAATCAAGTGCCTTATGATATGTTGATAGAAATCCTTCTTTCCTGTACTAAATACATCATAGCGTGTTTCTGAAAAATATTATTATTTTTATTTATGTATGATGGGCTTGGCGGCCATCTTTCAAAGTTTTACGTTAGTTTGAATTCTATAAATCTCATCAATTATAGGATGAGTTGGTTGATTGGTTGGTTAATTGAGTTTTATATCGCACTAGTGCTGCGCAATGAGAAATAATTATAGGATGGGAGGATGGGAGTGCGCCAAACTTAACAGTGTTAAAACTTAAATTGATTCAACTTGTGTGCTTAACGGGGGTTTTGCGATGTTTTTAATGCATTTTTTTTAGTGCTAGAGGCCTATTTCAGTCGGTACAGTTGTCGAATTTTTATAATACACTCTTAATTAGTGCTAAGGGCCTATTTCAGTCGGTTTATTGAATGGGGATTTATTGAATGAAGTCCCCACAAGGCCCAACTTTGACATGAGTCCCCCCCCCAGGCCCAACTTTGACATGAGTCCCCCCCAAGGTACCCCTATTTCAGTCGGTACAGCGTTGTCGAATTTTTATACGTCACTCTTAATTAGTGCTAAGGGCCTATTTCAGTCGGTTTATTGAATGGGGATTTATTGAATGAAGTCCCCCCAAGGCACAACTTTGACATGAGTCCCCCTCCAGGCACAACTTTGACATGAGTCCCCCCCCAAGGTACCCCTATTTCAGTCGGTACAGCGTTGTCGAATTTTTATACGTCACTCTCAATTAGTGCTAAGGGCCTATTTCAGTCGGTTTATTGAATGTGGATTTATTGAATGAAGTCCCCCCAAAGCACAACTTTGACATGAGTCCCCCCCCCCCAAGGTACCCCTATTTCAGTCTGGAATAGCAAAATTAATTTTATATGAGATATATTTTAAGAAACTTCTTTCAAATTGTATGAATGTTTATTCATTACTTGAAAGATGGCCGCCAAGCCCATCATACATAAATAAAAATAATAATATTTTTCAGAAACACGCTATGATGTATTTAGTACAGGAAAGAAGGATTTCTATCAACATATCATAAGGCACTTGATTCACATGCGAAAATTTAGTTAAAAGGGAATATTAAATAAGTATTTGAATGTAAGCTTGGGAATTTGATATCACACCCTTTTTAGACACAACTTTAATCAATTCTCTTTCTTTGAGCTTGGCTTTTTTGTACATTTTAAGTGTCTTTTTTGTAGATATCATTTATTTTTTTTTAAATAGTTTTTATATTTACTGGAATTAACCTGATACTTTACATCAGATATGTCCTGGATTTCAACTCAGCTTTCGTGCGATGTTGTTCTTTGCGTTAAACTGTATTACAAAGTTTTCTTTGCGTTAAACTTACCATAATTCTGGTTGCTAGACATTATCAATGGATTTTCTATGCAGACTAGTATGTCGTGTTCATCAAAACTTTCTTCTACATTTTCCTGTACATATTAACGCAGCACAAATTATTTATTATTTTTTTCATTATGAATGCTGAATATTATCAACTCAGAGAGGTATTGTTGCACAAAATGTCCAACGGAAGTGAATTTTCACCATGCAGATGGCATCCTTTCAGTTCTAAAAAACAATTGTAGTATATGAGCTCCACTTATCGGCCTACAGGCATCGAGATTGAATCAGCATAATGTCTCATAATGGCCTTTTCACATATTAAGTTTTGTTTCATTATATGCAACAGAACCTTTCCTTAAATTGCGAAAATCGCTGTATAGCAGCGCCACATGTTGAGATATTGGTACAAAAGTTGATAAGCACTATAATTTGTAACAATGTAAATTTATTTGTAAATTTATGCAATTCCATGTATTAGTTACTCAGATATAGCCTTCTCTGAAATTGCGGCAATCACTGTATAGCAGCACCATGTTGAGCAATTGACACCAAATATTGATAAACGCTAATATACATCAAGGTTCAATTGCATATAAATTTATATGTAATTCTGAGCAGTAGCTCCTGATATCTAGTTGGAACAAAACTTTCGCCACACACATAGAACACACACACGCAAATAGAAATTTTCTAAAAATAGTCAAATTGTTTTCAGGAGCTCTTCCAACGTGTAAATCCATTAAAAACCGAAAGTCGAAATTCATTTCAATAAAATGACAAGCGAAGCGGGCAAAGCCTGCTAGTATACTATATAGAAGGAAGTAGAAATCTTTATGCATCATAATTATCATTGTCAGATTGAATTGAAGGATATTAAAATTGGATACTATATCGTGTACTGACTTTCTTATTCTAAGGTATGAAAAATATTAAAAAATCAGCAATTCAAGCTATAGATTTGAAACAAATGTTATTCAAAAATGTATTCATTTCTGTTTTCAGGCATATAAAATTTAAAATTGTACAAAATAATAAAAGCAAAGATTCTTTGGTTAAAAAAATAACTTATAAAAAGAAAAAGCAGCTCAATTTGAAATTAATATTTTTCGGGTAAACTGAGATGAAGCAATTTCATATTTGGCGATTTATGTCTCTTTGGCGATATTTAACAGTTTTTCAGCAATTAAGATACCAAATTTTTATTTTTAAAAGCTAAATTTTATAAAAGTTCCTAGATTAAGTAGTTGTCTATCTGAAAAACCAGTTTTCAAAGAATTCTGCACATTTATGAATTCTCTAGCTTGTTTTAAAAAAAATTTCTTGAAGAAGAAATTTTTTCAAAAAGTTGTCAAAACATCTAATTTTACGCTAAATTGAAAATGCTCCCATTTTTTTACTTATTAACTTAGAAAGTTCGTTTTTATCTCAAATTAAAGATCTCGTTGATACAAATATTTTACTTTTTGTTTCATTTTACTGCGATATTTGGTTCGTCCAATATTTAAAACTTTACGGAAAAAAAATTTGCCGATTTAGCATGGGAAAGTTGGTTTCTGTATAATAAGCATTTAACGATCTTGGGTTATTTCTGTCGATTTTATTATTGGCGCGTTCTGCTTTGTGTTAGTGGTAGATTGTTTGTTTTGCTTTTCTCTGAGCTTGGCTTGGCAAAACGACCGTTTCTGCTTGATAATTTTGCTTATTACTGTTTGCAATAATATTTTAACA
The DNA here is from genome assembly GCA_963930645.1 of Salticus scenicus. Lineage (NCBI taxonomy): Eukaryota > Metazoa > Arthropoda > Arachnida > Araneae > Salticidae > Salticus > Salticus scenicus. Next base: position 103,712,123 of record OZ005652.1, read on the forward strand.
ATATTATAACAATATTATTTTAAAACGAAAGTGAAAACAATAATTAAAGAAAGAATAATGATAATGGTGATATTATATGAAATATGTGTATATAGCAATAATTAAGAAATATATAAGTTGTTCTAAATATTCTATTAAATGGTATAAATTGTTCTGAATGTGTTTATTTAAAAATCATGATAATTTTGATTTGAGAACAAAAACCATAGAATCATTTTTTGAGAAAATTGTTCTCATATTATTTTGTTTCTATTTAAGTATGATATTAATTTGGTAGAAATATTGAAGTATTTTTTGGTATAAGTAATTATTTAGAGTTATAATGGCCCAAAACGTGTTACAAGGTATTAGAAAAGCCGATTTAAAAACAATTGCTGAAGAATTAGGCCTAACTGTTCCGGCGGAAGCTAAGGTACTTGAAATCAAAACTTTGATTGAAAGTTCTGATATTTATAAAAATGATTTAGAATTTGTTAGAGGTGTTATTAAAATGTTACTAGAAGAACAAAAGTTGAAATCTGTAGAAGAACAAACCAAAATTGAGATAGAAAGAATTAAATTATCCCAGTTAGAAAAAGAAATAGAGTTACAGAATTTAAAGTTACAGGCTGCAGCAAATAATTCTAGTAATAATGTTGAGCAATCAAATTCAGAAACTACTTCACAATCATTAGAAAATTTAATTAGAAGTATTCGAACATTAACCATTTCAGTACCTGAGAAACCGGAAGCTTTGCACTTATTTTTTCAATCCCTGGAAAAAGCATTCGTTTCTAAAAACGTACCGTCTAAATTTAAATCGGAAATATTGATTAATTTATTGGGAGATAAATGTAATCAGGTTCTTGCGTACGTAACCACCGAAGAAATTAACGATTATGAAAAAGTTAAGGAATTAATTTTAAGACAATTTCAACCAACGCCACGTGAATGTTTAAGTAATTTTAAAAATGCGTTGCGTAATCCGTCAGAATCTCATGTCCAATTCGCTTCACGTCTAAGCGCTTCTTTCGATTACTATTGTAGATTGAGAGGGGTTAACGATGTTAAACAATTGTGTGATCTTATAGTTTCTGATAAATTATATGAAACGTTGGATTCTAGAACTAAGGAACATATTAGTGTTCGAGAAGGTCAAAATTGGTTTAAACCCAACGAATTAGGTCGGGAGTGTGATTTATTCTACTCTTCTAGAGGCAAATCGTTAATTGAAACTAATAATAATACGCGAAACGAAAGTTCAGAGAATAAGCGGTTTGTAAACAAAACTTCTTTTAGAAAGACACATTATAATAATAGAGATCCCATAATACGTAATTCGGTATCTAATCAAACTCACGAAAAGCATGAAAGAATGTGTTACATTTGTGGTGCAAAAGGGAAAACATTTCATTTCGCTAGAGTGTGCCCTAAACGTAGTTCAGAGAAAAAAGAATTCCGTGAAAATCTTCCAACGAATTCAGTAGTTCAATCCGAAACAAGTCCGATTAACCTAATTGTTAATGAGCTCGAATATGTTGATATTTTAGTGGATGATATTCCACTTAAAGGGTTAAAAGATTCTGGTTCTTCGATTCTAATTGTAAATAAAAATAGCATTCCACAGACTAAAAATGTTATTTCTTCAACCACTCTAGTTAGCTGCTTTAATGAAAAGAAAGATGCAAATCTGACTGAATTTAAAATATCTTTACCTAATCATGATTCAATAAACATAATCGGTGCTTTATGCAACAATTTGACATGCGACGTAATTCTGCCTAATAATATCTTTCATATTTTGAAACAACAAAATAAAGAGGAAACACATGTTTCGAATTCCAGCGACGTAGCAGGGGGGAAAGAAAATTTTTCGCGTTCGGGGGAAAGCAATTTCGATGAAGCAGGTGGGTGTTCTTTTCCTGTATTCGATCGAAAGGAAAATGAGATAGTTTCTTTTTTTTCAAGTATGTGCAATTTTTCAGAAGAAGAAAAATTCGATGTCAGTTATATTTTAGATAAGTCGTTAAAAGAGAAATTAAGCGAATTAATAAAAAGTTATAAGCCAGTTAAAACAAAAAGTACTGATTTAAAAATGTCCATTATTTTATCTGATGATATACCAGTGTGTTCACGCTCTCGCAGATTATCATTTGTAGAGAAATCAGAGGTGGACAGACAAATTGACCAGTGGTTAAAGGATGGTATAATTAGAGAAAGTACATCAAATTATGCTTCGCCAATAGTGGTGTGTAGGAAAAAAGATGGAGGAATAAGATTATGCTGTGATTATCGTGCTTTAAATAAGAAAATTATTAAAGATAAATACCCGTTGCCAAATATTGAGGATTTATTTGATAGATTAGGGGAGGGTAAAGTTTTTTCGACACTAGATTTAAAGAATGCGTTTTTACAAGTTGATGTAGAGGAAAAAAGTAGGAAATATACAGCTTTTGTGACCGATAATGCCCAGTATGAGTTTCTAAAAGTTCCCTATGGATTATGTAATAGTCCCTTAGTATTTCAAAGATATGTAAATTATGTGTTTAAAGACCTATTAAAAGATGGTACTGTAATTATTTATTTAGATGATATAATTATTCCATCTAAAGATGAGAATGAAGGGTTAGATAAATTAAAACGTGTGTTAGAAACGGCATCAAAATTTGGTCTAGAGTTAAATTTAAAGAAATGTCAGTTTTTGAAACGTAAGATCGATTTCTTAGGTCACATAATTGAGAATGGCACGATTAAACCCTCAGTAGAAAAAACTCTCGCAGTACAAAATTTCTCAGAACCCCGTAATGCTAGGGAAGTGCAGAGTTTCTTAGGTTTAACGGGTTACTTTAGAAAATTTATTCGTTCATATGCCAACATAGCAAGACCACTCAGTGACTTATTACGTGCTTCCACTCCATTTAAATTTGGGCAAGAGCAGAAATTAGCTTTTCAAAAGCTGAAAGACATTTTATCTAATACGCCTGTCTTACACCTTTTTAAACAAGGCTATAAGTTAGAAGTTCATACAGATGCGTCTAAATTAGGATTCGGTGCGATCCTATTACAACAAGATGACGATGGACAGTACTATCCAATCCATTATATGAGTAAAAAGACCTCTGTACAAGAAGAAAAATACTGTAGTTATGAGTTAGAAGTGTTAGCGATAGTAGAAGCCCTTAAAAAATTTAGGAACTATTTATTAGGTAGTAAATTTAAAATTTATACTGACTGTCAAGCGTTCACTAAAACTTTAGATAAACGTGAATTGACACCTAAGGTAGCCAGGTGGTCTTTCCTGCTACAGGAATTCGACTACGAAGTAGAACATCGACCTGGTAAACAAATGCAGCATGTTGACGCTCTTAGCAGACACCCTGTAATGGCTGTAAATACTGATACCCTTACTCATCGTATTGCTACTGCTCAAGAAAATGATGAGTTTATCAATACTATGAAATCTCTTTTACAACAAAACCAAAATGACGAATATGTGTTAAAAAATAATGTTTTATATAAAGTGTTAAATGATAGGGATGTACTAATTGTCCCAGAGATCATGCAACTTGAGGTCGTAAAGAAATGTCATGCCTTAGGACATTTTTCGGCTAACAAAACTGAAGAGTTAGTAAAAAGAGATTACTATTTTTCTAATATGAAAAAATGCGTAGATAACGTTGTAAAAAGTTGTATAGAATGTATACTTGTAAATAAGAAACAGGGAAAAGGAGAAGGTTTTTTGAACCCTATCCCTAAAGGCGATATACCATTATCCACGTATCACATCGATTTTGTGGGTCCATTACCGACCACCAACAAAAACTACAATCACATTTTCACCATCATCGATGGATTTAGTAAATTTTCGTGGCTATATCCAGTCAAATCCACTTCTTCAGCAGACGCCTTGCAAAAATTAAAACAGCAAGCTGCTATTTTTGGTAACCCCGCAAGAATAATATCCGATCGTGGACCTGCGTTCATATCTAAGGAATTTGCAGATTACTGTAAATCAGAGGGAATTGAACATGACACCATCACAACTGGAATCCCACGAGGGAATGGTCAAATTGAGAGACTTCATCGAACAATCATTCCTGTATTATCCAAGTTATGTATAAATGACCCTAACAAGTGGTACAAGTTTGTTGAGGCTGTTCAGAGAACTATTAATTCCACCACATCGAGAAGTACCAAAAGAACTCCTTTTGAACTACTCACTGGAGTAACAATGAGAAGGAAAGAAGATAAGAGAATACTAGAACTTCTCGAAGAGGAAAGGATAAATTCCATGCTTGATAATCTTAACGCCATTCGTGAAGAAGCAAGAAAAAACATTCTTAAGATTCAAGAAGAAAATCGCCGATGTTACAACAAGAAGAGAAAGAAAGCCCATGTATATAAAATTAATGATCTAGTTGCCATCCAGCGAACTCAGTTTGGAACCGGCATGAAACTAAGACCAAAATTCTTAGGTCCTTATAAAGTTGTGCGAGTAAAGAACAAAGACAGATATGAAGTCGAGAAGATAGGCGATCATGAAGGACCTATACATACTAGTACTTCTGCAGACCATATGAAATTATGGTCCACAAACTAAATAGACTGAACTAAATGGACTGATAAACTTTTTTAAAAAAAAAGTTAACTGTGAATTTTTATGTACATAATTTTTTTTAATGTCTGTTTCTCTTTTTTGTTTTTTGTTTTTCTTTTAATTGTATTTTGCAGATATCCTTTAGTATCCCAAGTTGGTTTACGGTGAGGTCACCGCAACATCAGAATGGCAGAGCGTTGTGGGAAGTTCCGTGCACAGCCTACAGATGGCGCTGCCTCGGATGCGTATCATTGAACGAGATGACAAACGGAGGGGTTGAGATCCGGCTGCAGTGGAGATCGGTTGAGACCTTCAGCGCGTAGGCTGACAGGCTCATTTTTCTGCTAATTAGAGCTTGTTGTGCTCTGTATAAGTGTGTAGAGCCATGGAGAGCTCTATACCATAATCTCACTTATTAGAAATAGTACGCGTAGGTACTAGTGTGAATTGTAGAGCGAGTCAGTGTTCATATATGTTACTTTCTGTTAGTCCTAGTAATGAAGAGAGCTTGTTATGTGTATTAGGCCTCGAAACCAGCAAATGTTATTGATGGAAACCCTGCTAATATTATCATTTTATCTTTGTGTAAACTGTGTTGTGTACGTAATAAATGTTTTTTAGTTATCTTAATCGCACCTCTTCATTGCCCCACCCCTAGACGCCCAGCCAAGATTCTACATATATATATATATATATATATATATATATATATATATATATATATATATATATATATTTTAATTATTAAAATGCTCCATGTGACTGAGTTGTTAAAATTTTCATTCGATTTTACAATATTATAGTTTATCAATATTCTAAACATATTTGTTCATTAATTTCATGCAATTTTTTTTATCATTTAAAACATAAAAATATTTTTAAAAATTTAACTTATCATTGAATCTATTAATTAATGCACAAAAAGGTTTAGAACATACTGATAAACTATTTTAATGCAAAATCGACTGGAATTTTTAAAAACTCAGTCGCATGGAGCTTAAAAAAAAAAAAAAAAAAAGAAAGAAAGAAAGAAAGAAAGAATATATAATATATATATATATATATATATATATATTAGTTTTAATAGTTTTTGAGAAATTTTAAGACATTTAGTATTAATACCTTCCAATGCACATGTATGTAAAGTTTCAGAACTGTAAAACGGTAACTTTAAAGACCGATTTTCAAATTCACTATACCCTTAACCGAAAATATCTATAAAAATAATGTATAAAGTTATTTAAGAGGGCATAGAGTAAAGCCTAAAGGATAATCGAAATACAGCTGTGGTAACCAAAATCAAAGAAAAACATACATACATTACATTCAATACACTAACATGAATTTATTGGGCAAAAATAAAAATCGCCTTCCCCCTCCCTTTTTTTTCGGCCTGAGCATCTATGATTTATCGTCACAATGCGATTACTCTCCAATCTATGATCGATTAAATTACAATTCATCACAAATGCACAATTTAAAATTGATAAATAAATATACTTCTTTTGAAACCTACATTAGTAAGTACATCAGAGTATCAATAAAAATCCTATTAAAGTAGACTATTATTAACGTACTTACTAATGAAAACAGATTTCAGGTATATTTCACTTTAAAGTAAAATATATTTAAAAATAAATAATTATTATTATTCTGCTAGGAGTTAACAAATATATATATTAAAAAAAACCCTATAGGATTTAACAATTATTAAATATTATTAAAACCGAAATGCAACAATTTTGCGAAACTACAGTTTTAGGGACGATAAAGAGCTCAAGATAGGTTTAATCAAAATTTAATTCCCGTCCAACGTTATTAAATATATTAAAATACACAATTATTTTTTTTAATCTGTAGCAATATGTTTGAAAATTTAATATAATAAAATAATCTGTTGTGGCATTCATATAATTTTCTCTTATATTTAATTCTGCTAATTACAGAAACAGTCTTATTTGGCATACATTTCTTTATTAAGGGGGAGTAACACCCCCCCCCCTTTTTTTTTTTAAATCGTTGCTTTCTTTTACCATGTAAAATTTGGAATTTCAGTAAATAGACTAAAAAGGGCCAATTATAATTTTTCCCTTTTTGAGTTTTCAAAAATTATTTTACATGTAGGCGTATTACATAAATATTATATATATATATATATATCATTATAATGATCAAAATCAGGAAGGAAGACTTAAATTAAAATTAATACAGTCAAACCTCGAACCTCGTTAACGTGAACATGCTTAACGTGAATTACTTTTAACATGAACTGTTTCCACAGCCCCCGTCAAAATGAAGATTAGTTCCTGAGTTATTGATAGCTTGAAGTACTGATAACAGAAACAATTTTTTTATTCCCTTTGAGATTCACGTTAACGAGGTTCGACTGTGTGTATGTGTATATATATAATATACATACACACACCCCAAAAAAAAAAAAAACAGTAACTGCTAGAAATGCCTTGTAAGCTCCAGAGAATGAAAATATAATAAAATTATCTAATAGATACAACAAGCTGTCTGTCATACACATAAATAGGCAAAAATTCCAGAAAAACTTTTGTTCCTACAACATAATTTGCCAAAATTTAAATACAATGGCTTGTTTTTGATAAACTATCTTCTATCCTTATTTATTTATTTGTAGTTGATTTATATTTTATTATACTGACTTCATAAGTAAATATAGTTTTATATGCTGTCACAATTTCCCAATCATTAAACTATAACTATTTTGAAATGTATTACATTTTAAAACAAACTATTTTAATTTGGGTTAGAAATTAAGATGGAAACTTTATTAGACTACGACAGAAACTTTATTTTACTGGTATTTTTTTACTTATTTAATATTCTTTGACGTCATAACATTGATGAATTGAAAAGAAAAAAAAATGTATATCAATTTAATTTCACATGATAAAAATATTTTTACCTATTTCAATAAATTAACTATTCTGTTGCCAAATATCCAGATAATCGGCTAAACCGAATATTCGGTATCATCTGCCGAACAGGCCGAATAATAACCGAATATTCAGTGCAACTCTAATTCTGATAACAGACACTAATATCAACAGCTAAAAACTTGATATCTGTATTAATGGAGCCCCAAAATGCGTAACTATAAAAACTTAACGTCGAATAATTAATTAGATAGCAAAATATTTTGTCTTTACTTTGAACAAGTGATTGTCATTCCTAAGCAACTTGTCTCGTCATGATATAATTTAATAATATACTTTCATTAGGTAATAAGATCCAATACAAAAGAATGTAATCTCTTAATTTTGGTTAGCACTGTATATTGTCTGTAAATTGTATAATATGCACACTACACAGTGTACTTGAATTTAGCATAGTAACAGTAATGCATAACACTATTTGAAATGCCCTCGGTGGTATTTACAGATATAGCTGTTCAAAAATCCGATTTCCGATTTTTTTTTTTTCTTACCTATGCATAAAATAAGACGACAGATGATCATCTTTCTCAAAGACAATGGGCATATGCTCGGCTATTAGACAAGGTAAACTTATTACCACTATGAGACAAAGAAAAATTATTCGCAAATTTTTTAAACACGCCATGGGTTTTCAGCCCATGACAGTCCTAAGCCTGTGAAAAGTGTGAAGGGAAAATTATGCGATTATGTATTAAAAAAAAAAAAAAAAAAATGTAATAATATTTTGGAGGGTGCAACTCGCCCCTTTGTAGAAATGGCTAAGCGGTGCAACTCACCCCTTGGTTCGAGGTGGTAAACGGTGCAACTCACCCCTTGGTTCAGAGAGTAAGCGGTGCAACTCGCCTGTTTAGGTATTCTCCGGATGCAACTAACCTACTCCCGTGTGTGCGTGCGCGAGCGGTTCAGTAAACGAATGCTTTCCATACCACATTCTATATGAAGGGTGCTTACATGAATCAAAGACGTATGCTTATAAGAAATATAAAGATACGATATACCAATGACAAAATTTGGCCAAAGGAGTAAGTAATACTTGAATTCAATTTGTAAAGGATTTGAATACTTTTGAATGTCCCTGTCAGGGGTATTTGCGTTCCGGATTTTTTATTTTATTTTCCACCAGTAATTACAAATTGAAATTTTAGTTACAGTTAATTGCTAAACTTTATTAGAAAACTATCACTAATATCACTGTTAATAAATTCTGGTAGCAAAATCCGGGTCACAAACACCCCTGTCCTGTACACGAATTATTTGTCAGATTTCAATAAAAACTTTTAAGTAACATCCCCATTCCTATATGAAACAGATTACAACACTGAGTTTAGACTTCCAGATATGTTTTTGAGTTATGCCGATAATAGACTCACATACAGACATACATACACGGACCAACTGTTAAAAAACCTGATTTAGAAATCCTCAAAACGTGTAATAATAGCAAAAACTCAATTTTGATAATTCGGCCAAAAACCAATACTTTCTCTAATATATGGGTAAGAGAAGTTAAATACGGGTATATAGTTCATATAAAATTACAGAATATTGTTTTAAGGTTAAAAAAAAAAAAAAAAAAAAAAAAAAAATTACTTCAATAAGATAAAATACGTATATGTGAATAATTTTTTGCACGCTATGCAATATTTTTTTTTCTTTGTTCCGAATCAGTCTAGAGGCGATTCGAACATTTACTGCATGTCCTACTATAAGAGTAAAGTTCATAGTTCAAGTTCAAGCTTTATCATACTTATTATATTGAACCATTATCGATTATTTTCATCCAATCACTTAATTTGCATAACGAGAGAACTGCTTTCAATTCAAAAATATTTTTTCTTTTTATTGCACATACAAAACCTTGCATGATGTAATAATCATTCTTAACAATAGAATATGGACATCCTGAAGCTATACTATAATTCATATTACGTTTACATAGCACAATCAGCGATAGTTATTTAAGTGAATCAGAGTATTTTAAGTCTTAAATAAAATATTTTTTAGCCCATGTACTATATCAGTTAATTAGTTATTGGTTGTTTGCTGCTGCACACACTTAACTTTTTATACCTCAAGATGTCAGATTTCAAAAATACTTAGCCATGTGTTTAAATATGGTTTTTGAAGCATATAATAAATAGTTTTAAAAACATTATACAAAAAAATTAAACATTTATTATTCACAAAATATTGTTTGTTGGATGTCTGAAACGTCGTGCAAAATGATACACACACACACACACACACACACACACACACACACACACACACACACACACACACATATATATATATATATACTTTTTTTTTTTTTTCCCGAAATATTCAAGTTTTCAGTGTTGTGTTGTGTGTTTAGATGGAAAACTTTAAAAATCTCTCAATTTTACTACAAGGAAAGCTGGCTCATAAATTGTTTTTATTTCTCACAAATTGCATCTATATAAACTGTTTACATTTAAAAAATTTATATTTGATTTTTTTTTTTTTTTTTTTTTTTTCCCTTTATAAATTAAACTTCTGTGTTAAAAATTTACATAATACTGCCATCTGCTGGGAATTTTAGAAACATATTGTGTTAACTCTAATGTTGCAACGGCAGAAACAGTCAATAAAATCAGTTTTCAAAGCTTGCTGTAGAAATAACTTCGACTTTTTGGTATGTTGCAAAAATGCAATACAGTAATACAAAGAGTTAAAACATTTTACTACTAGGTGGATTTTAAATCCTGAAATAAGCCCTTTGAGTTCAGTCAGAAGTGTACAAAACTTTCTTTCCTTATTTATTTTTTCCCCCCTTTTCTTACATACTTTTTTTTTTTTTTTTTTTTTTTGAGGTATACAATCATCATAGTAAAATATTTTTCGGATTTTAAGACATTTTGAGCGACTTACCTTCTCGAATCACGAATTTATCCAAGATATTACTACATCCCAAATTTGACTTGAATTTATTATTTCGAATGTTATCCTAATAATAATTTTTGAAGACTAAAATTAAAAACAAAGTAAATATCTTTTGTTATGTGCCACTTACATTTAAAATATTTTAATACTTTTGAATGTCCCTGTATACGAATCATATTTGTCCGATTTCAATAAGTTTTATGTCACAACCCCATTCTCATATGGAACAGATTACAATACTGAGTTTAGACTTCCAGATCGGTTTTTGAGTCATGTTGATAATAGATTCACATACAGACATACTCAGACCACCTGCTAAATATTCTGATTTTTGGATTTAGAAGTCCTCAAAACATGTAATAATAGCAAAAACAATAAACAATTTAAACTGTTCAATAAATTCTAGAAAATTATTTTTTTTATAGCGAAACGTAAAAATAACAGCAACTAATTTCGAAAAAGCTACTTTAATAATCCTTTTCGCTACTGAAGTTTAAATTGAAATAATAAAGTGTTTGTAGCTTAGAAGGTAACTTCGAACAATTTGATTTTTAAAATAAAGATTTTAAACAAGAATAAAGGTCTCTCGACACTGCCAATCCACACAGCCACTTACTTTATATCCATTAGCCATCTAAATTACACCCAATGATCCATAAAAAGGTACAAAATATCTTAAGAATGTCCATTATAAGTCCTGAATATTCTGTACTAATTATAGATATCAATTAGATGTTTAAATATAGACGAAATTTTGACGTGTCTTTTTCGATGTCTAATAGGTGTAACATGTTTGATCAAAACAAGATTTAGATATTTTCAATATCTATTAGATCTAACAAGTCCAATTATTGGATATTTGGAGATTTATTAGATATGTAGCAGACATCTAATGGATGTAAAAAAGGGGATATTTGTCATTCTATGACAATAGATATCTGTAGGATGTTTATAGAAGTGTAATGAATCATTTTTAAACTTTTATAAATGACTTATGCATGTAAGTGGCTGTGTAGGAAGTTCATAATAAGTTATCAAATGAACTTAAAAAGTTCTTCTGATTGGAACGGAACAAACAATTATAATAAAGAAATATTTAAAATAAAAAGACATGAAAAAAGAGCACTTACAAATTAGGTAGATAAGTCGCGTAAAATTGACGATTTTAAAGATTTTTTAAGTTATAACATTAGTTTCGTAAATATATATTAAACAATATTATGGCAAATGTTTGCTACCTCTGAAATTTTCAAGTTCTGCAGATAATATGCATTTATTCAATGTATATTACATGTATTAGTTTGTAAGAAAAATTACATACATACGTGAGGTGTATTTAAAAAAAAATAGATACATTTAATTTATTTAAAAATTACAAGGAAGAGATTTTTTTTTCATTTCACACCAAGATTTAAAATATATAGAGCAATAATAATAATAATTACATAACAAGTGTTGATCAAACTAAAACAAATGATTTTTCCGAGTACTGAATGCAACCCCTCCTAACCCGGAAACAAAACACATTTACAATGACACGATTAAATGAATTAAGGAACAGCTTATTCCATGTCGATGACAGTAACTTAATGAATAAATTGCGAATGGAATATACTTCTACATCAACAAATCGTGTGTTCAGTTAGCGAGAATATAAAAAAGTAATTCAGAAATTTTTATGTTAATTAAATATTAACTCTTACTAGCGAATTTTTTTCGATATTCAGTCATTTACTTAGTACTTAAAAAGAGCAGAAAGAAGGTTTTTTTTTCTCTTTCTCTCTCTCTCTCACTCCATGACCATAATAACTATTTGCATGCTCTATTTGCATAAGCATCATAAATAAAATGTTAATAAAATTTAAAAGCAGTATTCATAAATTCAAAAGTATTTATTTTATTTATTTGAATGAGCACTTAGCATTTTTATCAAATAACAAAAAAAAAAAAAAAAAAAAAAAAGAAAGAAATACTTTCCTATTATCTAGTTCGAATAATTTTGGTCGTCAGCGCATAAAAACTAGATTATATACACGCATTTTTTGGATATTTCAGATACTCGTGAATATGTAAGGGATGACTTAAAGTAAAAAAACTCTGAAAATTAGAATCTTAGAAAAAAATAAAAAATAAAAACAGAATATCAAATAATACTGAAATTATTTAGACCAGTAGCCCTCAAACTTTTTGGATCTGTACTAGCCCACAAATAGAAATATATAATTCGTTCACATATCATTTGAATGACAAATTAACAAAAGATAATTTTGTAGAAAATATAGGGGGGGGGGATATATATGTATTTGAGCTGTATATTGACTTGAATCAGCTATACCGAAATCTTGCACTCTGCTGATGGAAATGCAAGTTTCCTGATGAGTGTGAACATTTCTATTTTTCAGCATTTAAAAATAAATTTTCAATTCATGAATTCTCTTATTTTTTTCTTTTCTTTAAATTGGATCTCTTTGGTAATTTTATCCTTTTCTCTTTTTTATAAAATGTTGACTGTTTCTATTACTTTAATGGTTTTTGCAAACTATTATCTCATCGTTAGGCTTATGATGTGTTATGTTTGTGTCATTTCTCTTCTGCGTAAGTACTATAACTTGTTTTTACTAATAATTGGTATTCAAATTAAATTATCACCGTGACAATAATTTTATTCGAAATAAATCTCATTTAAAATTTAATTATATGTTGGTATTTTCATCTATCTTTTGTTTGCTTAGTGTTACAAAGGTATTAAATTATTCAAATTAGGGGTAGAAACTGAACACAAACGCCAAGTAAAACAGAAATATCATTTTTAAGGTTTAATGTTTCACTTATTTACATATATAAATATATATATAAGAATCACCTGTACAAAGAGCGAGTAATACACTAACACAGTTTTCCACCTCCATTCAAATAGGCTTATTGTATCATCGAAGTTGTTAATTAAAATTAGTGGTGGAAGACTCGAGGAAAGAATACACTGTACGAACCCATAACAATATAAATAACTAAGTTTATATAAAATAACACACATACAATTTTAAATTAAGGAATTATCTTCGGAAGATCATAATTACTGAATTATAACTATACAAAGTATTCATGAACCCAATTATTATTTCTTTGTGACACAGTAAAATATTTGCAAACGTGAAGTGGTTTATTTTTATACATTTTCCATAATTTTATGATTTGAAACGAAAAAAATGAAATGCTAAATAATATAGACTGATCATTGGGGAGAAAAAAGTGATTCCTTTTCACTTGGGAAAAGACGGCGATTTTACCAAACGAAATCGTACTATTGATGCTCAAGGGTGAAAAAGGTCTCCCCTGATGATTTTTTTCCCACATTTCTCAGCTTTTCTTACTTAAATTTTGTTTAAAATAGTGTTTTAATTGTTTATTTTTTCATTATTTGTTTGTATCTTTTGTTTCGGGATCTATAAGTAAAAATTAATTACTTCAACTATTAAACATCAGTCTTCGAAGGTAATTTTAAATTTGATGAATTTTTCAGTGATTTTGCATCTGTTGTTCGGCTTTCACTATGTTTTAAAATATTATTTATACACATAATATGTATAACTAATGGTAAAAACGTATTGAAAATGTCGAGCAGAGGGGAAGGGGGGGGGGGACACCCCCGGAAATATATCAAAGGGAATTTAAAAAAAAAATTAAAAATTCTGTCCAAGACAGAATTCAGTTTGATACGGAGGACTATTAATTTCAATCCGTAAAACTAGGCCACGTATTTTTTTAAATGACTGAAATGAATTAAAATGAGGTGTTACCACCTAAATTTCATACTTTAGTTAATTAAAAAAAAAAAAAAAAAAATCGAACTGTCTTGTCGAAAAACTATTTACAAAACTGGATTCTGGAAAATAGCCTCTTTCATTTGGTACCGAATTTGTAACGATAGGACTAATATTTCTAACTTAACGAAACTGGTCTACAAACCTTTAGACTGACACTAATAGTCCTCCGTCCTCCTAACAAGTGAAACACATCGCATCAATATCTCGAAGTCGTAAATATGTAGGAAGTTGCATGGTGTTGATCACAGGTACTTCCAATTCACCTACAACTTGAACTCTAAGTACGTAGGCAGGGCATTAGAATCGTTGCGTGGATCTCCTGGCGCTTCAAATGTACTATTTGCTCTCGATGGTGTATTGAACTTTTTTTTTTTTTTTTAACAACTAAATATGTGTATTTCAATCGGAAATTGTTTACATCACTTTTCGTATGTTTAATTCGAGGCCGTTAAAAGCGGTGCAAGTGAAATTCTCTTTTAAATTCTAGAGGAGAAAGTCAATCCAGATTAGGCGTATAGGATTACCAGTTTAACAAGTAACGGGTAGATGAAACACGATAATAATTACAATGCATGTATTGCACTCGAACTAAGCGTGCCTACAAGAACGTGGAATCATTGCTATATGCCTGAAGGTAGAATGAAACCACAGGAATGTAACAATTCAAGAGAAAGCACAGGAAAGAAACAAGAATGTCATTACTCTGAAAACAAACAGCCTTAAGACATAAACAATTTTTTTTAGGAATTATTTCCCATCTGCAAGACGATGATATGAAGGTAAATATTTTTATCACAAAATAGTAACCTTTCAAAATCGAAAGTATCTATGATAGCAAAAATATATTTTAAAAAAAGGTCTTAAAATAATAATATAAGAAACTATATATGCAAATTTGTACAACAAAAAATATTTCAATTTTCTAACCACGAATACTCAAAAATTTATTTAAAAACTTAGAAATTTATATTTACGTAAGATTAAAATTCAACCTAAATTTTTCTAGAACTATGTCTTTTTAGTGAATTGTCAAATAATAAAACATGAACCTAGTCTAAAAACAAAAATAAATAAATAAGAAATAGAAATGATGAAGACATAAGTATGTAGCAGGATCTAAAAAATAATATTATGTATGTAAATAACAATATACCAGTAGATTTCTGATTCTAAAAATATGAGATTATGAAGCTTGGTAGATCAGGAACTCTCGTCCCAAACGCGTGAAAAATAATTTTCCTAGCTGAGAGTTTTGGTTTGAGTTGTACTGTCGTTCTACAGTTATTTTTTGCACATTAAGGCTATTTTGCATACAATTATACCGAGACCTATTTCTGAAAGTGGATTCCGAACCACCATGAACATCAATGAATGAAACGGGTCTCGAACCTGACCACTGAGAACTAAATTAAGGAGGCAGGGTTGAGGTTTTTTGACGTCCGAAACTGATTTTGGACTGGACTGGACAGGACAGGTGGTTTTTACCGTCCAAAATTGTCCTAAACTGTCACCGAAAATCCCCAAAGCAGAATATGTCAAAATTTAGAACGTATGTTGCAGAACAAACGACTTTACTACAGAATGATTATAAATATTCAGAAAGTTAGGGAAATGTGAGTTATAGTCACAAGAATAGATATATTTTAAAATCCTGTTTTTATCATTGAAACAATTTTTCAAAATATTTATTTCTAAAGTAGTTGATTGTATGGTGAATTCTTTATCTAACCTTGGTTTATTCATTTTCAAACTATTTTTCAGTAAAAACATTTTTAAATGTTATTTTATAATTATTTATTTATAATTATTATTATTTCTATTATAAGCAGATATTATAACGTATGAAATTGTAAGATTTGTATTTTTTATGAGTGGGTCAACAATATTGTGAGAATAAATCTGTAAAAATGCATACGTATCCTGCAGAACAATTTTTTATCAATCCGAAAACCTGTTGTAGAACATTAAAAGGTATTTTGCTATGGGACCAAATATAAATTAAAATATGAAGTTACAATTAGCCATAAATATGCATTTCCAAAATGGCAGATACGTCAAAAAATCTTTAAAATAATATGTACTTAAAAATTAACATTTAAAATTTCTTCATATATATATTCCCTTATTTACAGATAAAAAATATTACATTTATATAATTTTTATTTATATTAATTTCAAGATATTTTTTAGTGCTGCACCGAGAAGCACTTTGGCCGAGTAACCGAGTACCGAATACCGAGAAGTTGTAAGAAAGACTAATTGATTTACATATGAAGAATTTTGCACATCTTGAAATTAAAAAAAGGCCTTTTGAATACAAAATTAAGTTAAATGGCACACAGCATGTTTTCACGAAATGTTTCAAAACATTTGTAGTGTATATACACAATTAGGATCATTGTTATATTTGATACTTCTAGCTTAGTGGATTATTAAAACCATAATAACTGATAACTTCATTCTTTATTATATAGTCTTTCTCAGATGCAAATCATTCTCAGATAACTCTTAGAGAATATAAAAGTTCCTATACACTCAGATTTAATTTAAGAAATTTACATATGAAATGAGAACATTAAAATAAATATTTTATCATTTCAAACATGATAGACTTCATCTACCTTCAAATTCTAGAAGAGTAAAAAAGAGAGGTGGTTTTGGGCCATAATTTGCAAAACAACAAATTTGATTATTAAAATATATTTTTAATAACATTTTAGTGTATTTATCTTTTTCATAATTATTATTTTTTAAATTAAAAATCAATCTTTTTTAACAGTTTTAAAAGTGTCTTACTTTTATTTGCACAAATATGTAACTAAAGTTTTAGCTACTATATTAGTATCACATAAGGGTTCTTTTTTCTAAAATATTTTATTTTTGTCCGTTTCATAGATACAATTTTAAGTACTAAGTTTTTATTAAAAAAAAATTGCATATTACTCACATACAAGATGTTATACTTAAATTATTGTAACTAAAAAGGATGAGCTCATGTCATGAATTATCTCTATACAGAGTTTGGTGGCAATCTACTCGCCCGTTGCAGAAAGCTGTTTGCAGCAAAAGTTTAATGACTCTATATTTATATTTTCATATTTTTTTAGTTTAGTTATTAATAAACAACTCTTATAAATACATTTTTTTCAATGATACATAAAAATAATGAAATTCTTGCAACTACTCGGTATTGGCCGAATACTTAGTCCAAATTTGGCCGAGTAACGAGTACTTGGCAAATTGGCCGATTAGACCGAGTACCGAGTATATACCGAGTACTCGGTACAGCTCTAATATTTTTTTTAGTTATTGGACATTTTTGGATGGTTTAGGACAATGGGGTTTTGGACAGTACGGTAAAAACCGTGGTTTATACCAGGGTTTAGGACCCGCCCTCATACCCCTCAAAAAAAAAAAAAAAAAAAAAAAAAAAAGGCGGGTCTTTTAGGTTCACTCACTTAAAAAAAACATTAAAACTTACTTGAGATTTAGTTTTATTGGGTACAAAAATTTTTACTTTTTTAAATATATATATATATATATATATATATATATATATATATATATATATATTACATACATTTTCTTACTTGACATTATTATATATATAATAAATATATTATATATGTAATATAATAATTATATATATAATTATTATGTATATATCTACATAACATAGTATATCATATTAGTGATACATACGCCAGTTTGAAATTATGTAATTATTTCTCAACTATTAGAAAACTAATTATTTCTCAACTTGTTAGAAAAATTCCTTTCATTTTAACCATATATCTACATATATACAATATCTCTTTTTGAACGGATCTGTTTTGAAAAAAAAAAAAAAAAAAAAAAAAAAAGATGAGAATAGATGAGCAAAATTGCAAGTCATTTTTGTATTTGTAAGTCATGATGTTACGAAAAAAAAAAAAAAAAAAAAAAAGTAATACTTTGCCTAAAATTCTGGGGATTTAACAACAAATATTAAACATAACTAACAAATATATATTGACCTTGTAAGGTTTAATACAGGCCAAAAATGGGGTTCTTTATTTGTCTCTCACAAACTTCAAATTCCTTAAAATAAGCTTTATAAAAGATTTAGTTCTATAAAAATGACCTTTTATAAAAAAAAAAAAAAATCTGTGTTTCCAGAATTATTTTTAATGATTACCTATAACTTGGTTCAATCAAACACATTTAACTTGATAATAAACATCTATATAGAACGACTGATAAGATGGAAGATGTTACATGATATAATATATATTTTTTTTCTCTTCACAAAAATAAATAAAAATTTCACAAAACTGAGCCCCAAAAATTAAATTCTGTATCGACTCCTGATATGTAAGTGTAAAATGGAGGCAGTGATAACTTTGTTTTGTGTTCCTTTATTAAACAAATTTTCAAATATGAATCAAAGGGTTAAAATATTTTTCGTTTGTTACTACTGGTTTTAACTTTACACAAAATAGCTTAATAATAAAAAATTAATTAAAATTCCAAATTGTGATAAAATACTGAATAGAATAAAATAAGCGTTCATTTTACTTTCAATCCCCAGTTTAAACCAAACCAAACATTAAAAATATGAAGGTCATTTCATTTTTAATTCATTATAATTAATTACTATTATTTTTTAATAAGTTTTATTTTAGTCTAAAACTGCTCTCTTTTGAAATAAACTTAAAATTCAAACCCAATAGTGCTATTCTACGTTTAATATAAAAAAACCCAATTACCCCCCCCCCCCCCAAAAAAAAAAAACACCCAGGTTGGGTTTTTTAAAACCCTGGTTTATACCAAGTGTCCGAAATCTTGCCAACCCTGCCAGGACGATAACAATTCCGCCAGTAGATGGGTCTATAGCTAATCATTTAAACCACAGTAAAAATCCTAGCTAAATATTTTTATTTTACTTTATTTATTTATTTTTGCATAATAAATCTCATTTTATGCAAAATAAAACTCGAAACGTGAAAATAGGTTTCTTTGAACGAATGAAATTTCGATTACCAAAAACTAATAGAAAAGTGTCGTTATTTGTATAATAGGAAATAACAACAACAGAATCAGAGTGTAAAGAAAATAAATCTAAGGTTCACAATGAGTGTAATTCGGTTTGAATCAGGGTTGCTTGATTTTGCCCGACCCGAAAAAAAAGGTTTTTTCAATGAAACTCACTTGAAAAACCCAAACGGGTTTTTTCAAAATCCTTATATAAAATTGAACTTTTATTTAACTTACAATAAACATATAAATATAAAACAAATATTATATACATTATTAGAACACCAACAAAGAATTTTTATATTGGCGGGGCTCAAACTGCTCTATAAAGCAAAATCCTGAAAAATTCCCACGAAAAAATTTATAATTAGCTTATTAAAATAAAATATAAATTATATCTATATATATATAAAAAAAAAAAAAAAGCACGGTAAAAAAAAAAAAAAAAAAAAAAAAAAAAAAATTGCGGAGATTGAGGAATGCAAAATATAAATAAATAAAAATCAAGTTTTAAAAAATTTCTGAAAACTTTAACAGTGCAATATTGTTAAGTAATGTAGAAGGACAGTATTAAAAAAAATATTTTATGGCAATCTATTGCCTATGAAAAATTTCATAAAGCCATACTAAATTATTAAAATCCAGTTTTTTGTTGTAAAGATAAACAGAATTTTAGAATACTTAAAATACAATTGTTTAATATTTAAAAATTTCTTTATAAATTAATTATAAAAAGACTTCAGCTTTTTTTTTTTTTTTTTTAATTTTAAAAATTTTAGTTTTATTGAATAATTAATATTTAATTTTGTAAATTATGTTATTATGAATGATATACTTTATGTTAAAAAAAAAGGAAGAAATAAAATATTCCTCAAAACTTTGATAAAACTTAAAAATACTCTGAAAAAACCCTGATTAAACCCGAAAAACCCATTGGGCTGGTATTTTTCTAAAAAGGAGGGGAAAAAAAAAAAAAAAAACGCGTTTTCCCAGCTCTGGTTTGAATGCTACTATACCGCAAAAATTCCCAAACGGGAAAGCAACATGAAATCAATAAGAGATGACTGCAGCAGGTTCTCCGGTAATTTCTTCAATTATTGTACTACCATGAAGGTGTACGTACAATCTTCGTTCATTAAATAAATACAGTTATAATACAGTTATCCTAATTCAAACATGAGAATTTTAGACTAAATATTAATAATATTAAGTAAAAGAGACTAGCTTTTATAATTATTTTTAACCATTTATTATCAAAGCAGCTAGCATAAATATTAGAACAGCAGGCTGTAAGCTGCAAATTCTACTTCGAATCTTTGATGTTATGTTTTGTTATTTCTGTAATCGTCCCACTTGCAACTAAAAGTCTCATGCACTGACTGACCTATTAGACCTCTTTACATAAAATAGTTAATATCCAGGTCATGTCCAGATGTTCCAGAGATGGAGCAGATGATCCATCAACTCCTGCAAATTAGGATCGTTCTAAACATGCTTCGAAAAATACAAATAAACAAGTACAGTCGAACCTCGTTAACGTGAATCTCAAGGGGGATAAAAAATGTGTTCATGTTATCAGTAATTCATGCTATCAGTAACTGAGAAACTAATCTTCCTTTTGACGAGGACTGTGGACGTGGACACAGTTCATGTTAAAAGTAATTCACATTAACAGTATTCACGTTAAACGAGGTTCGACTGTATTTGCACTCCAGGTAAATTAAATTAAATCTTAAAAAAAAAAAAAAAAGTACTGTCGAGAGGATTAAGAGGGTCGCTATAGATTCGGTTTCTACGAAGTGAATCGCAGTGTTTAAAAATATGGGAAACTCTGCTCTGAATAATAGAAGTCTTAAGTGTTATTCAAAATATTCATCTTTCACTTCCAGTAGATGATTGGAAATTTGGTGATATGAACTGTAGGTGATTCATTATTTAAAAAAAAAAAAAAAAAAGGCTGAGAACTTTGTTGGGACAACAAAAGTGCAACTAAACGAAACAGAAATTAAACATCTCTATCATTGACATATATTAATTTATTACTGTTTTGTATTAACTTTTTCCATCGACTCCTACCCAAATCACTTTATTTTTTTTTTTTAAATATATTACCGTTTATTTAATAAAGAAGCATCACAAAACTGGCGTTGTAAAAATTATTACTTACAAACTTTGAATAAACACCATAAAATGCAATAAACTCGCAACAATTGTTTCGGGTCGAAAAAACCACGACCCTTCATCAGGCGAACAAAGTAAGCACGAGTGCTGCAATCAAAGCGGCAACGCACAAAATCGTTTAAAATGAAAAGAAAAAGTATATAAAGTAGAAACTAAATATAGCTACTGGTGTGAGTAGAATTGTACGAAAAACAAGGAAATAAATAAATGGGTGAGATTAAACACATAACAATCAAAGGATAACCAAAATTAAACTAAAATCTAAGTTACGTGAGTAATTTCCAAGCATCAGAGAAGAAAGGAGTGGAAGAAATATCATTAACAAGATTTTTCGAATTTTTAAATATGTAAAATGCTTCATGAATATCCAAATGGGAGGAACAGACAGGAGATGAAATTATGTTAGTTTTGGAAAAATCAAAGCGATGACCTTGAGACCAGCAGTGGGAAGCAATAGAAGATTTGGTAATCTCTTCATTACGAACATTCCGACGGTGCTCATTTATTCTGTATTTCAAACGCCTCCTGGTTTGACCAATATAACCTAAGTTGCAGGACGAACACGGAATTGAATAAATTCCAGAACGGTTTTCGGTGGGAATGGGATCCTTAAGAGAAGATAATTTAATTTTATTGACGGGTTTGTAAATAACTTTGAAACCAAACGGTGAAAGAATTTTAGAGATTTTAAAAGAGAGTAAAGAATAAAAAGGTAAAACAACTGGGATGAGACTATGATCGTTTAATTTGGGAGCAGAACGTTTAGGATTCTTAAATTTATATAGAGCTTTATCGATGATAGATGGGTTATAGCCACGAGAGAGAGCTAGAGATTTTAAATAACTAATTTCTTTCGAAAGATTAGACGGATCAGAACAAATGTGTAAGGCACGGTAAACATAAGTGTAAAAAGCAGACATTTTTTGTTGAGGGGCGTGGTTAGAGAGAGCATGCGGCGGCAAAGAGACTGAGAATGGTTTTCTAAAAACAGAAGTTGAGAAACAATCCTTTTCTTTATTCACAAGAACGTCAAGGAAAGGCAAAGAGCAATCCTGTTCAACCTCAAAAGTGAATTGAATGCATGGGTCAATCGAATTGACCAAAGAAAGTAAATTGGACAAATCGACGTCAGGGGAGACAAGAACGAAAGTGTCATCCACATATCTAAACCAGTGAGGAAATTTATATACACCGAAGAGTTTTTCTTCAAAATAGTGCATATAAATGTCGCAAAGTAAAGGAGAGAGAGGACTACCCATGGCCATACCATCATTTTGGGAATAATAAGTACCATTAAAAATGAAGGCAGTTTGCCTGATACACAAATGAACTAAATTTACAAGCTCCTCAATTTCAATAGAAGAATAATGGAATTCACGTAGTCTTCTCTCTAAACAAACCAGAGCACCTTGAACCGGAACATTTGTAAAAAGTGACTTTACATCTAGAGAAATCATAGTATAGTTAGATGGAGAGATGCATTTAATTTTGTTCACAAAATCATACGAGTTTTTTACAGTATTAAGATTAGTAGAAGTAAGATGAGAAAGAGAGTTTGAAAGAAATCGAGCAAGATTATAAGAAGCCGTACCAATATTAGATACGATAGGTCGAAAGCAGAGAGTGGGTTTATGAATTTTCGGAAGTGCATAGAAACGAGCACAATTGGCAGCAGAAGGAATTACCATGCGTTTGGTATAATCATTAAGAATAACGGAATTTTTAACGTGGTGTTTGATTTGATCAAGATGATCATTAGAAGGATCTTTTTTAAGTTTCGAATATGGACCTGAAGTAAGCAAGGACTCAACATGGGAAATATAATCCGATCTCAACTCAATTCGATTCTACTCAACAAATCGGATTATATTTCCCATGTTGAGTCCTTGCTTACTTCAGGTCCATATTCGAAACTTAAAAAAGATCCTTCTAATGATCATCTTGATCAAATCAAACACCACGTTAAAAATTCCGTTATTCTTAATGATTATACCAAACGCATGGTAATTCCTTCTGCTGCCAATTGTGCTCGTTTCTATGCACTTCCGAAAATTCATAAACCCACTCTCTGCTTTCGACCTATCGTATCTAATATTGGTACGGCTTCTTATAATCTTGCTCGATTTCTTTCAAACTCTCTTTCTCATCTTACTTCTACTAATCTTAATACTGTAAAAAACTCGTATGATTTTGTGAACAAAATTAAATGCATCTCTCCATCTAACTATACTATGATTTCTCTAGATGTAAAGTCACTTTTTACAAATGTTCCGGTTCAAGGTGCTCTGGTTTGTTTAGAGAGAAGACTACGTGAATTCCATTATTCTTCTATTGAAATTGAGGAGCTTGTAAATTTAGTTCATTTGTGTATCAGGCAAACTGCCTTCATTTTTAATGGTACTTATTATTCCCAAAATGATGGTATGGCCATGGGTAGTCCTCTCTCTCCTTTACTTTGCGACATTTATATGCACTATTTTGAAGAAAAACTCTTCGGTGTATATAAATTTCCTCACTGGTTTAGATATGTGGATGACACTTTCGTTCTTGTCTCCCCTGACGTCGATTTGTCCAATTTACTTTCTTTGGTCAATTCGATTGACCCATGCATTCAATTCACTTTTGAGGTTGAACAGGATTGCTCTTTGCCTTTCCTTGACGTTCTTGTGAATAAAGAAAAGGATTGTTTCTCAACTTCTGTTTTTAGAAAACCATTCTCAGTCTCTTTGCCGCCGCATGCTCTCTCTAACCACGCCCCTCAACAAAAAATGTCTGCTTTTTACACTTATGTTTACCGTGCCTTACACATTTGTTCTGATCCGTCTAATCTTTCGAAAGAAATTAGTTATTTAAAATCTCTAGCTCTCTCTCGTGGCTATAACCCATCTATCATCGATAAAGCTCTATATAAATTTAAGAATCCTAAACGTTCTGCTCCCAAATTAAACGATCATAGTCTCATCCCAGTTGTTTTACCTTTTTATTCTTTACTCTCTTTTAAAATCTCTAAAATTCTTTCACCGTTTGGTTTCAAAGTTATTTACAAACCCGTCAATAAAATTAAATTATCTTCTCTTAAGGATCCCATTCCCACCGAAAACCGTTCTGGAATTTATTCAATTCCGTGTTCGTCCTGCAACTTAGGTTATATTGGTCAAACCAGGAGGCGTTTGAAATACAGAATAAATGAGCACCGTCGGAATGTTCGTAATGAAGAGATTACCAAATCTTCTATTGCTTCCCACTGCTGGTCTCAAGGTCATCGCTTTGATTTTTCCAAAACTAACATAATTTCATCTCCTGTCTGTTCCTCCCATTTGGATATTCATGAAGCATTTTACATATTTAAAAATTCGAAAAATCTTGTTAATGATATTTCTTCCACTCCTTTCTTCTCTGATGCTTGGAAATTACTCACGTAACTTAGATTTTAGTTTAATTTTGGTTATCCTTTGATTGTTATGTGTTTAATCTCACCCATTTATTTATTTCCTTGTTTTTCGTACAATTCTACTCACACCAGTAGCTATATTTAGTTTCTACTTTATATACTTTTTCTTTTCATTTTAAACGATTTTGTGCGTTGCCGCTTTGATTGCAGCACTCGTGCTTACTTTGTTCGCCTGATGAAGGGTCGTGGTTTTTTCGACCCGAAACAATTGTTGCGAGTTTATTGCATTTTATGGTGTTTATTCAAAGTTTGTAAGTAATAATTACCGTTTATTGACCTATGAGAGTAACACTCACCCACTCATTTAGATGGTAAAAAGGAAAATTTGTATACCGAGACCAAAAATTAATGCGCATTGTTCAGAGTTTTTAATAAAACACTTTAAAAACACGTTAACTGAAATTATATTTAATTAAAAACATTTTTAAAATTATATACAGATTAGAAGCTTTTCGCTTTCATATACTAAGCAAATTCAGGAATTATATTTTTAAGTTTCACATTAGCAACTTTAAATACATTGTAGTAATTGTCAGTTAACAGTTAAGCAATCTTCAGCTACTTGAGGAGTTAACTGTTAACTGTCAATTACTACAATATATTTAAAGCTGCTAATATGAAACCTAAAAATATAATTCCTGAAGATGCTGTGAATATGAAAGCGAAAAGCTCCGAATCTGCATATAATTTTAAAAATGTTTTTAATTAAATATAATTTTAATTAACGTGTTTTTAAAGTGTATTTATTATAACTATCAATAACACGTGGTATGATCTTTTTTTAGGGATAATTTATAATAATATATTACTGAGAATTAAACTGTACCATCTACAAAATCACGATCATACAATCGTTCCATCAATGGTTATACCTATAAAAACGAAAATTTATTTAAAAGTTTTAATAAAAATGAATAATTAAATAAAATAAGAATAGATAGATTAAAATATATCCATTCAAGCATATCAAGAACATAGGAAATCTATTTGAGAAAAAAGATAGGGGAGAAGAACGAGTATGATATATTCACAGAGGGGTCAAAAGGTTACAGAAAAAAAATCGGATGAAATATGAGATTCCTTCATTTTGAAATTTACAAAAGTGAGATCCGTTAAAATTGAGTAAAAATGGATTGTGGCGTAAGCGATGAGTCACCGAGCAAGTTTTTCAAAGGTCAATGGCACAACCCGTTTGACAAGGATTGCATTTATTGAGTAATGGTTAACAGAAGTAGGCAATGATCTAAATTACTGATGATTCAGATGGTATATGTTTTAAACAATTCATACATTTTTCGAAACAAAATTCGTAAATAAATTTATAACTTAGACATTTTGTTATAGTATTTATCAACTATAAATTTCGTATTAACATTATAACTAATAGTACAGAGAAATCATTTCTAATTTTAAAGTGCTAAAACGATGCACTGACGACTTAGGAAAAAATAAGATCGAAGAGGCCAATAAAATGCATTTAATAAGGAGTGAAAATAAAAAAAAAAAAGTACATTAATATAGAATTTTTCATAGTCTTTGAAGAAAAGAAGCGTGGATGTTCGTACATGCATCGCACTCGCATAAAGAAGGTTGCTGGAAAAATTTATTCAAAATTATATTTTCCAAAGCATTTTCTATTAAAACATTTCTGCAAATTATTTCAATTAAACATTTATTGAAATAATTTGCAGAAATGTTTAAGTTGTCGCGGGAAGGAATATTTATCATTCAACGGATAAAAAGATAGAGGTAAATTCTCAAAATGGCAATACACGGTCGAACCTCGTTAACGTGAATCTCAAGGGGGATAAAAAAAATTTGTTCATGTCGTCAGTAGTTCATGCTATTAGTAACTAATCTTCATATAACTCAACTAATCTTCATTTTGACAGGGATTGTGGAAACAGTTCATGTTAAAAGTAATACACGTTAACAGTGTTCACGGTAACGAGGTTTGACTTATTTCAAAAAGTGGTTTATCAAATAGATGATGTTGATGAAAATGTAGTAAATCTAAGTTTATATATAATATCGGTTACAAAATATCTTTTCTTCTATTGCAAATTTAGATTTACTTTTGAACACGTACGTGTAACAAAGAAAATTGAAAAACAAAAATAAATAAATATCTGTCTGTATTTTGAAAATGCAAGTAAGCGGAAATAATAATTTTTTAAAGAGTGCTAATGAGTAAGGAACTCCGGAGTTTTAGTGTCGCAACGCTAAGCGCGAAACAACCAAATGAGTCTCAGGTGATTGCAAATGGCTTAACAATGAAGTTGAAACAAAGAAGGGAAAAAAAAAAAAGACATGCATTAACATTATTTCATGGGATTTCAGGTAAAAGTGATTTCCGTTAAGTACTTTGCGTAAAATAATTTTACTAAATAGAACAAAAGGGGAAATATATGTTAACAGTCATGAATGAAAATTGGAAAAACAATTTTAACACAGTTGGAAAAGAAATTCGATTTATAATTGAGAAACACGTTTTATTACAAGCATATAATAAAAGTTTTAGAGCTGTCATTAAAAATAAATAAATAATAATAATTCTTAAGTAAGAAGTACATCAAATCGCAGATGTGAACACTTGATTTTTGTTTTAAATATAAGATACCTTCCATTATAACATTATTATTTTAGGTATCGTTAAATAAAAAATTAAAATATATATAGAGACTAATATATCATCATCAATTTCAGTGTTTATCAATCCACTGCTGGATGAAAGCCTCTCCTATGTGGTTCCAAACTGCTCATTAGAGAAATATTTATGTATATATTATAAATATCATAAATCAGGGTAAAAAAAAGTTACAAATGTTAGGAGGAAAAGGGGGGGGGGAGGGCAAAAATGATTTTAACCAAGAAGAAGGGAAAACTATGCAGTTGTGCATTACAACAAGTTACAGGTACAAAAATTATTTGAATGACAGAAAAAAAAGCGCAAAATTTTAAGTCACCTATGATATGAAAAAGGTTGTAACGGAAGACGCTGGTACGTTATTGAGGTTCTGCATTGCATTTGGAAAATAACATGCTTAATACTTAGAACTGTGTAAAATAAAGGTGGATAGTTTAATATACCTGAAGTAAATGGTGAAAGTACAGTTTAAGATATGCATTTCTATAATTCTCTACACATGGACACTTATAAGTAATTCGAATGCAGCACACACATTATGATTTTTCTTTCATAATATATGAAATGTTCAGCTAACATGTACAATAATTACATAGTACATAATCTTATACAGTCGAGCCTCGTTAACGTGAACACTATTAACTTGAATTACTTTTAACATGAACTATTTCCACAATCCCCATCAAAACGAAGATTAGTTATATGAAGATTAGTTACAGATAGCATGAACTCCTGATAACATCAATAATTTTTTTATCCCCCTTGAGATTCACGTTAACGAGGTTCGACTGTATTTATTTTTCAATTATTCAAAAGAATTCTTTCATATTCATATACTAATTTTAATATTAATAAAGCTAAATAATAATTCAATGATTAGCTTTACAAATTGTGAATTAATGTTCTGAAAAATGAAAAAAAAAAAAAAAAAAAAAAACTGTAAAGATGAAAAGTTATAAAGATAGAGATTAGAGATTTGTAAATAATTTCCAAATTATAGCAGGAGACTTGGCGTTGGAATATTAAAACAGGAATCAACTACTACGTCAGAAACGCCAAAGAAAAATTATTGAGGTGCATACAGCTGTTTCGGTAGCCTAAAGCGTACCGTCTTCAGTGCAAAAAGAATTCTGAATCAGGAGAAGTGCTCGAGGGACCGGATTTAGTTCAACCAATAGGATTACGGAAGAGGTGGGGAGTGTGGCCAATAGGAATTAAGGAATGTGTAGCTGTGTAAACAGTAGACAAATTAAGGAAATATGGACTGAATGTAAAATTTCCAACAATCAGACAAATAGGGAATAGCGAAATCACAATTTACAAGGTTTTTAAAATTTTTATAAATATGAAAAGCTTCAAAGAAATCGAGTTCATGAATGGATTTAGGTCTGCAAATTTAGCTGAATTAAATTTAAAATTATGATTTTCCTCCCAGCAATGTTTAGAAATAGCCGATTTATTGGTTTCTTGTTTGCGGACGTAATTCATATGTTCTTTTAGACGAAATTTAAGACTGCGTTTAGTTTGGCCAATATATGATAAACCACACTGACAGGAAATACTATAAATGCCCCAAGAATTATGCATATCAATAGGATCTTTTAACTGAGAAAAGGTGAGTTTATTGGAAGGCGAACGAAAATATTATTTTAAAATCATATTGTTTGAGAATTTTAGCTATGGTTTGACTGGTTTTAGAAAAATAGGGTAAAACAATACATACTGATATTAGATGTGACTGATTTAGTAGACGAAATACGAGGGAGTTGTAATTTTTGGATAGCTTTGTCTATAATGGAAGGGTCATAACCTCTGTCAATTGCGATGGCTTTCAGGTATTTAATTTCAGATTTCAATAAAATAGGATATGAACAAATATTAAGGGCAAGTTTACAAAAGTATAGAAAGCAGCCATTTTTTGGTTAGGTGGCTTACTGGCCTTTGGTTAGGTGGCTTACTGGCTGTGGCCTATTGGCCACACTCCCCATCTCTTCCGTAATCCTACTGGTTGAACTAAATCCGGTCCCTCTCCTATATATACGAGCACTTCTCCTGATTCAGAATTCTTTTTGCACTGAAGATGGTACGCTTTAGGGTACCGAAACAGCTGTATGCACCTCAATAATTTTTCTTTGGCGTTTCAGACGTAGTAGTTTATTCCTGTTTTAATTTCCAAATTAGTCAAACATCTAATTAAATATTGCACATAATTTCCGAATACAATATTTATATATAATTTGAATAATTTAATTCCTTTGCAACACTCAGCAAATGAAAGATGATGAAAATACCAACATATGAAATTTTAAATGAGATGTATTTCGAATAAAATTGTCACGATGATAATTAATTTGATTACACTGATTAGTAAAAACATGTTAAAGTACTTACGTAGAGGAGAAATGACACAAACATTAAACATAAGCCTAACGATGAGATAATTTGCAAAAATCATTAAACCAATAGAAACATTCTTTAAATAATAAAAATGGAAAGAGATAAATTAACCAAAAGGATCCGATAAAAGTAAAGAGAATTCATGAAATGAAAAATAGAATTTTAAATGCTGAAAAACAGAAATGTTCACGCTTCAGAAAACCTGCACCTCTGTCAGCATAAAGCAAGATCTCGGAAAGCTGTATAGCTAATTCAAGCAATATACAACTCAAGTCTCTATCTTGCAACAAAACAAAATAAAAAAGGAAATTAGATTAAACATATATGCGCACAAAGAGAGAGAGACAGAAAAAAAAATGAATTTGGTTTGTAAAATTTGTTGCAATAAAATGGGGATTAAAGAAGGAAAAAAAAAAAAAAAAAAAAAAAAATGATGGACTGCAAAAGATTAAAAAAAAAAAACAGATTTTTAAATAATTTTAAAATTAATGAAGCGTAAAGTTAAATAACAAATAATTTACAAGCTAATATGTTGCGGCCATACCAAGTGTTTCATACATTTTTTTATACAAATTCACGCTGTAAAAATTAACAAAATTATTTTTATCTTAAAGAAATAAAGACTAAATATTCAGAAAGTAAATTTTTGGCCCTAAACACTACATTCGCTTCCCCCCCCCCCTTTTAATGCGGAAAAAAAAACTTTGTTTCAAACCCTTTATAAAGAAACCCAAGTAGGTGAGGGGGTGGGAGCGTTGCTCCTACATTTACGAAAAAAAAAAAAAATCCTGTTGACTACGACTATTATAAACAATTAATTTTAATGTCACGATGACTGCACAAAGATAATTAGTTTTAATGAAATTTATACGAAGTTTTAACTTATACTGTCACATTAAAATTTTTGAAAAAGAAAAAAAGAGAGAAACGAAAGAGATGACGGATATCACCTGTTGGGCGGTTTTCACCAAAATTTGATAGACACTAATTTATGTTAAGGTGCAACCGCAGATTAATTTATATGAAATTAATTGCATTAGTTCTTGAGCTGGAGCTACCACAAAAATGTTGCCTCCCCCCCCCCCCAAACACACACAGAGACAGACAAGCATATTCTAAAAATGGTCAAATAGTGTTCTGCGCATCTTAAACCATTAATCCATCGAAAACAGGACAGTGGTTGATCCAGGTGTTAATTTGTAGGTTCCTTTTATTTTTGTGAAAAAAGAATATATATATATATATATATATAAAATATATAATATCGTATAAAACCTTCCATGACATTTGAGGTTTTTTTTTTTTTTTAGTTTTTTTTCCCCCTTTAATGAAATATATATATACAATATCGTATAAAACCTTCTATTTTAAGAGTTATTCTATATAGTGTTTAATATTAAGTTAATAGACTTTCGTTGAACCAGTTAATTATAATACTGAAACCATGGAAACATTTTTATAAAATAAAATCTTGTGAAGGGGCTCATTTTATAAATTTGAATTTTATGAAGAGGCAGCAAAAAGGACCCAATTTTTTGCCTGGATCGACCACTGCAGGAAGTCAATATATCTTTCACGAATATAATACTTTCTTCTATTGAATGCAGAAAAAAATAAAAATTATAAAGTAGATTTATTTTTTATAGAATTGAACCAGATGGGAATTAAAAAAAAAAAAAAAAGATGAAAACTGTTTAGTGTTTTAAAATCTTAAAATTTTATTTCGGGGGGGAAAAAAAAAGGTCTTAATGACAACAGTAATCTCTCAATTAAAGAAGAAAGGAAAGGAAGAAAATGAATAAATCAATGACGTAACTAATGGATACTAACTAAGCCCTGCAATGCAGAGAAATAAAATTTCGAAACTTCGTTGAATCAATGACACAATTTTCTGTGAAAAGTTTTGTGGCAGTTCCAGGAATGAATGAATAACCATTCTGAAAGAGCAGCATGAATGAATGAATAATTGTTTTCTAAGATAGTATTTATCGCAGACAATACACTTAAAAGAGAAATTATGGTGGATATGATTTATTTTATTTGAAATGGAGGAGACTGGGGGTAAATGGAACAAGTGATTTATCCCATATAAAATAAATGAGTTAAATGTTCAGAATTGTATCAATAAATGGCAGTATCAGCAATAAAAAAGCACATTCAGTGAGAGATTCTTTTTTTAGATTAGCTTGTTCAAAAGCAAGAAGCAAAACATTTCTTTAGATCACGTTAATTTCTCAGATGGGTGCTTATAGAACATATCCCATTAGATCTCAAAGTGATGCTCAACATAAATGTTTTCATATTATTACATCTAATTTCCACAATCCCCGTCAAAATGAAGATTAGTTTAGTTAGTTATATGAAGATTAGTTACTGATTGCATGAACTACTAATAACATGAACAAATTTTTTATCTCCCTTGAGATTCACGTTAATGAGATTCGACTGTGTATATATAAACACTTGAGAAAAAGGATGAAGAAATTACCTCGAAAATTGTATAAACAACAAAAAGTCTGTGAGTAGAAGATAGTCACAGTAGTATATCTCTACATGATTCACCAGAGGAAGAGAAACCTTATTTGAAAATGAAATTAAATGATATTGTATTGGTAAGTTCGTTAGGAAGCGAAACCCCATTATTTGTAATTGGGTAATTCTCTGAAAAGTGGTCATTTCATGTCCCAGTAGTCTTGAGGGTATACTTTTAAAAGCACAAAAACAAAAAGCTGTTTAAACTATCAATATTAATTGGTTTTACATATAAAGTATTATTCTTTGGTTATTGGAATTCAAATATAATTTTAAAATAATTTTTAAAATGCAAAATATCATTCCCTCACTGTGTCCCCATTCCCACATCTCTGTAAATAAAATGGTTTCTATAGTATTAAAGCTTGTATATTTGGATTATTTGAATTAAAAACTTATTAAACATACTTTAATAAATATTTACCCATTATACTATATTTATATATTATGCAACGAAAGAAATTGGAATACTTTTTATTGTTGTCCCTGGTAACAGATATCATTCCCTCATCAAACTATAATGACATCCTTACTTACTGTATAATGATAGCACATACTTTATATAAGTCAAACTTAATTTATATACCAGCAAAGTAAAGAAACCATTTTGAATTCTGTTGGAAACATTTAACAATGAATAGCATATGGCTCTCAAACGTTAGATTGAAATACAGTATTTTTATTATATGTCATTCCCTCACTCATTATAAAGTTAACTAAAATAAATCAAATTTGATTTTTTATAATGTTATATTAATAAAAATATGTTTTAATGAATATTTAGTGTTTGAAAATCTAACTAAACTTAATAATATTTTTATAAAGTAGTTTTTAGAAGA
Organism: Salticus scenicus; assembly: GCA_963930645.1. Taxonomy (NCBI): domain Eukaryota; kingdom Metazoa; phylum Arthropoda; class Arachnida; order Araneae; family Salticidae; genus Salticus; species Salticus scenicus. The sequence continues at coordinate 103,745,456 of OZ005652.1, forward strand.
AATTTGTCATTCCCTCACAATCATTCCCTCATTTTTCTAATTAATAAAAGTAATTGCTATATCAAAAATTATCAAATACAGTTTGGTTTATATTATTTTTATTATTAATTGTAACATGTGTGTACATGTACAAAATGAAAAAAAAAAATAGGAGCAATTTTTATTTGGACTAAGGTTTTTTCTTTTTTTTCTTTTTTTTTTTTTTAAAAAAAAAGGCCCACTTTTCAGAGAATGACCCAATTATTTGTAAGTGTTGTTCATTAAATTAATTTATGGTTGTAACAGATTATTAAATCTTTTCTTCTGCATCAATTGTGTGCTTTTGCAGTGAAAGTAATTTTACATTCTAAGTGAAAAGAAATGTCATTTATTTTCATTTTGACTGTAAAACTACTTTCACTGCAACATCAGAACTGATGCGCGGGAAAATATTTAATCTGTTGTAACATATTGCATGATACAAAATATTTATTTTCACTTTGACTGTAAAACTACTTTCACTGCAGCATCAGAACTGATGCGGGGGAAAAGATTTAATCTGTTGTAACATTGCGATATTGCGTGATACAAAATATTTATTTTCACTTTGACTTAAAAACTACTTTCACTGCAATAGCAGAATTGATGCAGGGGAAAAGATTTAATCCGTTGCAACATCATGATACTGCACCTTAGAAAATATTTATTTTCACTTGGATAGTAAAATTTTCACTGCAACTGCACACAACTGATGCGGAAGAAAAGATTTAATCTGTTGCAGCATTATGATACTGCATTATACAAAATAAAATAGTGTATTATATTGTATTTTTATTTTATTTTATTTATTTGTTTATAATGGCAGCAATAAATGTGCAGTAAATTCAATAAAATCTTTAATTAATTTGTCCCAACAGACCCTATGGCTAGTCCTATTAGACACCAGGTAAAAAGTCTAATAGGACAAAATTTTATGTTACAAATTATGATTTCTCTCTCTTTTTTTCCTTTTAATAAGTAAGCTATCACTAAACATTTGATATCCATTGATAGAAAACTATTCAAAACTGTTGTATGTTTAAAAAATTTTCAAGAAATTTTATAATTGAATTTTTTACAGTAGAAAAGCATACCGTGTTCTATTAGCCCCAAGTCTCCCTTATAAAAAAAATATATATTTTTTTTTTTTAATTTTTAATAAATGATAAATTTATAATTGTTAATTTCTTAAATTGCTTTTGAAATTTACAAATTACATCTAAAGAGAATATCAACTAAAATAATAATAATAATAATAATAATAATAATAATAAAGAATAAAATCAATAAATATATAAATAAATAAATATATGTGTGTGTGTACTTTAATTAAATAAACAAAATCCAATTTTTAGTTTTATAAATGCAGGAAAAAACATATTTCCTCCTTTCCTCACCCACTCACACAGTTTTTTTTTTTTTTTTTTTTTTTCCTTCTTTATGTATGCATAAAACTTTTTTTATTTTTACAACTTTACGAAACAAATCCATAATTTTATTTTATTTATTTTTCTTAATTGCAGAGTTAATTTTTTTTTAATGTGCTACGTTTAATATCTGAACTATAAATATTATCCTTTATAAACGCTTAATAATAATTATAACAATACGAGTCATTTTACCAAAAGCAAATGATATGATCAAATAATTGCCAAAAGTCGAAAAACACAATTACGACCAATGATTTTTTTTTTTTTAAGAGAAGAAAATTTACACATATACAAATATATATTTAATAAAGTGTTTGTTTCTGGCCGACGTTATGACATAGCAAACTAGAAGTTCGAATGTTTTAACAACAATTCTTATACATATACCATAAAATACCGTTCAGGCGCCCCTTCAATCTTTAAGAAAATTTCGAGACATATTTTGCGAGGGGGCGGATAAACGTTAAAAATACGCAAAAATATAGAAAATAAGAAGTAATATTTTAGTCCTAAAATTAAATGGTATGAAAAATGATTCTAAAACAAAACATTTTTAAATTGCAATGATTGAAAAAAAAAAGGAAAGGAACGGAAAATGAATTGAATACAGTAAACTCTTGGTTAACCGGCATTCAACTAACCGGAAAACTCCCTTTTTCTTTTTTTCCCAATAAATTGTTTTAAAATATTTACCGCTATTTTAAAAAGCTTACAGTTTCATTTTAAATAATCAGTTTCAATTTAATATAATGCCAGTCCATGTTTATATTTACAAAGAAGAATTCTATAAAAGAAATAACGTAAAAAAAAAACTGTCGCCTATTCGCATAATCTAAGGGGTAAAGTAAGGTGGCGTTTATTAAGTATTTGAAATACATGTGAAAAGCAGAGTAGGAGGGGTGATCGAGGGAGGGCGTTTTTGAGGTATTTCACGGTAAAATTATATATTTTTTAAATCCTAATCTTCATGGTTTCCATGCACTGTTCTAATAAAATTATTTATAAATACATATAAAAACAGTTGCTAAAAACAAAATAGATATGCAGAATAATTAGCAAGATAACTTTAACAAAAAATATTAATACTGGCTAAAAACGCGGAAATTTGGAATTATTAGATAAGTTACGGAATAAAATCCAGGAAGCACTTTATTGGTGAATACATGACTGCTTCTACTAGAGAGAAATATTTCATTTATTTTATTATATTCCAGCTTTTAAGTCTTGCTTTATTAATGCCTCAATATTATTTAAATTCTTTAAAATCTACACAGCTCATGCACTGCCAACCAACGTTAAGTTTTTCATCTCGATAATCATCAGAGAAAAAAATATTAACGAGAAAAGATTAGAGCAAGATTAAGAAACATTCAAGACACCGTAACTATTTTAAGTGCTAAGACAGTGTTATTTGTAACAGATGGAGTAAAAAAAAAATCTAACTAATCTTACGAAAATGAAGAAGGAAATTAAGGTGATGATATATTAATGCATCCAAAAAAAGTAACCATTGTTTTTCTTGTCCGATACACATGATGAAAGATTTAAGCGCATTAGCTTTATAAAGATTCTTATTTTTATCATTACAGTTCAGTTTATAGAAATGAATTTCTTTTAAAGATTGCAATTCTTATGGGCAAATAATTTGTGAAAAAACTAACATTACTTATATTGTGTTCGTCAGTAAACTTTCTTCCATCATATCAATCTATCCAGGTGTTAGTTAATCTAGAATGAATTTAGTGCCGCTTTGCGGCACATTCACAAAGTCAATTTTCGGCAATGCGGTACCTTCACAAAATAAATTTTTGGCAACGCGGCACTTTAACAAATTCAATTCTCGGCGAACAAAAAAAAAAGCAAATTTTAAAAATACTTCTTGTTTAAAACTTATATTTTCCTTATTCTACTTTATAAACTCACCACTAATGGTGGTTCGGAGACATGCCATCACAATTTCGATTTTCCACGGAGGGAATGAAAAGGTTCAACTAAATACAAAGTTATGAAAATTTTGATTACTTATTTCTTGTGTTACATGCGTACACTGTAGCTCCCACAAACTTCGGCAATGAGTGTGTTGTGTCCACAAAAATTCATCAATGCAGGAACACACATTTTCTAAAAATAATTTAAGTTGAAATTTTTACATCTCAAAAGATGCAAATCTACAAAAAAAAAAAAAAAAAAAAAAAAAAAAAAAAACAGAAGTCCATTTTCATTAAACCAATATTTCTAATCAGTACCAATCAGTATTTATGAAAAGGTTTAAATAAATAGAAAGTTACAAGAAATTCGTTTTCTTATTTGTTGTGTTATAGGCTCTAACTCCCAGAAACATTCGAAAATGCCCATACTGCGTCCATAAAACTTTAACAATGCAAGAACACATTAAAAAAAAATATTGTTAAGTTGAATTTTTCACATCCAAAACATGTAAATGTACGGAGAAAAAAAATCGACTTTCATAAGTGTATAAAGAAACGTAAAAAAGAGCCCTTGAAATTAAAAAGCAATACCTCTAGTTAAGAACAAAATAAAAACTCACTGCTCATTTCATCCTCTCCCCCCCCCCCCCCCCCAAAGCAAAAATAGCTCTTAATAATGGAATGTGACTTCTCTCCTAATTATTCACATATTTTGAATATTCCAATCCATTATTGCATTAATTAAAGGCTTGAATACTGAAAAGAGTATAGAGTGCCTTGTAATCAAGAAAAAAAGAATTTTTTAAAGACAATATGATGAGGCGATATAGGCATATTATTTCTTTTTTAATTATATTTTCGGGTGAATAAAATAGATAGGAAGCCAGAATAAAGTAGACATTATGTTGATTAGAACGATCATTATCTGCGGACGAAAAGAAGACTATTTTTAGAAAGTATTATGAATTATCTTAATTAGATTTTTATTGGAACAAGTTACATTTAAATGGGAAAGTTATAAAAATAATTAATTACTCTCTTCCAATGATAATTAATTAGTGGTTGTTAGTTACGAAGATTTAAGCAAACCATTCGTTGTACAGAAATGAATAATAGTACTTACTGCCTGCAGGCTAAGATATTTATAGCAATAAAAGACTCATAATATCATGTAGTAGACAGTTTTTCAGAAACTCTGAAAACTCAAGATCATTTATATATGGCATTAAAATTATTGTTTACATCCAACTTCCTTTAAATGCTACACGTTAATCAAGCATAGTATTAAATTGATCATGATATTTACCACGAATAAAACACTCTACGCATTCGAAAATTCCACAACTGATGTCAAACCATAGCCTCTTAAACAAGATGCCTGTTGCGTGGCTCAGAAACTTGGCAACAGTTAACGCGGTAGACAGCGCTACCTGGTACAGATTGCGCGATTTTTTTTATTCAACTGTCACCAATAATTTTAAGATGTGATATGCGATATATATATAATTATGATGTTTCTTCGATTCTATTCGCCATTTATGTATATCATATCCCACTTTTAAAAATTTTTGGTGGCTGTTGAATAAAAAAGGTGCGCAATCTGTAACAGGTGACGCTGTCTACCAATTAAACTGTTACCAAGTTTTGGAGCCACGCGACAGGCATCTAGTTAAGGAGGCTATGGTCAAACTCTAATAAATTTTGACTCACTAATAGCACTGTATTCATTCAACGCTATATTAGCTATTTTTCCATTAAAAGACGTACATTACTTTTCCGTTCGCAATTCACGTTATTTCTAAACAAGAAATTGGGAAACCAAAAAAGTAAACTGTTTAAAACTGGGCAAACTTCTGTATTTTTAGAAAATTATATAAATACATATATAGAACACAGGAAAAGAGAGAGAACGAGTTAATACATTAAAGGCCGGATAATTAAATTAATCTCCCATGCATACCAGAAACCTTTAAATAACAATAACTCTACGAAATTAATTTTGTAGCAAGAGAATCTTTCAGCAATTCAAAAAATATTGCGGAAGGGAGAGATTGTGTTTCCAGCGTCAAAGAAAGCAAAATCTTGCATGCAATGCATTTTGAAAATATGAGTTTTATAAGGATTTTGGAATAGTAGATGTTTTTGCTTATAAATTTTGTAAAGAAATTTGTGTACGGTAATATACATGTAGCATTACCAAAAGCAACTAATAAAAAGCATCACGGAAGGGTCTTGCACGTTTCAATCAATAAAGGCCTCAATTTGTTGCTACGTTACTACAGCATTAAAATAGATAAGTATGCTAGGGTTATGCTGTGGCCATTAAAAGTATAGACGAAAAAAGCCGTGTAAATGTTTTTCGAGAATTTTCTGATGCAGATTCAATTATAGTTTATAGCAAAAAAATTCATAAAAATGAGTAAAGAAATGTAAGCTTTTACTACATGCGCGAACAAAATTAGATTTTACCAGATAGTATTCTTCTATTATTATTACTAAGTTGTAGCATTTTTTATCTTCCTTTTCTATTACATAATAAGTGATAATTCTATTAAATAATAGTAATAATAAGTAATAAAGATTAATTTTTCACGCATACAGATAACAGATTTGGTGCACAAATACTGTACTAAGAGCAACATAACCACTCTGAGTGGTAAAAATTAAGACAGACCGATTATTTTGTACATTAAAATATTTGTGTACTTCGTTTAGATTTTAATAATTTCCCCCGGTGAGGTCACTCAAAGGGCCACTGGCGTTAAACAAATTGTGTTTATGATGTCTTTGCATCCATTAGTAATTTCTGAAATAATTAACCTCAGTTAATAGTTCCTAGACACAATTTTTAAGAAGACTCGATATGGACGCTAAGTCTCCAATAAGCAAACTGCTCCCCTCTTTCGGTTTCACAGTTTTTTTTAATCAATAAGTACACTTAATAACACTTATTAAAAAATAATTAAATAAATAAAATGCCCTTTTCTTAATGCGCTAAAAAGAACACAATAACTTTTTCAGCACAGTACCGCCGATCTGAATACTTGCATTTTACTATTATTCTAATAAAATTGCACCTCAAACGAAGAAAAGGGCGGCTCAAACCATTTTATACCAGAATTTCCTATCTGGCTAATTTTAGCTCATATTTTCATAAATACATAATAACTTTAAATTAGTTTTAAATTATTATGTATTTATGAAAATATGAGCTGAAATTAGCCAGATTGGAAATTTTGGTATAAAATGGTTTAAGCCGCCCTTTTCTTCGTTTGCGGCGCAATTTTATTGGAATAGTAGTAAAATGCAAGCATTCAGATCGGCGGTACTGAGCTGAAAAAGTTATTTTGTTCTTTTTAATGCATTAAGAAAAGGGCTTTTTTTTTTTAAATAAGTGTTATTTATTTATTTTTTATTTTATTTATTTATTTATTTATTTATTTTTTTTTTTGTAATATTTATAATTTTTATACTTTTGATGCGCTACCTAGATTAAAATCACTGTTGCTAAATTAAACTTTTTGGCGAAAAATATTCAGTGTACTTCAATGCAAAAATTTAAAAAATCGCCCAGGAGGATCTATAAATAAAACTGATTTTAGTACAACATAACATATATTAGCATCGTAAACTATATTAATACTTTATCAATGTGTAAATTTTTTTTAAGTGATAATGACGTCAATTTTTGTGAGATGCATAATTTATTTTATTTATTATTTATTTATTTTGTTCACGTTCAGATAAATGTATTTATTTTCCTGTCGGGGGAAAAAAAAGTGAACTCGTAATTTTTTTTTTTTTTTGCAACAATTAAATTATGGATAAAATTTAAATGGTTAAAATGGTTAATTTTTTTGCTATTATTAGCTTATTATTTTCATATTTTTATTCATTAAAAAAAAAACCCTAATCAATTATATTATTATTATTATTTATTTATTTATTTATTTTATTTTATTTTTTATTTTTTGTTAAATTGTAGTGTCAGACATGACTAATATTTTAGTGAAAACTCGAAGTCTTTAGGTGGTCTGATTGCTGAGATATAAGCAAAAAGATGTGACGCATTCGGACAAACGCCGTTGACAGACAGACAGAGCGGGTATAAGAAAGGGTCTTAAAAACGATGAAGCAGAATGAAAACTTTGTAATTATTAAAAAATATTTAAAGAAAGAAAAGAAAAGATCTAAAATACGTACAAGTTCTATCTGAAGAAATTTGATCATTTAATATAACATCGTGTTTTCATATAAGTAAACGAGAGAACTTTAATTAGTAATTATAACTTTTTTATTCAGATAATTACATCTACATTATTTTACTCGAACTTTAATTAGAAATTTTTATAAGAAAACTCATTTTTCTGCTATACCATACATTTCGTTCTATTGTTCCGCCCACCTTCTGCATTGAACTGATAGCTAGGTGAAAAAACCCGCGGTGTTTTTACAAAATACCATGCGCAAGACTTTCCCGAAAGCATGGGTCTCGTGAGATTTTTCACGCTGCAAATATAAGTTATCGCAGAAATCGTGTCCTATCGCGATTTCCCAGACGACTTCATCCATCACAGATCATCCGAGATTTATCTGGACATCTACGCACTCCAGATCTTATTTCTAGTCAGCGAGGATTTGGAGAGCTTTTATTCGCTGATTATTTTGAAACGGCAAAGCTATAACAGCACAGGAAAAGAAACGAATTTTGTACGGTTCAATGAGTGACCTTGACCGGTTTAATCAAAAGAAAGATGGTAAATATAATTTTGAATGAAGTGTTTTAACCTCTGCAATCAGTTTTTTAATCGATGCTTTTTTGGGGGCGGTGGGGGGGGGTTACCCTAAACAAATAACATCTTTTAATAAAAATACATTGTCAAATATGACATGAAACAGACGACGATTATTTAATCACAAGCGATGGTTTAAAAAAAAAGGGGGGGGGGAAGGGGAATTGATGTGAAAAAATCATAGATACATGTACATAATTATAAGTTATTTTCGTGATGTTATCCAATTATAATACCATAAAAGATTTTCCAACATTATCAGAATATTTAGAACATAATTTGATCTCCATTTAACTCATCTCGATAACTGTATAGCATTCATCCCAATTTATCATATAGAAAGTTCGTTAATAATCTATATGCAGAATATACTTGTTTAAGTGCAAACTGGAAGCTAACTCTAAACAGTCTGCTAGCAATAACTGAAAATTCACGATGAATTGCAAAGTATAGCTGAAGTCTAACATTGCATTACAAAAAAAAAAAAAAAAAAAAAAAAAACATGAATTTATTTTGATTCAAAACATACATTTTACCATAATAGCAAAACTGATGTGTTTATTTTCCATTACCAATTTAAATCAGCCGCGGCACATCACATATACATCACATTATATTGATATAAGGCATTCAAGTTATCGATAAAAACAAAATATTTGCAATACGTGCGGTTGTGATTCGGAAGGAGATTTAATATTACCAAAACAGTAATTGATATGAGCTAATTTATTAACCAGGAGTGACTGTAAATTCATGAAAAAAACCCTGACATTTTAACGAAAAAGAGTTCTTGTATGGATAGAGAACATATAATTTATTGCAAGGAGATCCAATCTTCTCATTATGAAAAATGTTTGTTTAGCAGTCATATGAATTTGATATTTTAGTCTTATTATTATCATTATTATTATTATTACTATTTTTTATGAATTTAACAAACAGAAAAACTAGTATTTTGATACCAAAAAATGAAAAAAATACGTAAAAATCAGGTAAATTACCCGAACACAATCGCCCCTCATTAACCAATTCTTTTTCGTATTCTTTATTCGTGAATTACTAGTCAGACAAAACAGACCATTTCAAAACTTTTTATTTTTTTTTATTTTTTTTTGTCTTTTAGCAATAAGTTAAAAATAAATATTAAAAATAAAATTGAGAGAAAACGTATGAAAGAAATTGTAAGGGAAATGAATATAATAACTACTGCTAAGAGACACAACAGAGTTACCATATGTCTTTATATAGAAGAACAGTTATATCTATTACTTAGGAAAAAAAAAAAAAAAAATATATATATATATATTTTTTTTTTTTTTTTTTTTTTTTTTCGTAAATTTTTATGCAATTATTTAGAAGTAATATGCTTCAATTCCAAAATTGAGAAATTTTTAAATGAACAAAAATATTTTTTTTCTATATTGCAAAATAAAAGTATTATGTTTGTTTACATGAAAAATAACAAAAATAATAATCTTGAAATTACTTATATTTAATAATCCGGTAGTTATTACGTTAAAATGAAATATAATATTAAGATTGAAAATTTTTTTCAAAATCACATGGGGAAATTTAAAATGCGTATATGATCTAATTAATGTGCGCTTACTATAGTATTAATAATAAAAATTAGGTGTTAAAGTTGCCGATAAATTACCAAATTCATCTCGGATGCATTGGAAATTTCATTATTTTACTTGATAACATCTTTCTTTCTTTCTTTCTTTTTTTTTTTTTTTTTTTTTTTTTTATCAAAATTTAAAAATTAAATAGTAACACCTTGTACAATCGTTCTTCAAGCAAAAAAAAAAAAAAAAAAAACATCTTTTTTTGTGTTGAAGCTTGTCTCAGTTCGGTTTAACAATTTGAAATATAAATTTTCATTCATTTCTTTACATAAAAATTAAAATAAACGACTTCAGTAATTAATAGAGATTATATTGTTGATTGCATAAATTGATAAAAAACAGAATCTATTTCGTAATACAATTAACTATGAAGTTAAAAAGGATTTATAAAATTATACACCAGACATTTTCAAAATCTTAATAAGAAAATAATATTAAATACGACGCGATGCAGACTTCCAATGCTATCCCCCCCCCCTCCCCAACAAACAAAAAAGAATAATGCAATCTTACTTTTAATTATTAGTACCTATTTAATATTTTTACTTTCTTCTATATGTAATATAGAGAAAGTATTGGATTCGTGAAAATTTTCGACCTCCGTTTTTTGATGGATTTACACGCTTTTTGTTTAGTTCTCGGTTAATAAGACTAACTGACAATAATATTCTTAGATTAAATTATACAATATTTAAAGAATCTGACTGAGTTATGTTTTATTTATATATTTGAACTTTGAGAACAACAGTCATTTTAAACATTATGCAAATAAATAATAATAAATATATTTTTTTAATCCGTATGATATTTGAATAGTTTATCAGAATGAGTTTAAATTAAAAGTCATTAATTTTTCACGTAGTTTTTCTACTAAAAGCTCTATTAAATTAGTATTCTTTCATATTTCAAAACAAAATTGTAAAATAAAGTTAAAAAAAAAAAAAAAAAAACTTTTCTCAACAAATAAGAACAAAAATTTGATTTAATTGGGAGGAGAGAAAAAAAAAAAAAAAAACATGGTTTAGCAAAAATTTTTTTAAATAGTACTGTTTCAAAGAATCCGTCTAAATCGAAATTCCTGAAGATTCACATAAAGAAGCCATAAAGTCGTGGAATGTATAACAGAATGACTTACACTACACATAACATTAGCAACTTAAATATTTAGTAGTACTACATTAGGAATGTAAAACGCTACAAATATTTAAGACACGAATATCTAACTAACATAAATTTTCTTTCAATGAAAACTCCATGGCTTCTTTTGACAAATGCTTACATTTTCTTTTTCTTCTACTTCTTAAATAAAATATATTCATTGTAATCATTGTAATTCAAGGATTTCAATTGTGATGCCACAAACTAGGAAGGAGAAGTAGAAAATAATAGTAGTATAATTTTCTCTTCTTTGATAAATCGCTGCAACTTTTTTTTGGGGAAAAAAAAAAAAAAACTCCATGGAATAAATTAAAAATGGTCTGCTCACGACGGTAATCAATTTCCATTTAAATGATCCGGTTTCTAGCTTCAGAATTTCAAATCTATTCAATGATTTATTCAACTCTATTCAACATCTATTTCAAATCTATTCAACATTCCAAATTCAAACAACAAAATGTTCACTTGTTTTAATTTCTCATACTTTCTCATAAGCGAAAAATTTCAGCTACGAATCAGCATAATCAACGAAGGTTCGTCTTTTAAAATTAATAAATTGCGTAAAACAATATAGTACGTAAAAGCAAGAATGAATACCTTTGTCATTCAAAGCATTATTTCAAAATGATATTTGTTCCTTTGTTTATTTACAGAACAAAGATTTTGGAAAACTTAAAAACGTCGCATTTGTTAGAGACCTCCTTTTCCTCACTCTATATGCAAATATGTACCATACATAAAGAATACAAGAGATTTTTTTTTTTTCTTTTCAACACTTTCCAACAAGACTAAAAAGTGTTACTGAGAATGACTTAGGTTGGTCTGTCTGTCCGTCCGCGCTCTAACTCCCGTAAATAATCATGGAATTTCTTGAAACTGATATATGTTATTCAAGTTCACTATCGGATGTTCCTTATTAAAGATGGAGTGAATAGTTAAACTGGTTTGTGTACAGGGACACTCGAAGTATTCCAAAGCATTGTGTTCTATGAGAGGTATTTCTATAAATCATGTTTTCATATCTTTACTTTAGACAAATCTTAATGAAATTGAAATATGTTATTTAAATTCACTATCAGATGTTTTCTATGGAAAATGAAGTAAATACCACCAGAGGTTTGTGTACAGGGACACCCGAAAGTATTCCAAAGCATTGCGTTCTATGAGAGGTATTTCTAGAAACCAAATTTTAATAACTTTACATTGTACAAATCTTAATGAAATTGAAATATGTCATTCCTATTGACAAAAGAATGCTTTCTATAGAATATAGTATGACTAGCATTAAGATTTACAGGGCCGCACAAAAATATTCAATTACATTAAGGGATATAATTGGAAATTTACTGGAATTGCATTTTCGTTTACCTTATGCGTGTTTTACACTTTTTAACAATTTTTAATTGTGAATATGACTGGAATTTGTGTCCGAATGTCCATCTGTCCGCCTCCAGAGTACGTAAATATTTTCAGAATATAAAAAAATAAATAAATACATATATATATATATATATATATATATATATATATTATTCAAATACACTATGGAATGTTTCCTATTAAAAAAATTGGTATTAATAGATCCTGTAAAAAAAAAAAAAAAGCAAATGCATTGTGGTTTAGGACAGACATTTAAATAACTTTCTACTGCAAAATTCATGAAAAATTGACCTTTATTGTCAATATGCTAAAATAATGTCTCGTTTATAATAAGATATAATTAATCTTCAAATTTACAGGGATGCACTAAAATACTCAGATAGATTAAAGGATTAGAATCTAAGGGCAAACATTTTGAACATTTTCCAACGACGTTTAAAAGAGATTATGAATTCAATTAATCTACCTGTGTAACTTTCAGTCCTTCTGTCTGTCCGATGTGTGACAACGTAGGCAAAAAACATTAAAAGTTTTAGAATACAACAAGTAAGTACAGTTGGAAAGTTATAATCAACGGGCACTGCATGATTTTTCGTTCTTGTTTAAATTACATTTCAAAATTTTATCTTAAATTTCATATTTTATTTCGAAACTTACGTTTCTAATTAACAAATATTTTTCTTTCTTCTTTTCTTTCTTTCTTTACTAAACTTTGAAGAGGTTATTTTTATTAAGATCTCACATACATTTATTAAAATAGGATACACAAGTACGCATTTATAAATATATATATATATATATGAATAATTTAACAAATGAATGAAATTAAATAACATATATATATATATATATATATATATATATATATATATATATTCCTATATTAAAGTTTTGCATTTCCTCTTGCAGCAATTTTGCGCATTGGTTTGTAATTCCCCTGTTGGTTTTTCTAAGCTGTAAACTTTAATTTTATATCATATGCATATCTGTTTTAAAAGTTTCTTATTTAAAAAAATATTGTTTAGTTAAGCAGCTTTTAGCGCTAGCTTTCTCTGTTTTACGTTTTATTACAATATTTTTAAATTTTAGATCATAAACATGTTCGTTTCATAAGTTTCTTCTATATATATATATACTTTTTCGGTATTTCTAAAGAATTCTGTAGTTATCCACCTTAGTTATCCAGTCTGGTGTCTATACTAAAGATCTGGGCCGAGGGGGGAGATGCCCTATGCGGGAATCTGTTGTCCAATTCTGATTGTTGTTCATATCTGCTACAATTTAAACATTTCAAAAATTTAGTTTATTATTGTTATTTATAAACCTTCTATTCTTAGAAACAATTATAACTGGTTATTAAAAGTGTTTTACACAAAAATTTAGCTAACTGTTTAAATATTTTTACTATGTGAAATAAAATTTACAATTTAATTATAGCTGTATGAAGCAAAATTTTCAGTAACTTTATTATTATTATTAAATAATAAATAAATAAATATACATATATATATATTATAGTACGATTAAAATTTAATGAGTCAGTCAATATATAAGATAAGAAAGAAATGCCATTACTAAAATATGAAATGAAAATGTTAATATTTTTGCCGAAGGTTTAACATTATTTTAAAGAAATAATGTTTAAAGTTATTTTATTTAAAAACTCTTTCTTAAATTACAGATTAAAAGATATAAAAAATTATTTTAACAATGGAAAACACTTTAAAATTCTTCATAATATTATAAGGAATTTTATTATAATAATTACTTTCTAAATAATTCTAACATTTGCATCATATAATTAATAAAATTCTACGGCAGGGTTCATACTCAAATATGGGAAAAAAATTCCCTGAGTTCCCAGACAATTTTCAAGAAAATATTAGCGACATATTACAAGAAATGCTCTTCTAGACAAGACAAAATACAACTACTTCCACTGTATGATGTCATATTACTGCCGATCATAATAGAAATTCAGGTAGAAATCATATTTACATGTGTATTTTCACAATAATTCATTATTTAAATTTTGATACGAAGCTAAACAAGAAAAACATAACTTGAGAGAGAAAAAAAAAATTGTTTTTCTAGTTTTTATAACTGATTTTCCCTGAGTTTTAATGAAAATTTTTATTTTCCCTGAGTTTTCCCTGACTTTTTTTAACAAATTCCAAATTCCCTGAGTATTCCCTGTTTTCCAGGTTTTCCCTGAGGAGTATGAACCCTGTACGGAGATATAGTTTTTGACAGTACTGTAATAACTATGATTTAAACCGTGGATTTTAGCTTTTTTTTGCATAGTGTTCGAAAAAGTACTAAACCTTGCTTTTGAATTCTGTACGAGTTCACAAATATTTGACTTTTACTTGAAAGCACAATATATTATTTATTTGATTACATCAAAATACTTTTCGATATACTACGTTACTTTAAAAAAAAAAAAAAAAAAAAAAAAAAAAAAACGCTTTCTGATCAAATATCAATAACGACTGTTTAAAATTTTCTCTTTTTTTTTTTTTTAACCCGTCACTTCGAAAATAATTTAATACAGTCTATGTCAAATTATTAATAACCTAAACAAGATAAAATGACTATAACTTACATTCCGGCATTGAAAAAATTCAACAAAAATAACCATTTAATTGAACTGTTCTATAGCATATGTAGTACATTTTAATTGTTCTTTAGTATATGTACACTTAACCCCCCTAGAACACTAGCGTGCTCATACATGCCGCTATCACTAGAGACACGTAAAATTTACATGCTCATGTAAAAGTCGTTTTATTTGTTTTTTTATGTATATATATATATATATATATATATATATATATATATATAGAGAGAGAGAGAGAGAGAGAGAGAGAAATACATACATACACACATACACACATATATTAGCATCGAATATATATATATTCGATGCTAATAATTGTCAAAAAACGCATTATAATTTTTTACTTCTTTTAAAACTTCTTTTTTTCTTTCTTTTTTTTTAACTATACATATAAAGCTTGAAGGTAGAAAAATTTATCATAACAAATTTGAATTTGCCACAAGCTTGCAAATCTTTCATTTTTCTTTTCCCTTACGGTTTAAGGTTTTAAGAAAGAACTCTTGAAATCGATCGAAATGACAATGAAGAGCGAAGTGTACATCTTTTAATTCGTTTTAAAATAAATCGACCCAAGAAGAGAAAAAAAAAAAAAAAAAAAGCAAGGGGATTTTTCAACAAGTTTCCAGGAAAAGAGGGATTCTTTTTTTTTTTTTTTTTTTTTGAATAAAAAGGATTTAAAAAGTAATAATCTTAAGACATACTTGTCAAGACGAGAAAATGCATGGTCTTTTCCATGTATTTACAATAAGACACTGTATATAAACTTTGTTGAAAAAAATATTAATTATTATTATTATTTTAATATATCGATCTAAGAAAAAAAAGTTTTGAATTTTAAACAAGTTTCGCGGGACGGGGAAAAAAAAACAAAACAAAAAAACGGGTATTAGTGTTTTGTATATTGCACTTTAATAAAACATAAACATTGCTGAATACATTTATTTTTAATTAGTTTTAAAATATATTAATAGGAAAAATAACAGTGGAGTTTTAATAAGATTTTTCGGAAGAAAAAAAAGAAAAAAAAAAACTTTCATTTATGCATTTTAATAAGTCATAATCAATAAAATTGTAGAATAAAATATTCATTGGAAAACTAGGTAAAAATGATATTTAAAATTCGAAAAAATCAAAGAGGAAAAATATTGTGAAAAAGCACACAATGAAATAATAAATCACAGATATGCTGGTAATATTAATTCTCAATTTACAAACAGTTTATTTCATTTCATTTTATTTCCGAATAAGAATTAAACTGAAATTTAGAATTTATAAATTGGAATTTTTAATAAACATTATTATTAATAAATTATTATAAATTTATAGCTTAATTATTTTACAAATGGCATTTACAAAATCTTGCTAACATATAAAGGAAGTGATAAAAGGCAGAAAAATTATATCGCCGCCAAAGTAGCCGCATTTGTTCAGAGTAAAAATGATAACGAATATATATATCTATATATTAAGTAATAATAATAAATTAGCTAACCGCATAAAAATCGCTAGGTGCAAATGTTTCTAAGTATGTCAAAGCAGTCGGGTTTCAAATTTAATTTATGTGATAAATCCAAAAAGGTTATAATCAGGTTAACTCCACAGTTGTGAAACTCCACACAAAAGAAGAAAAATAAATAAATAAGTCCAATATGAGATTTTTTTTTTTTTTTTTTTTTTTTTTTTTGGGGGGGGGGGGGGGGAAGAATGGGTGAAAATGGCAGGGAAAAAGAGGGGTGAGTGCGAATTAATAAAATGGGATTACTAAATCTGTTCTGTATTTATACCATTTTTCTTTCCAACAAAATTTAAAATAACTATATTTTATTAAAGTAATTGATTTTTGACAATATATTTTTTACCCACCAAAAATAAACTACTTTTACAGATCAAGACGGCATTTTTAAAAAGAACAGCATTCACAAAATTAAGTCTTTCCATCTAATATATTTGCATTCCAGAATGTACGTAATTTCATTGCTTTAATTTCGTCACATACAAGCAATTTTTAAAATTATAATTTATCCTTTTCTTCTCATTTAAATTTGCACAAAGAACAAATATGGTACCTTATTTATTATAAAATTACATTTTAGTATCGTATTTTAAGAAAACCAAAGAGTCCCTGCAATGCAAATGTAATCAAATACTGAATTTTAATCAAATGTAAATTACCAATTTAAAATTTTAAATGCAGAATGGTAATTGTTGCTAAATTGGTTATCTACTGTCATCACTGCTTTAGAAAAGAAAGACTACAAGAATGGTTTATAAATTACTAAAAGTGCAGGATAGCAGAAAATATAATTATGAAAGTGACACATAATTCCAGGAAAGATTTTCTTTAACACGTTGTGTTGAGCATCATGCCAGCCGTCGGTGACTGACAGTATCAAATATGATATAAAGCCGCGGCAACCATCGGTGGTTGACAGTATAAAATATGATATAAAACTAAAAATATTACATTGTTTTAAGCAATTATTGAAAATTTACTTCATTTTTATTTAGTACAGGATGATCGAATCATCGAATTTTAATGTATTTTATAAAGAATTCGCGTGGCGTTCAACGTGTTAAATGAAAGATACTGCGCTGTTGCAACACTAAAGTAGAAACAATAACTAAATAAAATCAAAATCTTTCGAAAATTTTTAAAATTGCAAATGTCTATAATTATTCAAACATTTTACTGCTTTACAATTTAAAGAAAAAAGAAAGAGAGAAAGAAAAAGAAAAGTTTCGATTTTTGTGGCGAAATTACAGAGCGCAAAGTTGAAAACCTGTTACGGATTTTAATTTCCTCGAAACACTTAGTCATCTGATATGCACAAAGCAAAATATTAGAAAACAAGGATTATTCATAAAGAAATACATAGAGAACTATTAAAAGTTTAACTATTTTTGGAATACTTTAAAACTTCGCGTTCCTGTGTTTTTATATACAGTTATAGGTCTACCCGGCGCCGCGCCGTTCGGGTTGAAGTAAGAGCTTATAAAAATTTTGAATGTAAGATGATGGTAATACAATTAAATTAAAAATCTTCCAGCTTCATGATTTTACAACAGAACGTTTTTCCAAACTCAACCAAGAAGGTCGATAAAATCGACCTGTTCACGGATCTATAGAACATCTGTATAAACAATAAGCCTTTACATACGAAAAGCGCATTTTTGGATGCTTTAATTTTTTTTTTTTTTTCTTAGATTTATGTATAGATACTAAATGTAGGAATAAACATAAGTTATTTATATGACAGTTGAGTTTTAACATCAAAATTATTTAAACGTTAAAACTGAAAGAAAAATTTAATGTAACTTAAAAAAAAAAAAGCAGCAAAACGGACTGATTACTTTTACTATCTCAATAAAAAACTAATTATAACAATTTAAACTCATTGTGAGAGCTTTAATGAATAAAACCTATAAAACCTCAAATAAACAATGTTTGCATTGCACGTCCATTTTTTTTTCTCGACATAAAAAGAAATACATTAATTTACACATTAAAAAAAATATATATATTATATATATATATATTTTTTTAAGTATGTGTATATATATAATAAATACGTCTTGAAAACAAAAATGAACGTGTAATTTATTTAATTTTGGCACTAATTAACTTTTTTTTTTTTTTTTTTAAATAATGCTTAAATTAAAATGAAGTTTATTTTAATATCTTTTGAACCAATTATCCGACTGAACAATTACGGCGTTAGCTAGATTTTTTTCCCTCATTAATCTATATTTATATATAAATAATAGAGATCGTAATAAAATTTAATCTTAAAATTTAGCAATTAATAGAACTAAAAATCTAAATTATTTCAATTCTTGATTTTTTTTTTTTTAATCAATTTCATCGCAAAGAAAGAAATGCATAGCCGGATCCCAGCACTTAAGCAAATATTTTACGTGTACAAATAATCGTGATTTTACTATTATTTCATAAGCGAATATATATATTAACCAGTTCAGTAATCAAGACGTTTGTACACGCCATGCAGTTAAATAGTTTTCGCATCAGTACGGATTTTTTTTTTTATTTATTTATTTATTTTTATTTTTTTTTATACGGGCGTAAAGTGTAAGTAACCGTACATTAAAATCATTTTCACGTGTATTCGCATTTCTTTTAAATTTTACTCAATAAACAAATTAAATAAAAAGCACTTAATTATATAAGTGAAATCAATAAATTCGCTATCAAAACAATAAGTTAGCCATCAAAATAATAAAACGCCATCTCAAACAAGAGAGCATATTTAACTTTGAATTTTTGCAATTTTTTTTATTAATTTGTGTGTAGAGGAAAAGAGAATAAAGCAAATTTTCACTTTATCCTTTAAAAACACAAATCTTTATTAATCCTATCATAACAATAATATATGATAATCATATAAATCTTTATAATGTAATACGATAATCAGGTAAATGCTTATATATATATATATATATATATATATATAAGTTATGCTTATATATATATATATATATATATATATATATATATATATATATGCTTATATATATATATATATATTTTTTTTTTTTTTTTTTTCCTACTTTCTCTTCTCAATATATCTTTTAAAACAACATTAAAGTTACTCAAGAGTTAAATTGTTGTTAGGCAGATCTTTAAACAAATAAAAAGATAAGAAATATTTGAAATTAGTATTTAATATTGTTTTTATAATTTCTATGCAAGCGATAAAATCTTATTAATGATAGCATATACATAGCTACTAACTGTTTTAATTTTTTAATACTTTTTTTTTTTTTTTTTTTTTTTTTTTTTAAAGGACTGAGGACTATTAGTCTCAATCTGGGATTTTAACAGCGTCATTTTTCGATAGTTGGACATTTATCGGAATCTAAAATTGATCGAAAATATAATTGAATAATTTAAAAGCAATGTTATAATTTGAAAAAAAAAAAAAAAAAAAAAATCTAATAGTCCTCGTCCTAAACTAAATTCTGCTTTTGCCAGAATTTCTTTTTTTTTTTTTTTTTTTTTTTTTGAAAGAAAAAGAAAAGAAAATAATTAGTATCGAAACAAACGATATAGAAAAAGTTTTTAAGTTTTGAGTCACGCGAATGCATCATTTCATGCTAAATTTTTGAAAAATAGCTTTTATATTTGCAATAATGAAATAGTATAAAAATATAACTTATGGCATATTTGAAATAAGAAATGTTAAGTTGTTTCTTTTAAAGATTTATTTAAGTGTTCATGTATTTAGTGTTTAAATGATTTTTTTTTTTTTTTTTTTTTTAACATACTTTTCGGGGAAAAATAAATGGTAGTATATAGTAGATAGGATTACACTGATTAAAATTTGTTTCTTTGTTCTTATAATATTAATTTCTATTAAACACATACCTTATGTGTTTTTAATTTTCTTAAATTTTTCGTCCGCAAAGTGATTTTTTTTTTTAATTTTTTAACTCAAGTTTTTTATAAGCTTTATAGCAGTTATGATTAAACAAGATGAAAATTTCTATTAAAAAAATACAAGTATCCAAAATTGGAACGAGTAGCAGCTATAGCATATACTTTTTTTTTTTTTTTTAAACCCCAATTAAAAAAAGAAAAAAAAAACTATTAATGCTATACTTATGTTGGTCAAATGATAATATAAAATATAAACAAAATAAATTGAACAGTTAAATAAATAATCCTCCAAAAACAATTCAATGATAAACTCCAATAAATAATTTCACAAACTTAATAGCAGTTTATATCTCTAAAATGTTATTACACAAACAAAAGAGTTTATCGCAGAGGAAATCTTTGCTGTAATCGGCTAAAAAGAACAGAAACTCTTCATTACGTCACATATTCAAAAGGAAAGAAAAAAGGATGTCGTTAGGTCTTTAAAAAGGATCAATACATGGAAGAATAAGCTTAATTTCTTCTCCACTTCTGTGACAGGAGAGAAAATCGAATAAGAGGAAAAAACAACCATTACAAAGTAAACACATAAATGTCATCCTTCTCTCGAAGAAGTGAAATTTCAAGGTAATCTTATAAGTCAACAAATCATTACAACTTGTTCGTCTATCGGTAGGATCCTTTGAAAAGTCTTTTTTTTTTTTTTTTTTTTTTAACCTCTCTATAAATATAGTTATTACTTTTATGATATAAGGATATTAAAATAACAAAGAGCTTTTAGTGTATTCAGAAAAAGCTACTGGTATTTCGTTAAAGCAACATAGAAAATATAAAAACATGCAATCGAGAAATTCTAACTAGATCCGACAATGGCACCTATATTATTTTCAAGAAAAGGTGCTGAAACTGAAATATTTGTATTTTTATTTTCAACACTTTACAAAACGTTTTCTTTTTAGCAATTTTGAACGAAGTTGAAAAGAAAGAGTTTATGACTTTAGTTCGTACTGGCAAATAGTTTTACTTCGTGGAGGGAAGGGGAATTAGTAGTTTGAATTTGAACTCTCCACTTCGAATTTTTCTGCTAAACAAATCGTTCTTGAAATATTTGTATATAACTACATATTATGATAGGTTTATTTGATTAATTATTACGATATCTGTTGGAAGGAAAGGGTCAATTCGAAAAATAAAATTAGTTTAAATGTAACTTACTACAGCATTAACCCGTTAACGTCGGAATTAATTTTGCAAAATATTATTAGCTGATTATTTCATTTCTGAATTAATATGAACATCTGACAGTAAAATATATTAACTTAAACAATTCTGATAGTTTTAAGTTTAAAGCCTATCCTCATTTATTGACGTTCAGCGTTCTAGCGAGAAAACTTAGAGATAGAAAAAATTTGAGATAACAGATTAATTTCCTTTTATATGTTGACAAAGATCTCGAAAGTAAAGTATTATAATATATATTATTATTCAACTTGATTTAAGTTAGCATACCTACGCAAAAAGCAAATACAGTCGAACCTCGTTAACATGAATCTCCAGGGGGATAAAAACTGTTTCATGTTATCAGAAATTAATTTTCATATAATTAAACTAATCTTCATTTTGACGGGGATTGTGGAAACAGTTCATGTTAAAATAAATTCACGTTAACAGTGTTCACGTTAACGAGGTTCGACTGTATATGTGCGACGAATGAAAAATCACAAAATGACTATCCAAATTATTAAATAATAATTAATAGTAAGCACATACAAACTTTCAGGGATCATTTAGAGTGACGGTGCAAACAGTCACTAGAAAGCATATATCATTCCAAGAAACCATAAAAAATATACGTGCCATTTTATTAGCTGTCCTCAAATAAGGACACTGGGCGCTAACGGGTTAAACTACAGAAATTATCAGACAATTTTTACATATCATTCATTAGTTTAAACATTTTTAAACAGCTGATGAAATATTAATTTAAAATTTTTGAGGATGGGACACGGGGATTCAAAGTTTTACACAAAAACTTAATTTGAAAAGGTAGGATTGCACAAAAAACATTCTCTTGTATTGTGAATGGAAACAATAAAATGAATTGAATAAACAAGAATTAAAAATTTAGAACAATATGGCTCCTAGTCACTGTAACATAATCCATTATTTTTAATGTTTCGGGCTTAAAAATAAATAAATAAAAAACTGCAGCTAATAAAAATGTACATTTTTCATATTAAAAATAATAAATGAATGTTGAAAAACCTGAACAAATGAAGATAATGATAACAAGTAAATAATTAGGGGGGGGGGGGGGGAACCCTCCCAAACTAAACAATATCAGAAGGAGGCGTAACAATCTTTTTTTTTTTTTTTTTTATTCCGGTTTAAAATGTATGGCATTATGTTTAACAGGAGCAAAAAACGCAATAATGCTTGACATGAGATTTAACCTTTTCATGGTATTAGAACACGACAAAAATTCCAGAAAGCTTCACAAAAAAAAATTACAAGTTTTTTCTGATGTAAAATGAGTTTTTTCACTGCCAATTACGGCATAGGATTTGGGCGGTGAAAATGTCAGAATCTGTACTTAGATTCAACTTTTTACAGATGGGTAACCGGAAAGATTGCTTTTTTACCACCATTTTCGGAGTTCTGCTTTAGTTTTTATACTTCCGAGTGAAGTGACCATCAAATATTATTTTGCTGCGTTCCTTTTTTTTTTTTTTTTTTTTTTTTTTTTTAAAGTCATGTATGTTATATTATATCTGTGTTTATATCAACACATTTAAAATATATAATTACTATTTAAATTTTGAGAAATTTCATTACATTTATCACCATTGTTCACGCAGCTCCGCAACCGAAGTTTTTTAATATGTCACTTCATATCATTAAGACCAGATATCACTAGGTAAATGTTTATTATTAAATAATAATAATAATAATAATAATAATTAGAATACAAGAAATAATACATCAAAACTATTAAATAGGGACTCTTTAAATATTAATATATACTATACATATTTTTAAAGGTTTTGAAAGAGCACCGGCATGAAAAGACTCTGGTTTTCCATTTGGCGCAACAGATCCGGAACTAGGGGCCTCAATTTTTGAGGACACCTAAAAATTTTTACTTTTGTTAATTATACTTTAGTTTTTCCTTTTATTAATATATTTTGTTGCTTTAAAACTATCGTTACATCTATAGCAGTCCCTGTCTCTATAGGATAGACGGATAAAATAATTTTGTGAAGTGCCAGGAAACATATAATGGCTCTTTGTGAGAACATGTTGATTTTTAATCAGATCCTCTCGTCTTTCAATTAGCACTGCTAGTTCAAATGATCGTTCAATTATCAGCCTTGTAAGTATTAGATACACATCTCGATTACCTCTTGTCCGCATTGCTATCAATGTGAGTAGCAGCCATTACTTTTCTGATAAGTTAAGGACCGAGGCTCTGCCCTATATTTGAACCCTCCGTAACGTAATATTTAAGTAGGATAATGCACGACCACATGTTGTCCGGATCTTCCTTGATACAGAATGTGTTCGATTGTTGCTCTGGCCAGATCTCGCAACAACTGAAAGCGCCTGATCGTTGCCAAGCGATTAACACACCAGCGCTTTGCGGTAACTACGATCGAGGAACTGTGGCATCGTATTGAAGCTGGACTGGATGGAGCGCTGTACCATAATATCATATAGAATCGCTGTTCGATTCAATGCTTAGGCGGATAAGTGCTGTTATTGCTGCTAGAAGTCGCAACTTT
Organism: Salticus scenicus; assembly: GCA_963930645.1. NCBI lineage: Eukaryota > Metazoa > Arthropoda > Arachnida > Araneae > Salticidae > Salticus > Salticus scenicus. Next base: position 103,769,588 of record OZ005652.1, read on the forward strand.
ACGTACTAATTTCTCAAACTATGTACCTCCAAATTTCCTGAAAATTAAACCAATTGTTCTTCTCACTATTATGTACATGTCTAATAAATATTCTGTTAGTTGCGTTCCTTCCTGATGTAGCAATTTTAATGACCAGTAGTGTACTATACAAATAATGCACAACATATAAATTTTCCGCATTGTTGAGCTAAATAGAGATTTAGCTTAGCAATATCTTCCTCTCGGAATCTCCCTCTTCCACTCTTTTTTTTTTTTCTGTAAGTTTTTATAAAAAAAATTGGTGGTGCTGGTGTGTGTGTGTGGGGGGGGAGGTTGGGGGTTGACATTTTCAATGCTTTAAATTGTACATACTAACATAGCAAAATATTTTTTTTTTTCCCTTGATCATATTTTACTAGCATTATTCTGCATAACGTATGAAACCATAAACTATTCAAAAATTCATTGCTTAAACATTGTATTATCGAAAATTAATCAACATATCTTTGCTTTTGAAAAAAAAAAAAAAAAAAAATCCGAATTTTCAAAATAATTTCAAAGAAAATATTAACTATTAACAATATTTTACTTAACCAGTCGGGCAGTATCTGCTTCCCTCGAAGCACAGAAATGAATTAACTTTTTATCCTTTGTTCCCTTTCAAATAAGACACAATGCATAGTACATATTTGTTATACTTTCTGCAGAAAATTATATGACGCTATGTGACAATATTTGGAAATTAAATCCCAATTCCCTGAATATTCCAGGTTTTCCGAGTTTTTCCTGAGGCGCATAACCCTTTTCCTTTTCGGTAAATGAAATGGTGTAAATAATCCATCAGTTATGAAATAACAAATTACATATCGATCCAATTAAATTCCACAGAATCACATACTCAATAGTAGAACATCCAAACCGGGAAAGAGTTACTTCTCATTCTCAGTCAAATAAAACCGCCATCTTGATTGGATGTGGGTCAGTGATGCAGATCTGATGGGTATGCTAACAGTTGTCGAAGCGCCCAAGGGCATTAATTGACATTCACTAGATGTACACACAGAATCTTACAAGATAATTCGTTATACGTTTATCCGGTAATAACTTGCTTTAACTGAAAGCTTTAGGGAGGAGAAAGGGGGGAGATTTTTTTTAGTCCTTGAAATTCTGAACTCATTATTAGAAGACACGAACAGAATAAATAAAGAAAAGTAGAAGTAATTTTCCTTAACCGTTCTCGAAATTTCTCTTACAATATTAAAGAGTGATAGAGTCGTCAAACTGCATCGAAAATAAATTCGAACATCAAAACATTAATTTCACAGAATTATTACCAGACTAAATGTGAAATTTATTTTCTGGTTATAGAAAGACTACCAAGAGTTCTACAGAAATGGCTTATAAGAGGGAGGATAAACGCCACTTTGAGATAGATTAGAAAGAACTACCTTTTGAACTGAGCATGAAATATGATTCACTTGAATTTTATAATGAATGTTAGTGTTTTGAATTACAGTCGCTTCTCTTAACTACTAAACTGTTAAAAAAAAATGCAACTTTGCTGCCAGAAATTCTCTGTAATTACAGAAAAATACGTTTTGTCAACGTAATTTTTCCGTAATTTATGACTCTTTTCTCAAATTACAGAGAATTACTAGCAACAGAGTTGCATTTTTTTTTAACAGTGTAGCAGTCTGTAACCCCATGTTATACTCTACGGAGAAATTTGTTTTATTAGTTACTCATTACTTAATGCATTTTTTAAAATTCCGTTTTCACATTCAGAAAATTCACAAACGTTTAAATGTTTCTCGCTTTACAAAAAATATTATTATTATTATTTTATTTTTTTATTTTGTTTTAAGGCTTAAACTGCGAAAAATTAATTATTTTGTTTTATTGAGTATTTTTTTGCACTTTAAAATGAAATATTAAAATAAATAAATAATAATTTTTGAAAAACGAGAAACATTCTAAACATTTATGAATTTTCTAAACGTGAAAACGGTATTTAAAAAAATACATTAGGTAATGATTAATTAAAAAAATAAATTTCTCTATAGAATAACATGGAGTTAGACTGCCGGTCAAAGTAGGTGAAGTATCCCTTTAAGCCGAGTACAGGATGTTGTGAACATCAATAAATTTGGGTCAAAAATCAATGACAACATATGCTGACAAATCTTTTAATCGAAAGAGATAAATTACAATATTAAAAAAAAATAATAATAATAATCGCTTTAAATAGGTTGTTTCGTAAGCCTTCAAAAAGCATAAAAGCAATCTGCGGGAAAATGCTCAGGGGCGACACAAATGGGGTGTAAAATAAAGGTACTTATCATTTTCGAATTAGATTCATAAACAAACAAGACAATTGTACTTTGTGAATAGAATCGCTTTTATTTGTTTAGGACTCGAATTTGCGAACAGATATTAAGTTGTGTCTACCCTCACACAAGCTAACACATCACAGCAGTCTCATGTGTGTTATACCTTTAGTATTTGTACCACAGTAGTCATTCCTGTGCGCCATCATTGGACTCGTCAAATAGCACACCGTCAAGAAAGAGATGATTCAGGAACTCAGGTGGCACCGATGTGTGATTCGGTGATCAAATATATCCAAAGTATCATATAACTGCTGAGATATGCATACATGGTAATTGTTGGATAAATTTTCTTAAAAAAGATTTTTTTATCTTTTTTCAACAACATACATAATGCCAAACAGGCGATCGATGTCTTTTGGAAAAGGGAGATCATGGGATAAGGTGCCTCTATTCGATAACAACCCTGACTTAAATATATCCCTTCGCCCTGGGGCTAAGTCGTTTATAATTACTTCCGAATTCAAAGCTAATTTACTAGCGTTTCACCCGGCAAAAATCAAATGTGGCCTTGACACTATTAACAGGATGTCGTACGGAGCAAATAGATGTCCCAAAGCCGCGTTTCTGGCTTAGAGAGAGAGTATAGGACTTTGAAATAGGAGGAAAAGAAACAAATTTTTAAAAAGTCATTTGTTTACTAAATGACAAGGAAATAATTTCTGAACAGACGTCAGGAGGGAAAAAAAGAAGTCCAACTCACAGCTTTTGATTATTTTTTAATGAACTTTGGACAAGGATAATTATATTTTATGATTACTATATATTATTTATTTATTTAATGAACTTTAAACAGGTCTCCCAATCAGTTCCACGAAACATCAAAAAAGAAATATTTTTAAAGGTGAGGTCAAATTAACACTTCGCTAAATGCATGAAGTGCATTTCTCGAAATGCCTATATTCATTTCATTATCTATGAAAAATGCAATATTTTCATTTCTTGCTAACTATTTTATTTATTTATTTATTTATGCATTTTTTAAAATCAATTTTTATTTATTTATATTATATAATAACATTCACTCAATTATTTTCGAAATCCCTCATTTTCGCAGTATCTCGTAGCGTGGGAAAGTGCTTAATAAGTATGAGTAATGCATGATTTTTTTCTTCTTTTCTTTATAATACGGATTTGTCTGACGAAATTACTGTTTAAATATTTTTATCTTTCGTTTGCAGTATTCGTATTCACATATTCCATTTGAAAAACAAGTTATTGTTGAGTCCATTCACTGTTAAACTATTTTTGATGACGAAGCCTCCTCCCCCCCCCCCCCCCCCAAACTGAAATTGCCCCACCAGGAACCGAGAGATTCTGCTGTCGAAGCTAATTGACGGGAGGTGCCGAGTTTGAAACCAAGTTGTGTTGGTCTATCTCGCTTGTTCTAGGTTCCATTTCCCCCTCCTCATCCCAAAATTTTTGTATATGCGCGCTTAGAATCCTTTAGAAAAACCAGACGGGATGCATTACCCCAGGTCTACATCTCTCGGGTAATCAGTCGGCAATATTCATACACTAACACCAGACTAAAAACAATAGTCATTCCGGGCTAAAATAAATAATTTTTTCATTGCAAATTTAATAAGCTCTGTAAATTCACTGGTTTTCGAACATATTTATTGAACAAATTATTATTTACATATGTACAATTTAAAAATTTATAAATTTTCGCGCACACGCTACATTGCGATTAAATATCGCGACAAGTCAAAAAGAATCTTATATTCGACAACTGGCTGCTTTTGCGTTACTTTAACAGAATAACGAATATCGACATCTCTTAGAAAAGAAGGCAGTTAACCTTTGTTACGGCTCTAAACTCTAAATTATCAAATGTACTTTTAATCTACAATTAAGACTCGTCATGTTAAAAAAAAAAAAAGTAAATTATTTGAAATTATCAACCAAAATCTAAAAAGTTGTGCATAGACATTCCCTGATTATCCATTAAATTTTATACACATAAAGTTCTATCAGTGCATAAAGCTTGATACAGATCTTTCCAAGCTGCATTTATACAATAAAATGAGAAATACGGGTTCTTATCGCAAAATGTCAAAGTAATATAAACGTTTCGTTTCCAATTTCGAAAAGAAATAAGAGTTAAGAATGCCAAGTTCTTTCCTTTAGAAGTGATTTAGAGATATCATTTCAATTTGTTTATCTTTTTTGAATTAAACAAAAAATGACGAAAAACAGAGAGAAAGAAAGAGATGGACAATGTAGAAATGTTTATAATGCACTGAAAATTGTTTAACAAAAATAATCTGGTGTGTCACTCACATGACTTTCTGTTACCCTGAAATTTAATACTATAAATACAGGTTGGAGATTAAGGGGTAAGATAACGAGTCCTGTTATGTAAACCTATGTTAAAACAATTTAACTTAGGCTTCGGATCAGCATTATTTGACAAATAACTATGTGAAGGGGGGGCTACTGCCCCTTTCAACTCAACCCCTCGTTTCATTATTGTACCTACACTCACACGCTATAAGTCGCTATTTTCCTTCTACTTACTTCTTACACAAATTGATATGAACTACACTGCAGTTTAGCATAGGTTTCGGCATTCGGTTCTGGACCCAAATTTTTACCAAAATATTAAAAATTTTTAAAAAATGTTGAGTTTTGTTGAAAACATAGTCGGCAGCTAAAATATATTGGTCGCCAGTTGCGACAAGGCGATCGTATTTCACAAGCTCTGGTCATGATCATTAGCAAACACGTACAAAAAAAAAAAAAAAAAAAATAGAAGGGGCCCAGTCGACCCCACATCTCTAGAGTGTGAAGATTTTTTACGTTCCCATTTGAAAGTTAAGATTCAAACATAATTCCCCCTTGGGAGAAAAAAGGAAAAGAAAAAAATTAGCGTAGCATTCAGTGATCAAAGTTAAAAATTGAATCAGTGTAGTTTTTCCTAGAAAGCACATAATAAATCTAGTTTAATTCTATCATATTTAGCACATTGTCGGAGTTTTTTTTTTTTTTTTTTTTTTTTTTGGGGGGGGGGGGGATGCCATCATCATCTGTTGGGAAAATGCCCTTAATTTGAATCAGTATCGTTTTCATAATAAGCATATTATTTAGTGAGATCATATATACGAATCGTGAAAAGAACAGTATGGCAGCATAACCTCCTGACTGATAAATAACATACAACAAACTTTAATCGGCAATTTGTCATGGCGCAATTCAAAAAAATATGAAGCATCGTGATCGCTATTATAAGTACATCAATTCACAAATTATTAGTTAAAATTTTGTAACTAACAGGTAGACATAAATCTAAAAATATATAGTCAAAGCTTATTTCAATGAATTCTATTCCAAACTATGTAAACCTGTCAAAAGCTACAAATCTCTTAATTTCTCGAATTTAATACAGTAAAGCATTATTTTTGCGTCTTTCGAGTGACTGATACAAATCAGCGTATAAATGAGAAGATGTATAATCGAATTTTTAACGACTTTTTCATTCTTACACATTTAACCGTGTTCGCAACGCACGGTATTTCACATAAAAATAATATGTTTTGAAGTTTTTTAATATAGTCTTAGTTTATAATTTAACAGTACCATTTTTACATTGAAAATAATGAATACATTATAAAATATAAAATGAAGTAAGAAGAATTACATCTTGATTGTATGTCTCAATTATTAATTATAATTGCTTAGCTTAAGGTACGAATACAAAATACTGCAAAAGTACCCCCTTTTCTTGATTAAACGCCCCCTTATTAGCGTATGTATACACTCAACATTATTAATCACTATCATTATTCGTTAACTAAAACATAGAAATGGAGGGTGTTGCTTCTTTTCATATTTCCTTATGATGCAAATGGGTTAATAGAAGAAAAGTAATTGTTGAATATTACAGAATAATAATTATAATAAAGTGATAATAAAGAAATATTTTTTGTTTATGACATAAAATTCTATATAGAACACATTAATTTGTTTAGTTAAAAGCTATGAATACTTAAACTCAATTTCATTGCAAAAGTTTAAAATAAAACAAGTAGGTTTCACTTTTATTTTATAAAGAATAATATATAAAGAATCATTACATTCATTTTATTATTATTACTATTTATTAAGTCTATGTAAAAATCTCTATTCTTAGCTTTTGTGATTAGCATAAAATAACACACAAATTGCATTACTTTTAGCTTTGAAATTTGCAATAAAAGAGAATAAAAGCGTAATAATATTTTTCCTGCAGTCTTTTCCAGGGAAAATCATTTCCAAAATGGGAAGAAAGAAGTGAAACAAACCGAACTAAATCACGATTTTCAAGTCAATAAAAAGCAAAATCAAGAAAACCGATGGATCTTATGATGTCTCGTTATGACTGCGGGCTAAAGGAAGAGTTTTAAATTCTAGTAAGAAAGAGAAAGCAAAAATGCACTTTTCTCTTCAGTTTTTGACAAAGTCACGATTCATCTTCGTTTGGCCCAAACGTAATTTTAAAAATAAAATCACCGCATGGTTTGGATTAAATTGTAGAAAAATTACCTAGAAATGGTATGTAAACTTAAAAACGGAAAGTAATTTAAATCCTTTAAAATGTTTCAAATATATCTAAATAATGGAAAAGAATGCTTACTCTTACTATCTTATTTGTATAGCTTAACAATAAAATGGAAAAAAAAAAAAGAAATCATGTAATATATATATAAGTTAGCCAATAAAATTTCTACGTAAAACATCCTGTACTACGTAAAACAATGAAAGAGAAAATTTTATAAAACGTTTAAACAAAACAAGGAAAATATTTTTTCCCCAAAAAAAATTCTTTATAATGTTTAAAAATTATTTTTGAATAGGTTAAATGCAGTATTATGAAGATCAGTTCAAAAAACCAACTAACATAAACAAGATTACTTTAAACTAATAATAATAATTAATTTAAAAACTTTAAATAGAAAGAGCAATTAAGAAGCAAAGTATTAATCGCGCCAATGCTTGGAAACGCATTCATCTTTTCGATAAAAATACAGGAAATATTTTAACTAAAATAAAACAAGAGTTACTTTTTTTTAGTACGCAAAGGATAATACAAAATTACAAAACAAAGTCCATATAGTCCAAACGTTATACTAAAACAAATTCATCTAATAAATCATCGATGCTATATATATTTAAGGAACAATAAAATACTTTTCCAAAAAAAAAAAAAAAAACTTTTACAAAATGAAAATTTTGTAATACAATACTTTTAAAATAAAATACTTTTCCAAAATGAGCATTTGAATTTAAGAATATAAATATTTGAAAAAAAGAAAAGAAAAGAAAAGAAAAATGAAATAAAAATGTAGGTCATTAAAAACTACGACCTCACTTCTTGACAGATAAATAGTTAAAAGGACTGACAAATTTGTTTTCCGTCCACAATTTTTTTTATTTTCTTCTAATTGAAATCCATTTGTATTCTTGTCTCATCTCAATCAAAAACAAAATATATTAGTAATCCACTGATGGCATATAAAATTTTTAATTCTTTTATCGGCGAATTAGGGTTAAGGATGAAAAATGAAGATTCTCATAACCTATATATAGTTTTGGCTGACTGGCATTTAAGCTTAAAAGATTAACAAACAAAAGAAAAATTTACTAGAGATATATCGAACAGCGATGTTTTCGATAACTAGCCACTAGCAAAGAAACATTTCTTCAGAAGAAAAAAAAAATTACGAAATTCTGAACCAGATGATGCTTTAATTGAAAAAAATGCTAAACAAGAAGTGCAAATTGTGACAATGGAAACTAAACTACTGATTTTTCTAGAAATATTTCTATAGATAAAATCACAAATTTAAATATAACAACAACTTAAAACAGCCAATTTTTATTCAATGTCCAGGAAAAATTACGGATTCCTGTTCCAACCTCCGTTGTGAACAGACGTCTTTTCCTGAGCTCCGCGCTGCGCCATCTAGCGGCGTAAGCATAAACAGTTTCTACCAGAGTGCAAGTGCTACTGTGACCTAAAGAGCCTTTTTCAAGGCTAATATCCGAGGGGATCAGTAGTCTTCACTCGAGAAGAAAAGTTTTTTATTTGTGCTTCACATTTCATTGTATTTTAGTAAAACATAGTACTTTTACTTAAAATGGCTGAAAATAGCCAAACATCCATTACGATCGACAAACCAATCACGTGCCCCTACTTCAGAGATGTGGATCTTAGGAACCTGTCTACTGATGGAGCAGAGGCAGAGATGGTTAAGCTGCGGGCTGTCATAGCATGCAATGACGCAGCCATTCATAAATATAGACGAAAAGAGCTGGATGATGCTGCTACAGCCAAGCTCTCCGCTCACGTGCAAGAAAGATCCCTTGCCTGGCAAGCCGCTACACTTCTGTCTCAGGTGAGCGGCATCAGTTTATACTTTACCCCACCACCACCACCACCTCCTCCTATTGATAATTGCAAAAAGGGCAATAAGGATAGTGATAGTAATGCTAAAATCAGTTTCGACTTAAACTTTGAGGAAAATTCCGTGGGCGTAAGTCCTGGTAACGTGGCGCCATCTTCCGACATGGAAGTCGTCGAAAACGCTATCCAGGTCAAGCGCTCACACTCACAACAGGTTGGCAGCAACCCTGATTCCGATGAGGAGGGGAATTGGGAAAAGGTCAATTATAGGAAGAAGAAGGCTAAATCAATTATAAATACGAATACTCAGGCTAGCACCTCTAACTCAGTAAATAGTAACGCCAATAATGATAATAAAACTAAATCCAGCAGAATTCCTGCCTTCTACATCTTACCGCCGCCCCATTGGCAGATCCTGCTGTCTGGCATGAGGAACTTAGTTCCGAAGCTGGCCAGCAAAGCCCAGGGGCGTTTCTTAAAACTTAAAGTCGAGAATGAGGACGAGTACCGAAAAATTCAGGCCTATCTCATTCAGGAAAAAATCAATTTCAAATCTTTCTTATTGGATTCCGAAAAAAGTCGAAGGCGGTGATTCGGGGACTCCCCATCAACACTCGTCCTTCAGACATTGTTCAAAATTTAGAGATTGAAGGTTTTATGGGAGTCACTGTGACTCAGATGTTCAGAGGACCTGTGTCCAAAAAAGTTCTTATGCCACTGTTTCATGTGGCAGTGCCAAAAGCTCAAGTTGAGGTTGAATTAGATGCCATATTTTCGATCACTCAACTGATGGGAACTGACGTCACGGTTGAAGCTTACCGGGGACGCAAAGGACCCTCGCAGTGCTTCAACTGTCAGGGCTACTTCCACTCTGCAAGATCTTGCAATTTGCCGCCCCGGTGCGTTAAATGCGCTGGGGAACACTTGAGCAAGAATTGCAGAAAGGATTTTGGTGATCCTTGCAGGTGTGTGCACTGTGGAGGCGCCCACCCGGCAAACTATCGGCTGTGTCCGAAATTCCCAGTTCAAAACACGAAAAAAAACGCTAAACCCAAGCGTAAGCCCCAGCAACAGGTCACAGGGGCTCCCATAGCCAAAAACTTCACGAGTAAGAAGGTTCAACCTTCCCAATCTTTTGCGGGAATTGCTATTGGTCGTAGCGAGCCCGAAGCTCCTCCCCCTTCCAAAACTCCTTATATAAATTCCTCGGTCCCAGAAGACGCCAGTTCGGCTACCGAGTTCCTAAACTACGTCATGGTCTTGGAAAAGAATCATGACAAAAAAAACATAGTAAAAGCCTGGAAAATGGCACTTCCACAAATTCGTGCGGCGTCCACGAACTTAGATCGATCTTTCATCTTATACGAGAGTTTAATATCTCTCGAGTAATTTTGTTAGGGAATTTCCACCCTTTATTTAGGCTTAACTTTAACATTCGACCCTAGTAGAACGTTGAATTCTTTCTCTGTTGGTATATGGAACGCCAATGGCCTCCATTGTAAAGCGGCTGAGTTCCGCGATTGGGTTTATAGTAATAATTTAGATATTATCTTTGTCTGTGAGACCAAATTCTCCCAGGGTTCTACTGTTAAGGTGGCCAATTATATGTTATTCAATGTTGACAGGCCATATAATGGCACCTCTTCCGGCGGCACTGCTATTTATTTAAAGTACGGCTTCAATGCTACTCTCATTAAAGTCCAAAATCTAAATTCCATTGAAGTCACGCCAATTGTTTTGGAATTCCCCACTATTCAAAAATTACTTGTTGCAGCAGTTTATATCCCTCCTCAAAGTGAAAGGAATAACCTGCTCATGCGAGATCTATCCCGGCTCACTAATATTTATTCAAATTTTATTATTGCGGGTGATTTTAATGCCAAACACTTGTCTTGGAACTGCCCCTCTAATGATGCTAGAGGGAATATCATCAGGAGATGGGTGGATCAGAATCATGCACAAATTCTTGCTCCCCCTGAACCCACCTTCACTAGAAGTAATAATATTTTAGATTTTGCTATCACCCGCAATTTTCCATATAGTTACAGCATTCAAACGCTGAATGATCTTACCTCTGATCACCTTCCTGTGGAAATCTGTTTTCGGATGAATAACTACAATTTAGATTTACCGGCGGCCTTCACCACCAGGTGGAGACACTTTACGGAGATTTTAGCCGAATCTGAGCTTCCTTCACCTCTTCCATCTAACAAACTCGAAGCCGAGAGATCAATCAGCATGCTTGAAAATTACATTCAAGATGCCTTTCAGCAAAGCTCGGCTCCGAGAAAGAGGACTAGTCTATTCTTCCGATTACCAGATGAAATCAGGCATTTGATCAGAGAAAGAAATCATGCTCGCAGGAATTGGCAGGTTCATAGGCTCCCCCATTTCAAACGCTTGTACAATGTACTTGCAAGGAGGGCTAAAGCTGCAATTCATGAGTACTCAAAAACGCATTTCAACAACTTTGTCGAGAGTTTATCGACGACTGACAACACCATTTGGAAGGCTACTTCACGTATTCGTAGGCCAAAAACAAACATTCCGGCTCTAAATAGCCCAATTGGAATGGCAGTGACAAACTCTGAAAAGGCTGAAGCTCTCGCTCACAGTCTTAGAAGTCAGTTCACACCTCACAATGATGTTTTTAATCCTAGAATCACTTCAATTGTTAATAACAGTGTTCAAAATTTATTAAGCAAAAATTCCATTAATACTCTTAACTTGGCCACTCCCTCTGAGGTAGTGGAATATATTTCTAAACTGAAAAAAAATAAATCCCCTGGCGAGGACCGAATAACAACTAACATGCTTATTAACCTTCCTACCAACTTTATTTTTTATATCACTTTAATTATTAATCGCATGCTAATACTCAATATTTTTCCAGATTGTTGGAAAAAGAGTTTAATCGTTTCTCTGCCGAAAGGTGGCGACACTGATCCGCACCTTCCTCAAAGCTATAGACCTATTTCTCTTCTCTCTTGCATGTCTAAAATCTATGAATATATTCTCGTTAATCGTCTGAATGATTTTACAAACTCTCATGATGTGATTATGCCTGAACAATTCGGGTTTCGTCCACGTCATTCAACACAACAACAGTTGTGGAGAGTTTGTGAAATTCTTCACGACGGCTTCCAATCTGGAGGTGTAACGGGGGTTATATTTCTAGATGTTCAAAAAGCTTTCGATAAGGTCTGGCATGCTGGCCTTATTCATAAACTAATATCTATTGGTCTTCCCGACCAACTAACTAAAATTATTTTTGACTATCTTAGCAATAGATCTTTTTCCGTTAAAGTCGGAAACTCTATCTCTAACCCTTCACCCATTTTAAGTTCTGTCCCTCAAGGTTCTCTGCTGGGGCCCTTCCTCTTCAACATCTACGCCAATGATCTTCCGCGTGATGTTGACGTCACTTTAGCGACTTTCGCTGACGACACTGCCATTTGCTGTAAACGAAACACTCCAAACGCTGCGTTTGAAGTACTTCAAAATTATCTAAATAAATATTCGATCTGGTTACGGAAATGGAGAATCAAAGTAAACAGTTCCAAAAGTGCCGCCATATTTTTCACCAATAAAAACTATGACACCTCCACTAACTTTCTCTTTAATAATGAACCCATACCCTGGGAGACATGTTATAAATACTTAGGAGTTTATATTGATTCCAAATTAACGTGGTCTCGTCACATCTCAGAAACTCTGGGTAAAGCCAAACGAGCCACGCATTCCCTTCATTCTCTCTTAGCTTTTAATAGCCGCCTGTCCATCAAAAATAAATTATTACTATATAAATCCATGATCCGTCCTATCTTAACCTACGGGTGTATGATATACGGATCTGCTTCGAAAACCAACTTGGATAAAATTCAAAAGTTTCAAAACAAGCTATTGCGCAGGTTTTTGAAAGCTACTCGCTACGTCCGCAATGATACTATTCATCGGGATCTCCGAATTAAGCCTATTTATGCTCAATTTCGGAAACTTGCATTGAAGTTTCACAGATCCATTCCTAATGTTGGAAATCCTCTGTTGGACTCTATTCACAGATACGACGCTAGAGTCGGTCGTGGTAAAAAACGGCCTCTGGCTATTTTAGTCAGAGGGGATGATTTTCTCCCCGTCTCTAAAAAGCGTAGGAGTATAACTTCCGGAGTCACCTAACTTAGTATTTCCATCCAAAATACTATCTCCCCTAGATTGAACGAAATGTTCATCTAGCTTTGGCTAACCCTAGTATCAGGCTTATCTACTGAACTTTGTCAGTCGCGAGCTTTGAACCTTCTTTCTAGTGAAAATGTTACTTATTTTTTAATTATTTTTTATCAAAATTTCCTAATTGCTGTATATTTTTTTATTATTTGGCTTATTTTTTAATTTTTTTATTAATTTTATTGTCTTTTAGTGTAGGGATCTGAGGTCTCCTCTCATTGGCCGATTTCCTGGCCTCTGATTGGCTTTCAGTTTCAGGTCGAAATCCTCTGCGATTTTGCTCGTTTTACTTTCAGTGAGGATTGTGAGTGCTATGTGTGTCTCTGAGAGGTCCGCAGATCCAGCTCAGAACTTAGTTTCTGGCTGGACACTGAGACTTTCATAGGATTCATGCATGCACTTCACTTTAATCCTCCTGAATTTTAATTATGATAGGAAAAAAAAAATAATAATAATAATTGTATGGCCCCCCTTTTTTTTTTTTATTAATTGCGGGACTCCGAGCGATTTCCTGTGCCCCTTGGGGCGCCCTGCTCAACTCTTAATTCCTTTTCGCCGTCCAGACCGTCTCGTCAACGCACGTAACAGTTTCACTGTTACACTTAGGTTTTTTCAAGGAGTTATTTATTTATTATTTATTTTATTATTTATTTATTATTTATTTTATTTTTACTTTTTTTTTTTTTTTTTTTTTTTCTAAACTCCTGGTGCTTCACTCTGATTGGTCTCTGCTCACGCGGAGATTTATTCAGAGATCAAAATTCTAAATTCACCCATTTGGCTTTTAATTATTTTATGGAAAATTATTTTTATGTTTTTCGCATTTTTCGTTGGAGGTAAGCATTGGTTGCGACCAAATGCAGGTACTCCGAAGCACATCGTTGACTGACCATCCTTTAATGGTGTGTTGGGCTGCTTAAGGTATACAAAATGACTGCATCTTCGCATCGACACAAATTGTTTGGTAAGCCACCGCAAGAAGATCGGATACCAAATTCCAAAATACAGACCATGTGCAATTTCTGTTAATTACGAGGACGTAGTTTGTGAATTCTAAGTTTCATCACATTCCAGATGATGTGTTGAATAGGACTGGGGTTTGGCAAGTTAGGGAACTAGGACATTATTACTATATGACTATACTCATATCACCATACTCTTCAAACTACTGACTACTTTGTGGCACTGAGTATTGTTCTTTGGAAGATTTCGTTGAAGATGAGGTTACAAATGAATGTGCCTGACGAAACTATGTTAACATAATCCCCAACTTTCATTGTGTACCGCATACAAACACACTCTGAGAGTTAAGAGAATTCTTTCCAAAACCTAATACTGGTACCATCTGCTTGTGTACATCGAACAGTGCATACGTCAAAATTTTTCACGTGCTCTTACAAGACTATAGATATGATAAAGGAAATGTTTGTCTGACCTACCGCCTAAATTTCGTGGTCTTGTTACAATGCTTATATGCCTGCTGGAGTCGTTAATGGCGTGATGATCGGTGAACAGAGGCACGTGAAAGAACCATCTAAATCAGAGAATAAGGAACATCGTATTCAACAATTTTATAATTTCACTTGCACTGTATTTAGCCATTTACTGTGCGCCAGGTAACTTTTCATTTTGTTTCACTGACTGGGAAAGTTTTCGACCACATCCACTGATGAAGGTATATATAATGTCATTGCCGAATAATATTGTCATTGTGTCTCCTAGTTGTTTCACTTCATTCTTACACATCTGAATACATGCAAAGTCAACTTGTACCTGACGAATTTTGTTATTTCATAAACATTTATTACTAGCCATTACAATCCGGATTTTGTTTAAGTTGCTTTAAAATCAATAATTTCTTTATTGACAATTTATTTTAAAAAATTATCTCTATGTGAAGCTAGTATTCATAAAATAACATCTAAACTTTGTTACGTATGCTGCAAATACACTATGTAGTATCGCTCAATTTTTCAGTAGTACTGAAGTGGTCGTATTTGTTTTGGCTGGTTAGTGTAGTGAAATAAGTCATTAATAATTAATTTTCTTATGTATTAATTTAGAAACAGCAAAATAAATACATAATATAAAAACAATCACTGTTTTTTAATTATGATTCTGTTTCTTAAACATTTCAAAATTTACTGCCATTTTAAAATGTGCATTTTTCTTTCATTCTTTGTAAATCTTTGTTTACGATATTCAGTTTGTCAGAATATTCAGTATGATAATTGGAATAAGTTTTGCAACAAATGTATACTGAAATATATACATCTTTAGTTTTCACCAGAAATTAACAATCCACAATTTCAATACACAAGTGTACACAATGCGATACTTACTCTTTAGTACCAGTATTTTTCAGTATAATTCATGCATGCTAAATTTCATATATGGTTCATTTTAATAAATTAAATATCGCTCTCAGCTCTACATATATTTTTATAACGAATTGTATTTCATCATATATAAACTACTCTTTAATTAGCGAAATAAATTTATTTGCATAAGAGCCAGAAAACATGCGAGTTTGAAAAATCTGCAGCAACAACTTATAAAAATAAAAAATCTTAAAATGTAATTTAAGTACACCGTTAATAATTTTAAGCAGCTAGTAATTTGGTTTATTTAAATCAAGTTAAAAAAATTATACATATATATTAAAAAATATAAATAATTTACTGTACAGTTAATTACAAACTTTCTTATTCTTAAAAAATGTTATTTAATAAGTGTTTATAAACAGAAAGAAAAAATATATATTAACGTGAAGTATCTTACCACCACTAATTGAGAATTAAATATATAAAATCCAAGAAAAGTTGATTCGGTATAAGACAGAATAACATTTCGTATTTACCTAGAAAAGAAAAAAATATATACATATACTCATGTTATATTACAATTTAATATAGATCAATGTATAAAAAAATTATTAAGCATATTTACAGGTAATTTTTATATTAATACTATAATTTGATATTAACAAAGAGATGAGATATAAGACACCAGTTTTCCTCAGGTTTAAAAAAGGGCAGGGCGTTGCTAATTTAAAAAAAGGGCATTTTCTAGATTCATAAGGGCAGTTTTGGATTCTTTAGGGCACATTTAGCATTTAAAATCCAGACACTTATTTCAAAATTTCGATTTTAGGTAAAAATAGAAGAAAAAGTTTATTTAGAAGAAAAAGTTTATTTATACCTTAATTTTGCTTGTTACTGATGTATGGTTGGTTGTTGTTTAATGGCGCAAGGTCCGCAATGGGACATACTGCGCCAAACAAAAGGATAAAAAATAAGGACGCTTCTGGATGGGTTTTACCCATCCAGATGGTCAGTAAAAAACATATTGAAAATTAAGACAATAGGTAAAATAATAAAACACAAGACAAAGATTGAAATAATAGAAAGCAGAGTAAAAAGTGTATAAAGTAAAATGATGTAAAAAGTTATGAACAGTGTAAATATAAAAAACCAAAGTAAAAGGAGATGAACAGTGTACATAATAAAAAGATGAACAGTGAAAAATATAAAATCAAATGTCATGATAAAAACCAGCTTCTTTTAAAAAATTAGTCATGCGATGATGAGGGTTCACACCTAAAAGGTTTGTCAGATTGGGTGAAGATGAATTAAAATGTGTTCGATAGAGATGACGAAGGCAAGGGCAGTCGGTGAGGACATGACGAATGGTTAAAGCACTGAAATGACACTTTGGACACTCAGGTTGCTGTTCTCTAAGTAATAAGTATTTATGTGTGAGTCTGGAATGCCCAATTCGTAGTCGAGTAATAATAACATCGTATTTTCTAGGTGAAATTGTAGGCCAGACTGAAATTTGAGACTTTATTTCTCGCAATTTATTACTATTTTTGTTCCACTCCCTTTGCCACATATTTTTAAGATAGCTTTTAAGTGTGTGCTTAACGTCTTCATAAGGAACAGGACAGTTTAAAAGTATGGAAGCCTGCCTTGCGGCTTTGTCTGCTGCTTCATTGCCTTTAATGCCTACGTGGCCAGGAACCCAGCAAAACAAAATATCAAATCCCTTTTTCAAAAGGTCGTTGTAAGTTTTTAAAATTGAAATGAAAGTCAGGTTACAAGAGCTAGAAGAGAGAGAATCAAGAACACTCTTTGAGTCTGTATATATAATGAATTTTCTACTGTGATGAGATGAAATGATGTTAAGGGCAACCTCAACAGCAAAGAACTCTGCAGAGAAGATGGAAAAAGAATTAGGGAGTTGATAGCTAAAAGTTGTATTACCAATGATAATACCACAACCGACTTTATTAGTTGTTTCGGAGCCATCAGTAAAAATCTCAATATAGTCTTTGTAGGCAGAGCGATGAGATGAGAAAGTGCTTGAAAAATGGAAGCATCTGTGTTAGATTTGTCAAATCCCTGTTACTGATGTATGAACGAATGTTGATTGTTATGCACAATTACATTTATTTATAACATATCTTCAGTTTGAAGGTTATTTTCAGTAAAAGGCAGTAAGGGCGCAACTGTTTTAGATTAAGGGCAAGAAGGGTGCAATTTTTTTGCATGAGGGGCAAGAAAAGAAGGGTGCTATTTTTTCAGTCATAGTGCAGGCAGGGCGCAGCACCCCCTCCCTCCCCCCGAAACTGTCTGGGGAAACCTTTGTTGGACAAATAGAAATATTTGCGTTATATTCTGTTTTGTGTAATTCGAATTTATATCCAAAATGTGATTTGGCTGAATATTATTAATTCAAGCTAGAGTCCTGCGCGGGTCGAGTAAGCTTGACCCGCAATCCGACTCGAACCGCAAAAAAGTATAATTAAATTTACATCATAAAAGAAATCGAATTAAAATTATCTTTCACGAAACACAGTTATATTATTGAACAAATCTTTCAGAGAATTAATTAGTACATAAATATTACAAGTAGGATAAGTGCACCAGTGATTGACACTTTTAGAGCAATCTCTGATGTTTTTAATGTTCTAGTCATCAGAAAATGTTTTTAGAAATCTTAAGTTAGTAGTTAGTACATATGGTATGAAAGACATTCAGAACCACATATATGTTAAAATATATACATTTGATAACAATTTTTTTTTTTTTTTTTAATGAATTTTTATTTGACACCCACTCAATGTTCCAGTAATTGACACTGCCAATTTTTCATTTTATCAGTAATTTGGCCCCATATAAGCCAAATTACTGATAAAATGAGTCCAAATACTGATAAATCCAAATACTGTTACTGATAAATTGAGTACTGACAAAATGATAAAGTGTCCATTATTTGACACTGTTAGTTATTCATTTTACCAGTTAATAGCACCCTATGCTCCAGTGTTTGACGTAAAATGTTAAAATTCTTGTATGTAAAATATATAATTTTATTATCTTTCTTATTTATTAATTATTTCGGGATAGATGCGAATTACCGGAGCATGCCAATCACTGGAGCACCTACCCTATATAATTAAATTAAAACTAGTGTTATTCAAATTATATCAAAAATAACTAGTCTAATTATAAACAAAACTTCAGTGTATAATAACAAAATTTCTTGTGTATTACACTTACTTTTAAAAATTCCACTGTTTCAAATATTCACAGTATATTAAAAAAGTAAAATAAGGAAGCAAATATACTTTAGAAGGAAAATAATTGTCTTATATATAACATTTTAAACGGTAAGTATTAATATTTATGCATTTCTTCTTCACGAATTAAACTTATGTTATCAGTCATATTGCTTTAAACTGCTATGAAGGAAGAGAATGTCATCCAATCTCTGCATTCAAAAGATTATATTAAAAAAAAAAAAGCAACACAAAAAATATTCCGAAGAAAAAGACCCGCAGTTTTACTCACGGGTCAAAAATTAATGCTAACTCGATCCGCAAAGCGGGTAACCCGCGGATACCCGGCCCGATGCAGGACTCTAATTTAAGCACTCGAATAATCTTACTTTTAAATAAAAAAAAAACTCTTACAAATAAATAAATAAAATAAAATAAATAAATAAAACTTGCAATTAATAGCGGAAAATCTGTTCTTAATATGTTTAAAAGTATTTTAATAATGGAAAAAAGGATTTAAACTATAAATTTACAAAGGATAACTAACATTAGAACTTTTCCAAATTCCCTGATTTTCCTTGACTTGCATTGTTTTTTCCCTTAAAACTTTTTTGTAAAATTGGCGAATAATTTAGCAATTCACAATAACGAGCTTTCAAATATGGCTTATTTCCACAAAATTTGTCTATATCCCCTGACTTTACATGAAATTCCATGACTAATGGCCACCCAGTTAACACAAAAAAAAAAAAAAAAATCAATATTTAATTTTACAGTAAAAAACTGATTACTTATAACAAAATGAGTATTTTAAATATTAGGGGTGGAATTACCCAACATGTAAAAACTCTGAAAACTGCAACTTGCATACAGAATGAAAGGCAAGGGGAGACTTATATTCTTCAAAATTATTTATTTATGCCTACAATTGGAGATTACTTAATATTGTATTATAAAGCAAATTAAACATTCATAATAAGAAATTTATATAAAAACAATTTGAAATGAAATTAAGAGAGAGCAAAAATTTCAAAAACCCTAATTTCAGAAAGTAGCCCCTAAAAAGTTTCACCCCTGAAATATACAGTTTAAAATTTAACTTTTAAAATACATTATTCTATCTTAGGTATTTTACAGTATCCCATTTACTCTAATACATAGGTTTTCATATAATATGTAATAATAAAACATCTTAATACCAATTAAAAAATTAAATTAAAAATGAACATACAAGACGAAAATTTAGGAAAAGTCACATTAATTTTATTTATTTAATTTTCTAAGCAACAGAGTATATCATATCTTTGAATAAATTTTATTTATTTATTGTAAATACAGCACAGCATCTGCTGAAGGGAGAAATTAATAAAACTAGTATCGCCCAGTGGTCGAAACTCGACCATTTTTTTTGCAAAGCGAGGCAAAGCAAAAATATTGCCTTGTCCTAAACGGAATGCAATTGCAACACAGCTGCGGCAATTGTTTGCCGATATTCACTCTATCTGAATCAGCAGAGTTTTACTTAATATAACTATTTCTCTCAGTAGATGTTAGCCTTTCCTGAAATGTGAGAAAATCGCAACATGAAAACGCCCCTTGTTGTGTGATACAGCCCAGAAGCTAATAGGTACCATGTCAAACCAAGGCCCAACCAAGTATCAAATTCTGTTAAATTAATTCGATTGGTTCATAAAGTACAGTGTTTGAACAAAAAAAAAAAAAAAAAAAAAAAAAAGATATTTTTCAAAAATGGTCGAATTGAGTTCGGGAAATTTCAAAACGTGTAACTTTATCGAAAACCGAAAATCTAAAACTTTTCTGAATCTTATATTTTCTACTTATATATGCAGAGGAAAGAATAATAAATCCACTTTTTAAAAAATAAAAATAAGTAGTCAATTTCACTTAATTAAAATGCAAGGAAATCTCAAAACGTGTAAATTCATCGAAAACCGGAAACCAAAAGTTTTTATGTATCTTCTACTTGCTTCTTCTACCCACAAAAGCTAGCAATAAAGACACTTTTTTAAAAAATAAGTAGCCAATTTCAGTTAATTGAAACGTAAAGAAAGCTCAAAACATGCAAATTCAGCAAAAAACGGAAATCGGAATTTTTTCCGTATCGTCTACTTATACATGCAGCAGTTAGTAACAAATCCATTTTCCTTTTATTTAGTATATTAGTTGAAATAGAAATATCACCCTTTGAAATGAAATGTTTATGTATACATTCGAAACTGGAAGTTTGCCATTTTTTTTTCTGGAGTTTGGTGATTTTAAATTAAAATTTTATAACGTTTACAGAAAAAATAACTCAATCAAACACATGTAGACAGTAACTTATATATAACTATACCCAAATATCGGAATTAAAATCGGCAGATAATTTCCATTAATTTTTAATAATTTTTTACAAAAAATCCAATGGACGATTAACATTGAAAATCTTTTCATGGCTCCAGGGACAGACAGTGACGTCATCACTTCGCTTGCGTATAGTGATGCTACATTATACAAATTACTGTGTCTATGGTTTTATTTGAGCTTTATGAAATTGCCAGATTTAACAACTTTCTACTTTTAGGTATTTTTTAATGTAAAAGAATACGTGTATAAAAGGGAAAAAATGGAGGAAAATGCATAAAAAATAAATGTATTTTTGAATACCTTCTTGACATCGTAAGAAAATAATATTTGTATTCGCACCTTCCGGCTAACCATACCTTTCGAATGATACCATTTTGAACCCTCTACTCCCATAATTAATATGTTAAAAAGGGACAACAAATTTTATGCTTGCCTATTAATATATAGATAAAAAGGGACAACAAATTTTATGCTTGCCTATTAATATATAGATAAATACATGCAAGAGAAAACCATAATGAAAATTCAAAAACAGAAAATAAGAAATACAGTAACCACCGCTTAATAAATTCACTGGTTAAAAAAATCAGCCGCTTAATCTGATCAAATTGCTAGGACCAGAATCAAATCAATACAAATTACTTTTAAAGCCACCGCTTAATAAAATCAGCCTCGCCGGTTAATAAACTCAAAAATATCTCCTCAGCAACCAAAAATATCATTTATGCACACTTTTTTTTTTAAGAAAAGAAATTAAAACAAAATAATCCATCCGTTATCGCTCATTGTCGAAGATTTTACACTTGCAGCACAGTTACAAAATAAACACGTCCCATCACTTATCTCCGTAACAATTTCAAGGAACGTATTAAAGCGCAGAAATACGTTACAAATTTAATTTGAAATGATATATATTTTTTTTTAATTTCTAATTATTAATTTCTAGTTCTCATTTTAAAAATTACTATAATTTATGAGGTTTAAACGAAAAGATTTTAAATTTATGAGAACAATGTGAGCTTTTGGTAAAGTAATGATGATTTTCCTCAAACAAAAGTGCATGGGAACTTGGAATGCGTTTAATTTATTTATATTGAAGAAACAATTATCTATCAGAAATTAATTAATATTGTTTACTAACTCTATAATTCGTTACATTTTAAAGTTTCTTTCCAAATTCAGGGAAATACCTTTCCCTTAAGTGAAGGAACGTTCGCCGGATATAAAATTCAGCCGCTTTGTAAAATCACTTTGACTCAGAACGAATGTGATTTTAATAAGCGGCGGGAACTGTACACGATTAAATAAATAAACATTTTAAATGATGGATTGAGTAACCGCAAATAGCGCACGTTTAGCGCAGGAAAAGAAAAATATGTACCGAAAAGTAAAATATGAACACGAATTTTGTGACACAATATTAAATAAGGAAATCAAGTAAAAAAATAAAGATAAAGTGTTTCCATGCCACCGGTCCACAGAACAATTAATCATACAAAACAATTACACTTCCTCGTCCGGTATCTACTATAATAATAGCGAAGTGGCGAGAAGAGGTGGATATATTAGAATACACGTTCGTGCTTTCAGCTTCAGATGAGCTCGACTATCCCGAATGAAGTCCGTCGTTCATTATCAGAACAGCGAGGTACACCAGAGAAAGTTTTTGATCGGAACTTTTTCTTGGTTAAAACGATACAGGAGTACCTTTACAGTGCAATATAAATTAAATACATTTTTAGCATACATAGAACTAATACTGAATTATTAAGATCGTCCCACATTTCTGACAAAAAATATTTATTCTTAACAATTAGAAAGCATGAATCATTGTTATTTTCGATAATCTTTCCCCAACTCTCGTAATCCTGCCTTCGCAAAATTTGAGTCATTCGGGTGATTTTTAAATGTTCCATAATTTTTTTCCTATTTGAGCTAATTTAAAGCGATCTAAATAAATAATGGTCAGAGGGTGCAAAATCGGAGGAATATAGTGGACGGTCCAAATATCATAGCCAAACTTAGTAGTTTAGTGAAACACAATGCCTTGTATTGTTAGTCAATTGAAGTCCTTACCGATTGCTCGTGATATCGATTTAATTCATTTTAACAATATTTTTCAGAATTAATAGCTTTGTCACTATGCCATACAAACATGTGTTCTTTAGTATTAATTTTTCATAATAATATTGTCCAATGCACAATAAATCAGAAATATTTAAGCATTATATTTAAACATCTGCATAAGTGATAATACATAAGAAATTTTAAGGTAATCCTGTATTTGAAATTAGAGACCCTGCATGATAAAAGGCTGATCACTGACCCGCCACGTTTGTTCATTCAACCTGTTATATACAATACCACAATCAGGGATCGATCCAGGTTTTCATTTTTGGGTCCCTTTTTTGTGAAAAACAAAATATTTTTGTGAAATTTTTATTTATTTTTGTGAAATATAAAATATTTTTGTGAAAAAGTAAAATATTGTGTAAAATTTTTCGTTTTTACAATCACTTTATGTAATGTTCAATATCAAGTTAATAGTTTCGATGAGCCAAATTAAAAATTATACTGAAAACATTTAATAAAAGGATCATTTTTATAAAACAAAATATTGTGAGGGGACTCATTTTATGAATTTGAATTTTGTGAAGGGTCCCTTTTCATGGATTTGAATTTTGTGAAGGGTCCCTTTTTACTATGGGGAATTTTGTGAAGGGGCCGTAAAAGGGACCCAAATTTTGCCTGGATCGACCCCTGACAATGTTATGAAAAATTATAAATGTTTATCTGCGTGGCTCTATGAAAATAAATAGAACTATTTTCTCGATATTTTTACTAAAAGAAAAGTTTCAGATGCCAGTAAAATTGTTCTACTGCATTCGAGTTGCCTTTGAACGATCATGCGCCATTATTATTTAATGTCCAGTCTCTCTCCATTAAGGGCCCTCTTCACTCACCGCCGCTCGGGCTTCCGGCGACGGTGAGTGAAGAGGGCCGTTAAAGGTCTCTATTTAAGACATTTGAATTTGAGATAGGTTTGCAGCGCCACCTTGAGGTAAATAACGAAATCAACGTTGCAAAATCGAAAACTGTAAAGATGCAAAGCGTCTTTGGTTTAGTACGAAGACCCTCTTGTAAACAATGCGAGAACATAACATGCCAGTGTTTCTTTAGTGAAGATTTCTCTGATCCGTGATGTTAAAAGCCACAAATGAAGGGGGAATAACATTTTTTTTATTAGATGGCATCGTAATTCAATACTACAGCTCATTATTCACCTCATGGAAATGAGAAGTCGTGATAAATTAACGCGAATTTTACATGTTCTGTTCTGTGCGCAAACTCAAAGTATCTTTTCGCACACAATCGAGGCCACTCTATGATTCTGTAATAGTCTTTTTCCCTGTACCTATTTACCGTTTCCGAATGCTAATTTCGTTGTTTGCGGCTAGGTACCGGTGCCACTGTAACTGATCTCAACTTACAGTGCATAGCTACTTTACTATATTCAGACACCACGTTTAAGGCTTGTCCTTCAGTTAAGGTAGGTGGTCAGAACTTAAGGTACTTGTATATTAAATGTTTATGTGTTCCAGAACGGTTAAAAAAAGAGAGAGAGAGAGAGAGAGAGAGAAGAGAAACGCAATTGCAGTAGAGTGTTTAAAATTTAAATGTGAAACAAAACGCTGCTAAATTTAATAATTATTGGAAATAATTTTAACAGAATTAAGGCAAGTAAAATAGAGACAGAGCGAGGCTCACAAGATAAGAGACACCATCACATTAAAAAAAAAAAAAATAAATAAGCGTTATAAAATAAATATGACAAAAATATCACCTATTAAAAAACTACCGAAAGGACATGTTCTTTTCTTTTCGTTTTTCTAAGTACCATGTTAGAAGCTAAACTTAATTACTTTTAAAAAATTGTATGTCTGTCTAATCGATTACTAGTGTTGATTATTAAATAAAAAAAAGAAGGAAGAAGTTTCTACAAGTTGGCAACACATGTTTCTTCTTTTTTTTTTTTTTCTTTTTTTTTTTTTTTTTTCCCTTTAATGTATTTTTAATTTACAGTCATCCTCCAAAATTTTCCTAAATATCAACGCAAGTACTCTTAACTCTTCAGTAAACTTTAAGTTATGATATGTTCCATTTTTCAATATGATAATTTATTTCAGGTATGAGATATTATCGAGAGTATTTTTTTTTTTTTTTTTTTTTTTTTTTCTTATCGATAAGAAATAATGAGAAACTCTGTTGCTTAAAAAATAGCATAAAGCGTTAAAAACAATAGTGAAATACAAAAATTTCTAAATTATGTATAATCTCCTACTCAGTTTTTTTTTGTAGCAAATAACTCAAGTATTTCACATGCCAAAAATATTACTCATAAATGCAGTTCTCTAAGCTTTTAACTTTCATGAAATTCCTTTCACTTTCAGTAGTTAAAGGAAAGCGGCACATTGTTATTTTGGAAAAAAGCACAAGCACGGATGCTTGGCAAATCCACGTGATAAATATCGCGAAGCCGACTGCGATGACTGAGGTTCGACATCCTGCCCGCACGACCACGCACGCATTCAGCCGGGCGCGACTTCTGTGTATTGCATCACTGCATTATGCTCGGTTCCATTGTGACAAAAAAAGAAATGCAATTGTTGATCTACAGTTTACATTAGTTCAGTGGGAGGCAGCTTCACACCAGTATTTGATCCGTAAAAGTCGCCACCGAATCCTTTGTTCTCGGTATCAGATTATAACCACGCCAAATATTATTAGCACACATTCATTGGTGTGCTAATTTTGTATCGCTTCTCGTTTTGTCTCTGCCAAAATAACTCTTCATACTTAATTAACCCTGACAGTAACCCTTGATTCTTTGTTACTGTCAGTGATTAAGCTTTAAAAAAAATAAATAAAAAATTTAAAAAGTTCGTAATTGATCCCACAAGTTGTTTCAAGAGCGTTCAAATAAAAAAGTTCAATCGAATATGCTGTGGCTGCCCCTAGTTATAATATATATCAACAGCATAGCTTGATGTTTGAGTATAGTTAAAATTTTGGCCCACGCGTTGTGTTACTGCTGATTAAAATCGGAAATATAGCCATAATGTTCATTATAAATAATATAGTGGAGCAATGCTGTTTGTATTGTAATCCAAAATTTAATCAATACATTATTTTCATAAGAATCACCTGTTTCTATCCAAATTATATCTCTGGGGGGGTCACCGAAGCGGGTGAGTCATCTCCTCCGTGAAGGATCAAAATTGTGATGGCGTGTCTCCGAACCACCCTTAGGAGTGTGTCCATGATCGTCACCAATCGACCATGGTGTAGCACAAGTGCGACGTAAAAACTGCTTACTGATATTCATACGAATCATCATAAACATTAAATTTGGCGCACTTTGATACTAAAGCGTGCTAAGAAACTTAATCTGCTGGACCACATATGTCAGAATCTGACAAGTGCCTATTTATGTGAAGGTCTAATAACAAATACAGTGTAAGCATAAGTAGTATATTCCGTGCAGTATTTTAAGTTGATACGCTCACAAAATTCAATTAGTACGCAATCAGATGAGCGATTTTTTTTTTAAACAGTCAAACTTTATTTTTGT
Organism: Salticus scenicus; assembly: GCA_963930645.1. Classification (NCBI taxonomy): domain Eukaryota; kingdom Metazoa; phylum Arthropoda; class Arachnida; order Araneae; family Salticidae; genus Salticus; species Salticus scenicus. The sequence goes on from OZ005652.1 coordinate 103,796,128, forward strand.
TATCTGAAATAGTCCATAAAAAATTCTAGAGCGTAACAACCATACGACCTCTATTACCCATTCTACACTTATTATAAACTATTTTGGAGATAGTATGTCAGGCGTAACTAAATATAAACTTGTGTAAAATGATGGTGCATCAGTACTTGAGACAAAAGTACGAAAAAAATTTTGGTCACACGCACACAGCTAAACAGAAAGCCGGTCAATTTTCTAAAAATGATAAACTCGTATTCAGAACATCACAAAACGCGTAAATTCATCGAAAACCAGTAGTCGAGAATTTTTATGCATACAGTATGCTTTCTTTAAAGAGTATAACAGAAGTAAAAAAAAAAAAAAAACTGAATATGTCACAAAAAAAAAGTTACAGTCTCTACTAAAATTTCTTTTATTATTTTAAAAGAGTTTTGTAATATTGGCTTTTCATCATAATATCATTACATTTATTGAGGGGGGAAAAAAATGTTTAGCATACATATCAAGATTTCAAGTGGAAAAACATATGCCATAGTAAAAAAGTTTAACAAATATTGGTTTAATATAGTAAATCATTCTGCGCACCAATTTATTGTTAGTGCTCTACTGAAGGGAAAGCAACGTAGTGCAAGTTACAGAAAAATATTAACAAAATTAACTTGTACTTTTTGGTGTTTACCATTTTTCCTTTATCAGTAATGTGCGTGTGAGAAAGAGAAGAGTGCAGATTCATCAATTTCACACGTATCCTTTCAGGCGAAAAGAGTATAACATATAGATAGACTATAATATACAGCGGGTAAACTTTTTTTTTTTTTTTTTTTTTTCATTTTTTGACAATTTTTCTATTTTCTAAGAAATACTGGACAAAACAGCCTTGAGTTTCAGAGATGCAAAGAACATTGATATATTCACATTTTCCATACCATCAGTTTAGACACGAGTGGAAATATGAGACCAACCACAAATTGAAGAAAAGTTCAAATAATTTGGATTATCCTGTATCACAACAAGCTACAAATAACTTGTAACTTCACCATTTCATTTATTATTTACAATACCTGTTTACTCATTACGTGGGAATCGCACAAATTATTTAAACAGATATTGATCTTTTAGCAAGTTTTTTGCTTTTAACCTTTTACACGCCAATGTTCCATAAATGGAACATGGAATTGAAAATTCATTTAAAAATTAAATATCATAAATATACTGACTTGAAAAAATTATCAGATATAATAGAAAAATGACTTGATTTTTTGAAATAGAAATTACTCTTCAATCATAAAAGGGGAAATGTACAGAAAATTATAAAAATAACCTATTTTATCATTTTCCCTTTACCCCACAGTTTAAAAATTCACATAATTTAGAAAAATAAGCAAATGCTTCTAAAAATGGGCTGGTATGTTTAAAATAGTTTACATTATTAAATTAAAATATAATATAATATAATAATAATATTAAATATAATAATACTAAATAAATATTATTATTATTATTATAATATATATATATATATATATGTATTAATGACAGAGTTCTTTAAACTAAAGCATTAGAAGGCAAAATATGTAAAAAACGAATTTAAATTACACCCGGATCTCAATGCGGCGTATAAAAGGTTAACGAGAATATATTTTTACAAAATTTGCAGAAAAATTCGCTAACATTAAAAAAAAACATTATTTTGAAACATAAAATGCATACGAATATTATATAAATATATTTAAAAATAAATAAATAAAAAATAAAGCACCACAAAATTAGTGATTATAAGTAAGTAAAAAGCTTTGAATAAATACCATAAAATAGAAGAACTGGCAACAATTTTGTCGGGTCGAAAGAAGACACGGCCCTTCGTCAGGCAAACAAAGTAGGCATGACTGCAAAAAAAGCGGCAATGCATTGTTGCGACTTCTTGCATTTTATGGTGTTTATTCAACGTTATGTAGTTATTATAAAATGAACACGTTTCATTTTCACTCAGATATGAAGTTTTGTAGTAAATTTTTTGTTTTGTAATTTTTTCTGTAATTTTTGTAAAATTTTGTTGAAATCCATTCTTTCAAAAAACTTGACAAAAGATTATATCTCCTCACAAAAAAAGCACACAAATATTGTACATAATACATGAAATCATATATTAAACTTACAAGTCATTTCTAGATTTTTATGCTACAGGGTAATACAAAGTATTTGTGGTTGGTCCCCTAACTGCACTCGTGAACAAATTGATGCTAGAAAGTGTCGGTTTATGACAGGTTGACAGGGTTGGCTCGATTTTGTCCGACCCGAAAAAAACCACTTGAAAAAATCCTTATTTAAAATTTCACTTTTATCTAACTTACAATAAACATATAAATATAAAACAAATATTATATACATTATTAGAACATGAAAAAAGATTTTTTTAGAAATATTGGAGGTTCTCAAACTGCTCTCTAGAAAAAAAAAAATCCTGAAAAATCCCCCTTGCAAAATATATATATATATAATTATCTTATTCAAATACAATAAAAAATTATACATATAAAAGCAAAATAAGCGTTTTTTATTAATACAAAGAAAACTATGGGACTCAAGGAATGTAAAAAAAAAAAAAAAAACTGAAAACTTTATCAGTGCAACACAGTTAGGCAATGTAGAGGGTCAATAATTAAAAATATTTTAATCTAATGACTACGAAAAAATTAATAAAGCAACACTAAATAATTATTAAAATCCAGTTTTTAGTTGTAAAGGGCAGATAAACAGAATTTTAGAATATTTAAAAAACTATTAATTATAAAAATACTTTAGAAATATTAAAATTAAATTTAAAAAGGACTTGAGAATTTTTTTAAATTTTTAAAATTTGATTTTAATGAATAATTAATATTCATTTTTTTTTTTTTTTTTTTTTTTTTTTATTATTATTATCTTACTATGAATGGTATACTTAATGTAAAATAAAGAAGGAAGAAAATATTCCTGAAAACTTTGATAAAAACAGAAAATATTCAGAAAAAAAAAAAAAAACTTGATAAAACCCGAAAAAACCTGGGGTTTTTCCAACCCTGTTTTATGACCGTTCTGTGCATGTCTAAAGTTCAAGGTCATCTTATCCAGTATTTAACCTTTAGAAATTAGAAAAAATGTCAAAATTGAAAAGATATTTAATACTTTGATCATTCACTGTATATAGATATATTTAGAGAGAAAAAAAGAGGTTAGTCTAAAAATGAGGAAACAATATTTCAAAAGTAAAAGTAACAAATCAACATGCATTCATTTTGGTCCTTCTACATATAATCGTAAGATTCATTTCGTATATATTTTTTATTTTTATCCTTAAACTATGAAAGAACTGTATATATACATATTATCCCCAACCCCCTCCCACAAGGAGTCCAACAACAATGGAGCGCTTGTTAATATTTAAGCATTCGTTTACAGATATTTAGCATGTATCATATCATTATTAGCATATACTATATTATTATCAATTTATTCACAACAATTTACGAGCGAAAAGGGCGCTAATATTCATGGCTGAGTATGTGATTTAAAAAAGTTTCTTTAAATCTCTTTAAACACCTTGATAACAAGTTGTAACAATGATCACTAAAGTACTTCCCTATAGGTTTTATGGGTACGTCAACAATATACAGTCAATGCAATCAACGTCATTAAAAGCAGGTAATCAAGAGAGAATATCTCTTATGTAAATGTGATTGCTGAAGGATTTGGGAAGAAAATCAAGGCCTTTTCTGCCGATTGTAAAAGAGCGCAAAGGAAAGGAAATCATTTAAGGAAAAAAAAAAAAAAAAAAAAAAAAAAAAAAAGTTTCTCTAACTTCAGACGTCGCTTTAAAACCAGTTTATACAACGGAAAATATAATTAAAAGAGAAAAAGAAATCCGATGTGCTGAGCAGTTGAACAGGACTATAAAAAAGACTTGATGTGATTTGAAAAATGAATTTACTGCAGCATGTCACTTTTACATATATTCAGTGAACTTCAAGGGTTTTTAGTTTCATTATTAATAAATACAGTCAAACCTCGTTAACGTGAATACGCTTAACATGAATTACTTTAAACATGAAATGATTCCACAATCCCCATCAAAATGAAGATTATTTTCTGAGTTACTGATACCATGAACTACGGATAACATGAACAATTTTTTTTTTTTTTTTATTCCCCTTAAGATTCATGTTAACGAGGTTCGACTGTAAATTGTCTACTTTTGCACACACTTATAAACGCCTCTATTTTTTTCAATATAACAGCAAAATCAAAATACGGTTTCCAATTTTTTTTTTTTTTTTTTTTTTTATGTAAAACTAGAAAGTTGTACCCATCACAAATTATATATATATGTATATATCTGTACTGATAAGTATAAAGGATTTAAGTCCAAAAATGTCGATTTTGAGTTAAGTACATAGTCAGACTCAGAAAAAAATTCTTTATCGATTGGTATAAAGGATTTAAATCCATGTCATTCAGTCTTTGAGAAAATCCATTGGTAAAAAAAGATTCAAGTCAGAAATTTAGCATTAATCTTTAGTATAAAATATTTAATTCAATTTTTTCCCTGTATTAAATGAAGATTGACAATCACTGAATGGTATAAAGGGTATAAATCAACCTAATCCCTTTTTCCTAATCGATTCTTCTGATTAGTTCTTAATTAGTTTAACTTTATTTTTCGTCTCCTGAAAAATCAAGAATATGGACTTAATCCTTTATACTTATCAGTACAGATATATCGTTCTATATAAAAGCGCAATTTGCTGTTTAATATACACAAACGTTTAATCATGGCTTCCCATTATAAAGAGAGTATATCGAGTTTGGTGTAATTTTAATCCATAGATGCTGAGATGTAGCCATGTGCAACTTAAAAGATGAGTAATAGCAGCGCCACCTGCCAGTGCCAGCCGATATACATTTTAATTGAATCATTATAGTGTTTCGTAAAGGTCCACTCATGCACCGCCAAATTTTGTGCAATTACATACAATATAATCTGATACATAACCTTCTTGTTCACGGAGAAAATTGCAGCATAGAAAAGTCATCGATTGGCAGACATAGAACCAAATTTAATGCGCATATTTCTTAATGACCTTCTCACATATCAAGTTTTGTTCGATTATACCCAATAGAACCTGAGATAAAACCTTCCATTAAATGAAGAAAATCGTAATCTCGTAGCGCCACCTGTTGGACTACTTACACTAAAAATTGTTAGGTACTAATTTATGACAAGGTGACACTACATATAAATTTATATGAAATTCTGTGCAATAGATCTTGAGATACAGTTGACACAATGTTTCGTCATACAAACAGACATTTTCTACAAATGATCAAATCGTGCTCTTCTAGACTTCCCAAAACGTGTAAATCCATGAAAAAACAGAAGTCGAAAATTTTTACGATTCAAATGCTTAGTTCTATTAAATATAGAAAGAAGTAAAAATAGGTGTGGAAATTGGCATCTTGGTCCGATTTTCAAAAATATGAATGCCATGTCAGGAATATATCACTGGCGCTGTAATATTTTCAAATTTCAATTTCTAATTATAATTAAATTATTTTTAATACATCATTCGAAAGATATTTTAAAGTTCTTTTAAATTATCGAAGGTTTTCACCAGATTTACACGTTTTGAGGTGTCCTGAATCAGTTTTCTTTTATGGCGCTGTAATATTTTCAAATTTCAATATTTCAATTTCTAATTATGATTAATTTTTTTTTAATACATCATTCGAAAGATATTTTAAAGTTCTTTTATATTAATCGAAAGCTTTCACCAGATTTACACGTTTTGAGGTGTCCTGAATTAGTTTTCTTTTGTATTTCAGCTACTAATTAAAATAATTTCATAAGTAATACATCATTAGAAAGCTTTTTTGATTTGGAATCGAACAGTGGAATACAGAAATTTCTACCGACAGATGGCGCTGAAATATTTTAAAATTTCAATATTTCAATTTCTAATTATGATTAAATTATTTTTAATACATCATTCGAAAGATATTTTAAAGTACTTTTATATTATCGAAAGTTTCACCAGATTTCCACGTTTTGAGGTGTCCTGATTACGTTTTCTTTTGCATCTCAGCCAATTGAGTTAGATCGTTCAAAATTGGTATACGTAGGTTAATTAAGAGGGCATGAAAGGGTGGGGGAAGAAATAGGCGTGAACCGCGCGCGTATCTCCTAACTTGTGCGCGCGCAGAACGCACGGGACTGCGCTGCCGAAGGCAGTGGGGACCCGGTCCGAATTTGTACCCAATGAGAAATGATTTTTTAAATTTTCTTAAGAATAAAATTTTGACTTGAGAAGGAATATGTGTGCGCAGCGCACGTATACCTTCACACGTGCGCGCGCATTGGTCTGCACTGCAGGAGGCAGTGGGGACCCGGGAGTTTTTACCCGATCAGAATTTTTTTTTTTTTTTTTTCCCAGGCACGAAGGGATACGCGCGCGCAGCGCGTGTATCCCTTAAGTTGTGCGCGCGCAGCGCGCACGGGACTGCGCTGCGGAAGGCAGTGTGGACCCGGTCCGATTTTTTACCCGATGAGAAGTGATTTTTTAAATTTTCTTAAGAATAAAATTTTGACCTGAGTAGGAATATGTGCGCGCAGCGCACGTATACCTCTACACGTGCGCGCACAGCGCGCATGGGTCTGCGCTGCCGGAGGCGGTGGGGACCCGATGGGAGTTTTTACCCGATCCGATTTTTTTTTTTTTTTTTTTTTTTTTTTTAGGAGCCACGAAGGGTGAGGGAAGGAATACGCGCGCGCAGCGCGCACGGGTCTGCGCTGCCGAAGGCAGTGGGGACCCGGGCCGACTTTTTACCCAATGAGAAATGATTTTTTTTTTTTTAATTTCTTTTCTTAACACTAAAAGTTACTGTTAGTGATTCATTAATTTTACTGATTCATTTGAAAATACTGACCCGCTAGCGGGCGAAGCTCGCTAGTATTAATAATAAAAAGCGTGCATTTTGGTAACATTAACATAACAATTTAAGTATTCTTTTCTTGTATATTTATGATATACAAATTATTAAAATTACAAAAAAAAAGACATCAATAATATTTTATCATCGAGCTATGCTGCATGCAAAATAAAAATTACGGCAATCATTAAAAATGAAAGAATCATAAGGTCAAAAAGAAATACAAAAAAGTTATAAGAGTGTCCCGATCAGCTGAAAGTTTTACATATTGTACTATTTGGAAAATTGACAAACAATTGTGATGGAAATTTATTGGACAGGTGTGATAAAGATGAAAAGCGACAAAAACAATTAACAGCATGATGAAGCAGAAATTTACATTTTTCAAGGCTTATTTGACATGCATTTAGTAATTCTTGAGAAATTATATAATAAATATATATACTATATATATAGAGAGAGAGGGGGGGGGGGGGGGAGGTGAAAAAAAGAAGACAATATGGATAATTAAAAACATACATAAGACTATACATTTAATATTTTTTCCCCCATGATACTCCAGTTAAAAATCTTTGACGTACAGAAACCTTAGGGAAACAAAACTCACAACTTAGAAATTTGGTGACTAATTGAATTAAATATGTATAATCAGACATGCTACAAGCTTACAGAAAAAAAAGGCTGAACTTTTCACGACCCCCCTCCCCTCTCAAAAGTGGGGGCAACTGACACAATATAAATTTTTCAATAATAAAAATAATGTTAAATATGATTGCATATACATGTACACACAATAAACAAAATCGGAACAATAAATCTTATATTGAATATCATATTAATTATAATTAAAATAGTTGTAAGTGCTTAAAAAACAGACAAACTTATTACATATACTTGAAAATAAGTTTATTCTATAGACTTTGCTACTAGTTTTAATTTTATACAAGATAATTTAACAATGAAAAATTAATTAAATTCAAAACTGTGATAAAATACTGAATAGAATGAAATAAGAATTCATTTTACAGTTTAGACCAAACCAAACATTGAAAATATGAAGGACATTTAATTTTTAATTAATTATAAAAAGTTTTCTTTTAGTCTGAAACTGTTCTCTTTTGAAATTAACTTGAAATTCAAACCCAATAGTGATATCCTACGTTAATAAGTTCATCAGGAAAACGCAGTTGAAGTGCTATTTCTTTTTCATTTTCTTTTCTCCAAGTTTGAATTACTTTTACTTTAACCATATAAAAATGCATAATTATTTCTAATATGAAAATTGTGCATAGGAGAGTTAAAATATTTTTCTTTTGCTACTAGTTTTAATTTTACACAAGATAATTTAACAATGAAAAATTAATTTAATGCAAAACTGTGATACCAAAACATACCCCCCCCCTCAAAAAAAAAAAAAAAAAAAAAAACACCAAATGTTAACACCAAAACATACACCCCCCCCCCCCCCAAAAAAAAAAAAAAAAAAAAAAAAAAAAAACACTAAAACCCAATTAAACCACACGTGTTGGGCTTAAAAAAAAATACGGGCATTTGAAAACCCTGTATAAAACTTACTATAGTTGGAAGAAAAAAGAAAAATATTTCATAAAATTTTCCCCTAGATTCATAAACTGGGAGCCTATTTATTTATTTATTTATTTTAAAGGTGAGCAGTGTGATTAAGAATAATTTCACAACAGTTTTTCTAATTACAAATTCACTACAAAGTTTACCAGATTAGCGTGGTCAGACAGATACACTAACAAGTTTAATTAACTATAAATCTATTCCCCCACATCTATACACATATATGCACTTTCAATGGGATTGGGATTAATTCCAAAACATACACCAACTATACACCACTTTACTCAAACCCTTCCTATTCGCTTAGTGGTATTGATCTGTCAGACGCAGCGAAATTGGGAATGAAGTTTAATTAAAGTATTTGGAAGCTTTAATTTTGCAGAATAACACGGTAACCTTGACTGAGATCTGCTATACTGTATAATAAGGAAATCAAATCGAAAAATATTAATTATCAGGCTGAGAATGCTACATGAGATACGTAGGTGGAGGCGATAAAGTTTCTTTTATAATTTAGAAAGCGAACATTGAAGTGATGTTCCAGAAAATAGAAAAGAAATATAACGAAAATAGCAATTGTAAACAGACGATGAACGACAAATCCTGAAATGGGTTAAAGGAGAAAAAAAAAAAAAAAAAAGAAAGAAATCTCTACATGTACACGAATGATTTTAAAAGTTTCTTTTCAAAACTACAGAATAATAATAAAAAAAAAATGCAATGGAATTTAAATTTGCTATTTGTCATGGGAGGAATCAAAGAAAAACTAGTATGTTATGGCCATCACAAAACTTACTTCTGTATTTTCCTGTTCAAATTCCAGCAGTGCAGATTACTGAAAATATTATTTAGTTCCCATGGTGACAGAAAAATATAACACTAAACGACGAAAAAATTTTGTGTTCCACGGCAGTATCTTAAAAAATGCATTTGAAAAGAAAAGAAAAATAATAATAATAAATCGATAATTTTGTTTTAAATTTTAATTGATTTTGACATGTTTTTCAGAAAAATACTCCTGTTAAAATTTTTAACCACCCACTCTGCTCCAAGGACGGAAAAGATCCTACATAATACAAAACTTTTACCCTGGTTGCCTATTATTATTATTATTATATTTTTTTGTGTTTCAGAAAGATTGGTTTAATATAATCTTCATTATATACAGTTATACAATTTTTTTGTAGTATGCTGCCATATTAAAATTATTGTGGGGAAAAAAAGAAAGGTTGAAAATTTTCAAAAAATTAATACTCTCTTCTATTATACAGAGAGTAATAAAAGTGGAAAATAATAAATATAATTTAATAGTTAGAGATGAGGTGTTGACTTAAATATTTTGACAGTTGTTTTTATTTTTTGTTCATTTGTGATTGTGTGTATTTAAAAAAAAAAAAAAAAAAAAAAAAAAACTTAAAAATAGGTAATTTTTTTTTCTGCAAATAAATAATTCCACAGAAACATAGCTAAATAACAGCATATTTCTTCTAGAAAAAATATACATTTATTTAAATCTTCCGCAAAACGAAAACCAGCTTATCATAATTTTCCTTTTTTTTTTTCCTAATGGGAAATGCAGAACCACGTTGAAAGAATTAGCAACACAAATCACCTGGAAGCAATATAAACGAATGAGGAAAAGAAAAACAATAAAATGTTAGATCATTCCTTAAAATAAAAGAAAAATTGGTGGAACCTTGCCACATTTTTTTATTCTAGGGGGAAAAAAAAAGTACAGGTAAAATATCTGTAGCAGCTTAAGAAAAAAAAAAAAAAATACTTAGAACAGACAATTTATTAGCATTCTCTCTCTCTCCCTCTTTTTTTTTGGGGGGGCGGGGGGGGGGAATAATGTTTTTAAACAATTTTTCATAAATTATTTCTCATTCAAGATCATATTTAATAATTACAAAATAAGATGAGAGGGGGGAAGGGGAGAAGCAAGAGTTTAATTTCTCTTTTTCCAAAATTAACAAACGGCTTAAGCAAATTTTGGAAGATTTTAAAATGAAATTCTTATAAAATCTAAATAATTTAGGTGATTTGAAAAACTTGGAAGGGGGAGGGGGAGAAGCAAGGGTTTAATTTCTTTTTTTCTAAAATTAACAAACGGCTTAAGCAAATTTTGAAGATTTTAAAATGAAATTCTCATAAAATCTAAATAATTTAGGTGATTTGAAAAACTTAGAGGAGGGGGGGGGGAGGGGAGAAGCAAGGATTTAATTTCTCTTTTTCCAAAATTAACAAACGGCTTAAGCAAATTTTGAAGATTTTAAGATGAAATTCTCATAAAATCTAAATAATTTAGGCGATTTGAAAAACTTAGAGAGGGGGGGGGGGGGGTTAGAGGGGTAATTTTTTTTAAAGGGAAGAATGAATTTTTCTTTTAGAAGAAGCATAATAAAAAATTGAGAAAGAAACAATGAATATCACTAGAAAATTTTCCTGCTCGTTAAAGTTAAGTTGAATTTACTATGCACCATAATGAATTATCACCCCTGTTTTAAATGAATCCAAATAACCTTCAAAAATGTAATTTACAAGTCATTAATGAAAACGACAGATTTGTTAAAATGTTGAAAATATAAGTACAAAAGAAGAAAAACATATCCGAAAAACGCACGCATATTAACTGATCTTTGAAAAAATACAAACGCAGAACTAGTTTATAAGGAATAAGGTTTGTTTTAACTAATTAACACAAATATGGTGTTAAAATTTTTGAAAACTTGGAAAAAAAAAAAAAAAAAAAAATCTGGAGTGACTCCACTCGACTTTCCGAACATTGAGTAATTAACAGTTTTGTAGATAAAGTAAAGAAAGAGTAGTTAAACAAACAAACAAAAAAAAAAACATAATAGAGTGTTTGAGTATTTTTCTCCATCTATTACACGTTGTTTTATTTAACGCTACTGAACTTTGAGCCCATAGATCATAATGATAAAGAAATTTTCGTTGTGTCCCTGTAAAAACCTATAAATGCTAGATTCACCAAAATGCATATAGTTAGTGCAACAGTGATTTATAATACTCATATAAATTTTCAGCTGAATTCAATAAGGCGTTTAGATGCTATCGTACTTTTTAAAATTTAGTCCCATAGGCCATAATGATAAAGAATTTTTCTTTGTGTCCCTGTAAAAAAACTATAAGTGCTAGATTCTCCAAAATCTATACAGACTGAGTATTTGTGATCTATAATATGTGTATAAAATTTTTGCTCAATTGAATAAGGCGTTTAGATGCTATCGCACTTTTAAGATTTTGCTCCCATAGGCCATAATGATAAAGAATTTTTCTTTGTGTCCCTGTAAAAAAACTATAAGTGCTAGATTCACCAAAATCTATAGGGTTCGTACTATGGTGACTTACAATATGCGTACCAACTTTCAGGTTAATCGAACAAAGCGTTTAGACGCTAGCGTGTTCACTCACAGACATACACACATACATCATCGTAAAAATAGTGAAAACGGACTCAGGGGACCTCAAAACGTATAGAAACATCAAAATCTCGAATTCGGATTTTTGACATGATTACAATACTTTCCTCACTATAGTGTTCGGAAAGTAAAAAGTTTCTTGTAACGCAGAAGTAAAAATAAAATAAAAAGATAAATTGCAAATCCACTACACATTTTCTTTAGGGAAATTATTTATTTTGTATGTGTGTATCATGTGTGTGCGTTTTCTAATCTAATGTACAGGGTGTTTTATAAAGTCCCGGGCCCATTTTGATGTTTAACAACTCATAAAATAATGAAGATATAAACAAACTTATGGCATTTATTGATGGAAAAACTCATACATTTTCTTTTCAGGTTTGAATATCTTTACTTTTGTAAATATCGTCTGCGCGTATGGTTAATTTCAGATAATTTCATTTTCCAGTCTAAATATCTGTACTTTTCTAAATATCGTCTGCTTATTAATTGCATTTTTCTCTCTTTTGTTTTTGGCAACTATTGCAATGTTATGTTTACTTTTGATGTGTTTGTTCTATGTAGTACTTTTGTATGTGATGTTTTATTCGAGCGGATATTAAGGAGAATGCATACACCACAAGAGAAAGCACAGCCTCTGTGGATGCCGACATGCTTGCCGCTACCTGGCGTGAAATTGACTATCGACTTGATATTCTCCGTGCGACGAAGGGGGCACACGTGGAAGTTCATTGACAAGGGTCATGAAACTTTTTGAGTCTATCTAACAATTTATGTTATTAATTTTAATCTTTATTATTTTGTGAAAAATTAAACATCAAAATGGGTGAGGGACTTTATAAACACCCTGTATATCCAATGTCAAATAAATCATATTTGAATTCGTTACAACATTTTTCCCCAAAACAGAATATTAGCATTTTTCTACTTGAACTTAACTAAATAATTCGAAACATGAATACATACTTTTTTGTATAAAATACAACAATACTAATTATTTAAAATAAATATCGTCGGGATATTTATTCAGCTAAGCACCACGCTATTATTACACGCCCCAGCCCTCCCCCTCCTAATATTTTTTATGGTTCTTTCATTTCCACATTTATATAATACAACTGAATTTTTTTTATAGTGTAGTATTATTGTATATAAAAGCATTATTGAGAAAGTGAACTTTAGGAATAAAGATTATTTATTAAACTTGAACAAGCGGTGGTATGATGTTATATATTACCTAATTTTAATTCCCAATTGCGTTCGTCTCGAAAATTTTCAACAAAATTTTACGTTTATAATTTAGCAGAGAATCTTTATTTATTTACTTTCTAACTTTGTTCGTAAATTCTAGTGGCTTCTTATATTAAATATGTGTTTTTGTTCATATTAAATGTGCCCTTTTGTGCAGCATAATTACCTTGTCCGTCAAAGAGTTAACATCTACAGTGTTCTCGATATATTTTTAAAAATAAGTGTGCCTTTTAAAATCCTTCCTTTATTTAATTTAAAATACAGATAGTTCTTACTTATTTTATTTTAGGTTTGTGAATTTTCTATTTAATTTTCAACAAACAGGCGGCTTTTTATTTTAATTTATTGGAAGTTATAGCAGAAGAGAGCTAACTTTTCGAACATTACGAGTTTAGTGAGTTGTTAAAAACATTTCCTTGTTTGCAACTACCACTGACAATGACGTGTATAATACGTTGAAAGCGTAAAGGCGGGGATCACAATCCTGGTGATATGATCAACAAATCATTATGACATAATCATCATTGCAGGAAACACTCTCCAGTTTTAATACTCTTTTATTCTCTAACACAGGCCTGTCCAACCCGAAACACTTGACGGGCCGCATTGGAGATCTATTTTATTCTGGCGAGCCGCACTGTACATACGTAGGTATGTATTTGTTTATATAGGTTTAAGAGTGTATAAATTACGTACGTATATACATTTTTCAGAAGAAGAGAGGGTGAAGAAGATTTAGAGCAAAATACATTAAGTTATTTTCATACATAAATTAACAACAAAACCGTTAAAAATTTATGACTATACTATACATTAATGACTATAATGAAAAGAATCAATAATGGATTTAATAATAATGTTTATAACCGTATGTTGTTTGTTTAATTTAGCAACCGTTGAAAGATATTTTCAATTCAAAAATTCATAAAAAATTCAGAACGGATTTATTAAGGGGCCGCTTCACTCATCGTTCTCGGAAGCCGAAGCTAATGTTATTCTATGGGAAATTTTCTTTACAAATAACTTATTAACTGATACATATTTTTGAATTCTGTTTCCACATTCTGAAAATTCACAACTGTTAAATTGACATTTACATGCATCAACGCCAAAAATTTATATATATTAAAGAGTTTAAGGGCAACTAAGTTCGTTTCTTTCTTTCTTTCTTTTTTTTTTTTTTTCCCCCATTGGTTGAGCTTTTGACATCAAAATCTTAAAGTATCAGTTTGAAAATTTTCTTTAACTGTGAAAGCTCGAAATGCACCCCGAATACAGGAAATCTTAAGTACACGAGAGACTAAGATTCTTTTGACAAATTGCTTTCTTAATGAATACCGGCAAAAAAACTAAGTAATATATAGCATCCAATGAAATATAAAACTAAAGAGCTTTAGAGAAGACTATAAAATGACAAAGCAGAGAAGATTTGAAAGCAGCGTCAAAGGAAATTCTGCATGCAAGTACTACATGAATGGCTCATTAAGCAACAGTTTAAGGAAGTATATTTAAGGGGAGAAAAAAAGAAAGCAGTAACTAATATTAAGAATTTTATCTTTAGAATTATTATTTATTTACTTATTATTATTATTATTTGTATATTTTTGAGCACAAAAAATTAAAGAAAAGGCAAACTTGAGAGAAAAACAGAAATTACTGTTAACAAAATAAATAAATAATTAAAAATAAAATATAAACAATAGTAAGTAAATAAAATAAATAAAAATACCTTTGTGTTATTACAGTTACCTTTCGAATAACAATTAACATAAATTTACAACAGAGAAGAGAAAATGAACATAATATACCGAGTTTTCCCCCAAGTTTAAAAAAAGGCCGGGTGCTGCTTGTGTAAAAAAAAAATCTCCTTTTAGATTTTTAGGAGCAATTTTGGATTACTTAAGGGAACATTTTAAATACAAACACTTAATTTCGAAATTTAGTTTTAGATGAGGGTGACCAACATCAGAAATTTTCCAAATTCCCTGACTTTCCCATGATTATTTTTCACCATTTCCCCTGACTTTTGCTGTTTTTTGTCCCAAAAAATTTCACAAAACTAGCGAATAATCTAGCAATTTTTAATAACGAGCTTTGAAATATGGCCTATTTCCACAAAATTTATCAAAATTCCCTGACTTTTCCAGACTCACTTAAATTCCCTGACTTACCGTGACTAGTGGTCACCCTGTAGGTATCAATAGAAGAATTTTTTTTTTTTAATTTTAACTTTCTTTACATTTTAGTTTTGCTTGTTTCTAATGTTTAATTGAATGTTGATGTTATACTTCGTTATACAGAATAATTTATATTTATAGTATCTTCAGTTTGTAGGTTATTTTTAACAAAAGGCAGTAAGAGTGCAATTTTTTTGGATGAAGGGCAAAAAGGGAGCAATTTTTTTTTTTTTTTTTTTTTTTTTTGTATGAAATGCAAGAAGGGTGCTTTTTTTTTTTTTACCATAGAACAGACAGGGCGCAGCACCCCCTGAAAACTGTCTGGGGGGAAACTCTGCTCACAAAGCTGAAATTCTCGACAATCTATATATTTAAAAATATTAGTAAAAATTTATCAAATTTACAAAATTGTCAAAATACAGTCGAACCTCGTTAACGTGAACACGCTTAAATGTAAATTTCTTTTAACACGAATTGTTTCCACAATCCCCGTCAAAATGAAGATTAGTTTTTTAGTTTCTGGTAGCATGAGATTCACGTTAACGAGGTCTGACTGCATTTAGATAAATTGGGGGGGGGGGGGGGAATACATTTACTCAAATTTGAAAGGACAAGCATAAATTGTAATTATATTAAAATCTTTTTTCGCCTAAAAGTGTTTAACTAAATTTCTATGTAAAGGCAGGTAGTAACAAATACAAATCAAATATAATCATTTTAGTTCGATTTTTATTTTCTCTTCTTAAATTTTAATAGGTGTTCTAATTCAGCTAAATCCTAATTATTTTGATATGAGTCATATATATATTAAAAAAAAAAAAAAAAAATCGAAGATTTAGAAATTTAGATTATCCAAACAAAGAATAAAAATGACTGATATACGCATGATGGAGCTGTTTTTTTTATATACATTAAAATTGAATATTTTTATTACTGACTATTGCACAAAACTTTAAAAGAAAACACACAGAGCGTAGTACATTTTTGGGAGAAACTGACAATAAATTGTTATTTCATGCAATGAAAATTAAAACCGAAGAAATTGAATATAGCATTTTTAAATAATAGAGAAGACGAAAAGTGATCTTTAGAAAGCAGTGAAGGTTTTCATTGTAGACTATTTTCGATATTGCGTAAGAAAGTCGGAATTTAACGCTGGCTTTTTTTCACTTAACTAAATAAACACAATGACGAATGAAACAATAACTGGTTTGAATGCATTTATTAAAAAAAGGAAGGAAGAAGGGGCTTTTTTTACCTTTTTAAAAACTTTGTAAAGCTAAATTTTAGATGATTTCAGAATTTAAAATAGTATTAAACCGCCATTAACCAATTAGTTACCTAAAATTGCTTTTAACTATAAAAGAAATCAAAAAATTTTATATGGGCACCACATGACTTCCTTATACACCCATTGGAATATATATAGTATATTGTTATGAAAACATTCATATTTTTGTGTGGTAACTAATTCGAAAATAAACAAACAAGTTCCAAGTTCCAGCCTACGAAAATTCCTCAAAACAAGCATTGGGGAAAAAAAAAAAAAAAAAAAAAAAAGTTAATCTAGCCACAAAAGTCACGATAATTGGATTATATGATTATATACACAGTGGAGACAAATATAGTAGTTTTTTTAAGAATAGTGGTTCACAGCTTATTCTGAAATCAGAATCTCTCATTGCCAAATGAACAGCTTAAGTTCAATAAAAATCATTCGAGTATAGATGGCCTGCTTATGTCTTTAAAAATTACTTTCTACACGCAAAAATATCAACAACTTTCATAGCAATACCATTACGCGATCTGTCAACACGCTGAATATTCGTTAAATCCAGTGCATTCGTCGACCAGAATCTGCTTATGTTCTTAAGAATAACTTTCTACACGCAAAAATGTCAGAAAGACAAGTTAAACAAGGCGACATCTACGGGTTGAATATTCATTAAATGAATTGCATTGGTCGACTAGAACCTGCATATGTCTTTAAGAATTACTTTTTACTAGGGGTGGGAATCGATTAACAGTTTTAACTGGGTTAATCGTAGTTCATTAATCGATTAATCGGCCAATTAATCGAATTTTTAATCGATTTTCATTTTTCTTTATATAATTTTATTTAAATGATGAATAAAATTCTGCTATGGGATTTTTTCCCTCTAGATAGTACACAACAAACCATAAGAATTATATAGATGTTAATATAGCTGTTCCTTAAACAATAAATAATAATAATAATAATAATAATAAACAGGCAAATAAATAATGAAAAAAAACATTCCTAATACATTTCCAAATAAAATTTTTATTCAAAAGTACACATGAAAAATAACATATATTCATCTTGCATTCATTATTACTTTTATATTCTAAAAAATAAATTTTCAATATTACTATTTAATTCATATGTTTGACTGAAAGAAAGAAAAAAAATAATAATAATAATCGATTGTATCCGTTTTATAACTAAAATTTAAATCAATTTTCAGAGTAATAATTGTTGACTTTAAGTGTTAATTTCATACAAATATTTTCGTTTATTTAATTTTTATTTTAATAAATTCATTTTCAATTTGAAAGAAAAATTAGATGAATTTACATATACTTTCATTTTGTACTAGCTGTCTTTGTCCACCTCGCTTGCCACTATTTTAAAATGAATTCGTAAAATTCCATATTATCATTATAAAAAAATCTCAAGTTCTTCATTATTTATATTTCAACTCTTTATCGTCATTTCAGAATAGAAAACAGAATGTTATTTTCTGTTTCTACTTCAATAGTTATTATCAGCAATTCTGAATGAACAATAACCGCTCGAAGGTATTGTGAAACCCTGTCGACACCTTCCCTATCAAACGGATGGTGGAAATCACTGTCCTTTTCTATATATTGAGCATTTCCGTTTTTTGGAAGCTTCTTGTTTCTGCGAAACGTATTCCCCCCAGCACTGACTTAAAACGGCAGTTTGTTTAAGAACCGTCTTCCCACTTTTCTCTACCAACAAAAGGGTAACAATTTCTTTTAAGAGGTTTTTTTTTTTTTTTTTTTTTTTTTTTTTTTTTTTTCATTATTGGATGGACGCTTCTTAGAATGTTTGTTAGCAAACTATGTGAGAAAAAATAATTTGTAGGCAGAACAGTATTTTAAGTTTTTACTTTAATTCGTAGTTTGAAAACTTTAATCGGATTTTGAAAAGTTTTAATCGAATTAATCGAGGCGATTAATTCGATTAAAAAAATTGATCGGGACTAAGTATTGATCGATTAACCGAACCGATTAATCGATTAATCGGCACAGCCCTACTTTTTACATGCAAAAATGCCATTACGGGTCTATCTACGAGCTGAATAGCCATTACCATAATGCATTAATCGACTAGAACCTGCTTATGTACTTTTTACTCGAAAAAATGTCGACAACTTTTATGACATCATTACGGACTGAATATTCATTAAATAAAGCGCATTTGTCGACTACAACCTGCTTATGTCTTGAAAAATTACTTTCTACACGCAAAAATTTCCACAACTTTCATAACAATATCATTACTGGCTCAATCTACGGGCTGAATATTCCTTAAATAAAATGCATTGGTCGCCTAGAACCTAGAACCTGCTTATGTCTTCAAGAATAACTTAACTCACGCAAAAACGTCGACAACTTTTATGATGATATCATTACAGACTATTATTAGCATGTTTTGAAATCTCTATGATTGTATGTCATATATATAATAATGACCAAAACCTTTGTATTTTTCGTCATTATAAATATGATTTTCGCAAAATATCTCCAAAACGGAAAATCGCAATAATACCAAAAAAGGAGATACACAACCAGATGTCATAATAAACATATATACCAATTTGCAACGTTCTACGTTCAATCGTTTTTCAGTTATGCGAAATGCGAGATACACCTACACCTACACGCACACACATACTAACATACAGACGTCACGAAAAATCGTGTAAAATCGTAGGTATCTCTAAAACGGGAGCTCGAATTAAGACCAAAGTTGCAGGTCTGTATACAACTAGACATCAGGACAGACACGAATACAAATTTGCAACATTTTACGATTATTTGTTTTTAAGTTATGCGAGATATAAAATCCTTTCACAAATCGGGATTACTGTATGTACTTCTTTATACTTTTTATAATGAAGCGAGGAAGACCAAGAAAGAGCTGGATGGATGACATCAAAAAAGCAATGCGAGATAGGGGTCTGGAGGAGGAATGGAATCTGGACCGGAAGCTCTGGAGCAGACTGCTTGTGGATTAGAGTCCTGCATCGGGTCGGGTTGACTGATTTAGTTTTCGCGCGGGTCGGGATTGACTGGATTTGTTTTACTGCGGGTCGGGTTCGGGTTGGGTTTAGTTTTCAACGAATCGGGTCGACTTGAGAACATCTTTCACAAAAGTAAAAATTTGTTTCCAAGAAGAATATACTCTTACCCAAATTATTATTGTAAAATAAACATCCATATCCCACTAAAGCAATGAACAAAAAAAAAATAAAAAAAAAAAAAAAGCAATTATTATTTAGAATATAAGCTAATGAAAACAAGCTACTTCTCCCACAGTAACCAGATGTATGATTCATCTATTTTGATTACTTAGTCTTTTAAAATATATTGTGAATTAAAATTAATAATTAATATTTTTTCTCTTGCAGATGTTTTTAAAAAGTTATAGGAATGTAGATTTACATGAGTTTAGTGAACATTTAGTTGACGTCTGTAACATTGTATTATTTTAATATTATTCTGTGTGTGATAAGCATTAAACAATAAAACAACAAACACTAAGCTTGAAACCCATTTTTCTACACTTAAGTACACAACACACATAAATAGTTAAAAATTATTATTAATCTATTTTTCAGATTTTTTTTTTTTTTTTTTTTAAACTTAGTTATAATTTAGTATTAGTAATTACATTTTTAATTCTTTTTAAAATTATTTACCACACACACGCAGCAGTGCGACAATTAAAAATTACTTTATTTTATAAATTAAAAGTGTTTTCCATGATTTTCAAAACAAACATGGTACTGATGCGCAAAATATTTAATTGCAAGCTGTTTTCTCTCAGCACATCATATTCGCTGATGTACGGCTAGCGCTGTGTACACAATCTTGACTACTGAATTCGTTAAATATTTCGTACGTTCTTTCATTATGTGTCAAATTTAAATTAATAATAATTAAAAATTACTAAATTCTGCCAACTTGCTTATTTCATTAACATAAACAAGCAATTCTTATAAAACAGCTTTAAAAAATATATATCAAAACTGTTTCTAAAACCATTTTGGACTATATTTAATATACATTCATATACAGATACTTTTTATCTTACACATTGATCTCACAAGGTAAGAGAAAATTGTGTGGGTGCCCCCCCCCCCTCCCTCCCCCATCTTGTTTTCCTCTAACTTTTCCCGCATTCATCCTTAAATACGAATAAATGTTAAATAAATTTAGTTGTTACATTTATTTGACATGCTAAACTAGTAGAATTTTCTGTATCTATCTGCAGCAAAACAAAATTTGTTTGCGATACAGGAACGCCACACCAAATCTGGTATCACAAAGAAATATATTTAGCAATTTTTAAAATATGTAAAATTTGTATCTACAAAGACAATAATTTAAATATATACAACAAATACAGTAATCTAGATACATAATGTAAATTGTGTTGTATTTTCAAGCCTGGAATTTGTTTTTGCTGTGTAAAGTCTGCAGACCTTTAAACAATTTGCCGCGCTCGCTCCTCGCTGCTGCGTTGCGCTGTTTCTGCAACTTAAGTGGGGCTAAAATTCAACTGTGAATAATATCCTAAATTTAGAATTGTAAAAAGTAAAATTGCTCAACAATTGTGTTTTCAAGAGTAAAACTCAAATTACTTTATTTCCATGTAAAACCGTGTTAATGCATTTTAAAATTATATTTTAACCCTTTCCTTCCCCGTGATTCCAATTGGAATCATAACATTTCAGATTTTCTTTCTTACCATCTAACACTCCCGCTGATTCAAAATGAAAAATATTAAAATCTAAATACATTTTCCCACCGAAAAATACCAATTTTAGATGATTTCACTATCTTTGTTGATAATTGAAAGTATATTTTACGCTATTCTGATAATAATATCGGAATCAGTTTCCCGTTTTGGGCAATTTAAGTAAATTAACTGTTTGAATTTTTTTTTTTTTTTTTTTTTTTATTCTTTAATGTTTATCATATGTATTTTAATTAATTACAATATCTATTTCTTCCAAAATTTTGATATTTTTATTTATTGAAAAGTTATGATTTTTAATGGGATGAGTGGTTATATTAAACATAAATAAACATCTATCAATTGCTTTGTTAGCTATATTAATTCGTACTCTGCTATTACTCCTATTAATATATATATATATATATATATATATATATATATATATATATTACCTTTGAAATAAAGTTAAGACTAAATATAAGATTTATTGTTTTATGGAGGGAAAAAGTTGGGAATGAAAGAGTTAATTGATATCGACAAGTAAAATTTCGACAGCACATGAAAAATAATGATCACTTCTTCCTGTCTTCTTTTTTATTATTAATTGTATATATTTATACGTAATCAATTGCAAAAGATTTGAGTTTCTTTCTTTTTTTTATAATTTGAAAATAAGTGAAAATAAGGTGCAAAAACGCATTTGACCAGAATTCGGAAAAAACGGCCATTTTGCCGTTGTTGAAATTTTACCAAATGTCTTTTTTCATTTAACAATATGAAATCATTAATTAATCGATTTGAAAAGTTTTGAATTTGGACATGTGGCGTGACTGGCTCAGAATTTTTTACAAAAATAGTAGTTAAACAATTTATAACTAAGCGCAATCTATTAATTATATGCAAATACATTTTTATAAAACAAATACATAATTATTAATCCATTCACACTAATTCTCACTTTAACTGCATGTAGTTTTAAAAATTTTCAGATACATTAGAATTAATGACGAATTCGTGTATTTTTATGAATTAATCAATTTGAAAATCGCATTGATCATTTTTTCTCGTATAACAATCATAAAAGCAAAAGAAAAGAGAATATCCAACAATTTAACGTCAAAGTATAATGTAGAATAACGTCACCATAGAAATGATTTATAGAAAATTATTTATACGCAAGGATTTAATATTTCTATCAAAATACATTCCAACTAATCTACATGTCAAGTTTTAACAATAGAAAGATGCTTTACCTACGCAATAAATAGAAGCTAAAATTAATACCAGCCGAAGCATAATTCAGATATTTATTTTAGAAAAAGGTCTCGTATCGAGAAAGAAAACCTTTTACGCTAACACAAATTTCCTCATTCTTGAAGTAACAACAAAAACACAAGGTGAACGTGCCAGGTTTTACGATGACAGACCATAAAAAATTTAAGTATTATAAGGAATGCATTTGTAACGAATATATTTCTTAATAATGCATATACAGTTTTTACTACGTATAACTTCGTTATGAAAAACGACGATCAGAAATGAAGAATAATTAATAACTTTATATTTATTTTAGAATATATCTAATGTATTCATAATAAGAATGAAGCGAGAGAAAAGCTCTGTCTTTTTTTTTTTTTTTTTTTTTTTTTTTTACAAACTAAATATTCCAGAAATGCAATCAGAAAACATATATATAAATTGTTTATATAAAATGAAATTGGATCGTTGTACTAAATACTTCTCTATGATTATTAATTTTTAATCTTGCTATGCACACTTATCATTTCGTCCTGAACAAGAGTCTCCGTCGATGATCCACTGCTATTTATAGACTTGGCCATTGGAATTTGGCGCGGTCCCGTGAATTCTGTGCTGACCTGAGGACCTGTGAACCCGAGGAATTCTAGAAATCGGCTTTTATTCATCATAAAGCTTCGTAACTCCGGAAACCCTACAATACCATTTTTTGACAAATTTGACTGCCAACTCGCCAAACTCGACCTTACTGAAGTGAATGAATTGCCCCTTTATTTCCAATTTGACTGTAGAACTACTTTCACTGCAACAACCAAATTAAGGCAGAAAAGAGATTTAAATAGCGTTGCAACAATATAAAATATTGACCCAATACATACTTTCTTAAAAGTTACATACATATTTTCCAGGATAAATTTCCGCTGTCAGTTGGTTAAATCAATATGACAGAACTTTCCCGCCAAACTAATACATATAATATGGAGTGACTCATCGTTGAGTCATCTGTCCTAGCCCAAAGGAAACATAAGCAAACATATTTTTCAAAGTAATGTTTTCAGATAGCACAAGCGAATGCTTTATATTAATAAAATTACAGTGGCCTGCTCATATAATTTACCCTTATATGTATTGCCAGACAACTTATCAGCAGGTTATCTATAAATATATAAAAGAGTACTTCCACTCACTCACTGACTCATCAACGCACAGCAACATCTACTGGAGCCACTGACTCGAAACTAGGTCAGATTATAGAACATATAGTGTAAGCACCCCTAATAAGCGATTTTGCGAAACACCACTGGTATGGAATTGTCGCAGACAACAGGGACACGCACCTGAGATTCTGAGGAGAGCAAGCCTATGCCGAACGCAGCAAGGACCCGAAAAGAGCTTTTGAGAAATTTCAATGGATTTTCTTTTTTTGTGTATAAAGTGATATAGAAAAGAGTTTCCTTTAAATATAGGGACCAGCCAAGCATGCAAAATTCGTCCGGGGAAATCCATAGAAGCTAAAGCCACAAATTTTAGTGTGTGACTTATTTACGTGTATCCAAGTCATTGTAACGGTATTTTGCGAAATTCCCCCCTTTTTCCCAAGGAAGAGGGTGTAATAAACACGTTTACAAGCATAACTTTGCTTCAAATTATCTCAGTAAGATTAATTTTTATGTATAGGTTGGTTATGCGTTTTGCACACGCACTATAAACGGATTTTACGAAAATTCCCCCTTCCTTCACCTTCACCCCTTTAAGGGCGAGGGGAGGGGGAGGTCAAAAACCCATTTTTAAGAGTAATTCTGTTCCAAATTATCTCAGGATGTTGTGAAGTTTCTGAATGAAGAAAATGGTATTTAACCCTTAAACAGAAACATTAAAAATCGGTACAGAAGCAGAAGCATACAGCCAGTAAGACTTAACTTCTAAAAAATTGCTATAAAAATTAAATTTCACAGCAAAAAATTAGGCTTTGGAAATCTGAGACAGAAAATTTTTGGAAATACGTTTGAAAATTAGATGCAACAATGTTTTCCGACGGCATGTTTTCAATTAAGAGTTAAAAATACATTAGGTAATGAGTAATTCTATAAAGAAATTTTTCCCATAGAGTCACATGGTATTTCGTGACCAGAGATAGTGAAATTGTCGCTATCGAAACTGCAGTACACGTATTTTATGTGTTACTTCGCGCTTTTAACGTTGGTATAAATTTAGGTGGTATTTTTATTATTATTGAAGTAGCTGCAAATATTTTAAAAAAACTTCAATATAGCGTAATCATTTAAAGGTATTTCAAAACTAAAAGACAGTTTCAAGGGAATTTCCGGTAAGCCATTTGTGTCTAGAAGCATTTCACTGGAACTTAATGTGTCGGAAACAATCAACTGAAAACCTTCACCTCGTGTATATATTACATCATGTCATTGTTACTCTAAATTTCATTTGACTCATAGACATAAACAAAAACTGCATTATGTTTGATCTATGAGTGCCACGATAAGTAGCATGCAGTTAATTTCGAAGCAAAAAGAATAAATTTATTTTGTGTATCAATATAAATGTGAATCATACACTTACCATTTTTATTTGTTTATTTTTTATTTCCTTTTTTTTTTTTTTTTTTTAACGAAATAACTAAAATTAAAAACTAACTTCGGGAAATATATATATATATATTTGTTACCATTCTAGTACGAATGAAACATGGAACGATTTCAGAATACCATTGATATTTTACATGAAGTCTGCAACTTAAACAACAAAATAAAATTCCTTGAATTCATTAGCTTTTACAGCTGCAGTTAAATAAAATTTCAATCCTATGATGCAGTATGTATTGAGCACATTGAATGTTATAGCAAAAATTCAGACTGATCATTTGAGAAGAGCAATAGATACAATATTTGATATCCAAACCAGATGTTGAGTTTTTTTTTTTTTTTTTTTTTCTTCCTGGCAATCTTTATATCATATCCTTGACTTATGTGGCCAGTTTCAATTTTTTTCAGGGTTACGAAATATTCCGTTTGTGTAGCAACCTCGTTTTATTTAAAATTTTACAGAAAGCAAGTCTGTAGAAAATATTAATAATTTCAATGTATTATTAAATTAATGGACAAAAATCATGATTTAACTTAAGTACATCCCCGTATTTCCGAATGAATTTATTGGGAGGGGGGGGGGTGTCGTGTCTTTAGACAAAAGATACAAGTATGTATAATCAATTCAAACGGTGGAAAATATACATGAAATACAGGTTATATAAAACATATACAAGGTTTACTAAGTCCCCCATATTTAAAAAAAAAAAAAAAAAAAAAAAAAAAAGTCAGGAGAGAAGAACAGGGTGGCTCACATTAGAACTTTCCCAAATACCCTGACTTTTCCATTACTATTTTTCACCATCTTCCCTGACTTATGCTTTATCCCCCCCCCCCCCCCGGAAGAAAAATCAATAACGCTAAAAAAAAAATTTAATAACGAGCTTTCAAATATGGCCTTTTCCACGAAATTTGTCAAAATTCTCTGACTTTACATGAAATTCCCTGACTATCCTTGACTAGTGGTCAACCTGAAGAAAGAACAAGAGAAAAGCAGCTTGTATATCAACATTCGTTTGATTTTTAAAATACAACAGTATGACGTATGATATAAATTTTACCAACGTTATTCATATCATCAAGTGAGGCGAAACACACAGTGGTACTATGTACGAAGTACAAACAGTTTCCCTCTTTCTTTTTAAATAACCAAAAAACCGAAATATTTTTATAATTTTTGTGTTTAAAAAAAAAAAAAAACGATTAAAGCACTCAGATATATAATTATTATTTTATTAAACCATTAAATTTCGTGGAAATATTTTACAAGGGCAAAAGAATATAGAGAAAAACACATTTCAAAATGTTCGGGGGAGGGGGGAAAGAAAAAGAAAAGAAATATGCAAATAACGTTATTTTAAGCTATTTATAATGTAGGTCTGGCATGCAAAACACTATATAAATTACGTTAACAACACAATGAAAAGCACTATTTCAGGGGTAATTGTGACCCACAGGCAAAAACTCTGAAAATTACAGACAAAAAAAAAAAAAAAAAAAAAAATATATATATATATATATATATATATATATATATATATCAAATGACACTCAAATTATTTAGACCAGATAACTTTTAAGGAAATTTAAAAATACAGATGGTGTAGTGTAGATTAAAAATCCTGAAATCAAAGGTATTTCCTGAACACAAACACATCTGTGTTTGCGATAATATTAATGCCGTAGAAATTCAAAATATGAATACATTAAAAAAAAAAAAAAATGTGGGTGATAATTTTCTTTTGGTCTACCGCGTTTTTTAATGACCAAATATCACTGAAACCTACTTAAAAAAAAAAAGTCTACAATCTAATAAAAAATTCCACCTATAAAATCTATGAGAAAAGAGTAAAATTCCTGGAAACGCCTACATTATGATCAAGGTGAAAAGAATTCCGTTCTTCTACTTCTTTCTTGAAGAAAGAAGGGGGAATACTATAGATTTCCACACTGTCCAATTTTACGAGTTTTTTCCTATACAAATAAAAGTGAAGGGTAGTAAATTAAGAATGTAAAGCTGAAATACATTGTTGACGAACGATACTAGCCCCTTGCTATCGAAGGTTCAGGGTAAGTTGAAAAGCCGGGTCGTTGGAAAAGGCTCCCTAGTTGGAAATTTTAACAAAGGTCATTCTGTGGCATAGATGAAAGCTCTGTGGGGAGAAGCCCAGAAGTTAAGAAAAACTCATTTTTGTATTCATCAGTGAAGAGGAATGTAACTAAAATGCAAAATGGTCTTCTTTATAACTTTGCTTATAAATGAAAAGGGTAATTTTATGAAAAATATAATGTCAGTAGATATATTTCTGCTTCTACCAATAACAATTTAATTGCAAAAATTACAGAAAATAAATATGCCATAAATATTTTCTGTATGGTAATGATGGTGGGGGAAAAAAAAAAAAAAAAAAAAAAAAAAAAAAGGAGGAAATATTTTTTTTCAGTGTGGCTGATGTTACCTTCTTGACATGAAATCACCAAAAAGAATGTGTTATTTTAGTTTCGCGAAGGTTTAATATTTATCTTAAAAGTGAAAAATTCATTATTATTGGAAAAGGAATGAATTGTTATTTCTCTGAATCTATAGTAATAAAAGAATATGTTTGTCTTTCTGTCTGTCTGAGCATCTATACCTTCAGCCCCTAGCGAACATAGAAGTACAAAAATTGACATACAGGTGCCCAGAAACCTTCCCGAGGGAATAGTGAAAAAATAATTGCGTTTATGCACCGTTAAATGACCAAATAAATTAGAAATATTGGTCCAGCCGTTACAAATTTGGTACCAAATGAAAGGTACGATTATTCTGAATCCAGGGGCACACATTTCTTATCGACACGGCAATTAGATTTTTTTAATCAACTAAAGTATGAAATTTAAGTGGAAACACTTCATAATTTCTTTTATCATTCTAGACATCTCAGACCATAGATCTGTTGTAACAGCAGACGGGACAACGGTAACTTTTTTGTGAGGCAAAAATCACTCATAAAAAAGTCACGTGACCAGGGCCTGATTATCCAAAAGGCTCAGGAAGCACAAGCTTCCCCTCTAAAATTTAAGTGGGGCCCCCATAAGGATTAAAAACATGGTCTTGAATTTTTTGTTTCATATTTTCACACTGAGATTGAATTTTTTCTGAGAAAGGTTACCTAAAACAAGACAAAACACTCACTATTTCGGGAAAAATCTATTATTTAACCAGGGTTCGAGCTAGAGCGCGGGAATCGCGCAATATTAAAAAAAAATCCCACTTAAAAAATTTTCATATGCGCGCTTTTCCCGCGATTTTTTTTTTTTTTTTTTAATCTAATTCATTGAACTTCGTGAATTTATTTTTTCCGTTTTTAAAAAAATCGCGGGTATCGTTCGTTAAAAAATAAATAAATAAAAATGGAACAATCGGCGATCAAATGTTCTACAAAAGCTTCCAATTCCTAATCTTTCTCCATCCACAACATAAATGTCAATATTCATTTCAAACTTGCTTTATAAGATTCTAGAACCTGTAAAGAAATACAATTGTTAAATATTTCTTGCTCATGTAATTATTTTTTGCCCACCTCTCCTTTTATTTATCTCCATCTAGTGATCAGCAATCAAATGTTCCACAGAAGTCTTGTTTCCCAATCTTTACCCATCTGCAACATAAATTATATTTATAATATTCATTTTAAACTTGCTTTATTAGATTCTAGAAGTAGAATTGAAAGACTTTAATATTTCTTACTCTGTAATTATTATTTTTTTTAATTCCCTCCCCCCTTCTTTCCCCATCTCCGGAATCCGGATTGTGATCAATTCTAGAAACAATAAAGCAATAACAATAAAGCAATAGAAGTGCTCAATATTTCTGACATATGTAATTATTTTTAGACCCTTAGTGCTAAACTTAATGAATCTATTTATTTTTTCTCAATTAAATTAAATCTTTATGGGGAGTCATATCTATACCAAATTTGTAAACATGGGGGAAATGAAGAATAGATTTTTCAGGTAAGGAAATTTTTCCAAATCAATTTAAGAAAATTAATACTCAGTTGGTTTTATGCACGTTTGAAACTAATAATTAGCTACTGCTACTTTTATATGAATGATTAATGTACATAGATAAAAATCATATTCTGTATTTGTTTGAAAAATTTGTTTTTCTCTTGGTGTGAAATTTTAATAAGATTTTATGTGGTTATAAAAGTTATTGCAGGTATATTAATTTTTTTTTACGCTAATGAAAAAATCCTGAAAATGCTTAATATAGATAAAAACTATTTATATAAATGTTTATGTCATCAGTTTATTGAAAGTGACATTATCAATATTCAACTAATCATCCAATCAATCATATTAGCGAAAAATTTTCAGCTAATTTCCAATTTCAGCAATCGCATGTCTGTAATTTGCATATAAATAAAAATAAAATGAAAATACTTTTTTTAAATGAAAATACTTTTTTTCTGTAAAATGTAATTACTGACTTAAATTTCAAAAATCTCACTTAAATTTTGAAAATCCCACTTAACTTTTTTGTTAGAGTGGGAGAATCCCACTCATTTTTTTTCCTTAGTGCGAACCCCGATTTAACCTAAATAATCTGGTGTGTCACTCACACGACTTTCTCTTACCCTGAAATTTAATACTATAAATACAGGTTGGAGATTAAGAGGTAAGATAACAAGTACTGTTATGTAAACCTATGCTAAACAATTCGTATTAGGCTTCTGAAGAGTTTTATATGATAATTAGTTCTGTGTGAGGGGGGCTCCCCCGTTTCATTAATGCACCTACATTTATATAGAATTTAACTCGGTTATTAAAAAATATTTCTCTTTTTAAAAAATAATTTATTAAAATTATTATTTAAAAAAATTATCTTTTATGATAAGGCAGACGATTTCCATATTAGAGAAGTAGTTTAACACCAAATATCCAAAAAAAGTCCATTTTATTCTCAATTAAAAAAAAAAAAAAAAAGTACGATTTTTTTTCTGTTTTTTTTTTTTTTTTTCGTTAAAAGTAAAAAAAAATCGATAACTTTGTTTTAAATTATCGCAGATCGATGGTTCAACCATTCGTTTTAAAGGTATTTTCGAGCTCTTTTGAAAGATACCCATCATGAAAATTTACTCCCCTCGAGGAGGGACTTCCCCCCCCAGGGGGGGAGGCGAGGCTCCTACATACACAAAAAAATTTTCCCAGTTAACTGTCTCTATTACAAAAAATATATATTTGTTTCATTTGGTTTAGTGCAGTCTATAGACGTTAAACTCTATTTTCCTGCAATTTCCCCCATAGACGTAATGTATTAGAATTCTCTTGATTGTCCCTGTACACGAACCATTTGCTTGATCTTAACGAAAAGCTTACTGTAGCATCCCTATATGATACACATTTAGAATACTAAGTTTGAACTTTCTGCCATAATTTGTTTTTGAGATATGCTGATAACAGACAGACACACAGACCATTTGCTAAAAACATGATTTTCGTATTCAGGGGACCTCAAAACGTGTAAATATAACAAAATCTCGCGTTCGAAAATTTGAGCCTAAAACAATACTTTCTCTACCTTATGGGTAAGAGAAAGTAAAAATCTGAATGTTCTTAATTGAAAAGTTGTATGATTTTAATGTTCTGTATAGAAACCACCCAGATGTATGAAAAAAAAAATAATAATAATAATAAACGCACACTATTTTTTGGTCTATAGCATTTTTATATTACAATATGTAACAGGAAAACAAGATTTTCCGAAATGAAAGGGGCCCCCGAAATGATGCTGAGCTTCCCCTAGCTTCAGAGCTTAATCGGGCCCTGCACGTAACACCATGATCTATAGTAAGCCGAACTGGCCAATAATTGAAATTTTCTCGCCAAGTTCTAAACTCTGCTTTCTCTTACGCAACGCAGACGATAGCTTTCTTTTTACTTTGAAAGTTCTTTTTAAAAATTTTATTTCCCTTTAAAAGTTAGATTGTTTTGAATCCAAAAGAAATTTTATCGCAAGAAATAGTGATTAGATATGCTGTAAAAAGTCCTAAAAGCTATGTAAAATAAGGATAATATTTCACAGGTAAGTTTTATATTTTTATCTTATTATTTCGCACTTTTTAGGTATTTATTTTTATAAAATGCTACATTTAATTCTTTAAATTAAATTAGTTTAAATATATTATACCATATATTAATTTCCAAAAATTTCCATGATTATTTATGGAAGTTAAAGCGAGTATAGACAAACCGAAGCCATAAAACTTTTGAAATTTGTTGGAAAGTGTTAAAAACAAGGTAAAAATAAATTTCAGCAGCTGTGGTATTTTTACACAAGTTTTCCTTGCTGTATCTTTTAATAATAATAAAACAAAATATTTATATTCAAAACAAAAAATCTCCAATTACTCGATAAATGCCAAAAAAGGTAACTTGATAATGATTTTAAAAAATGTACAGTAACACTTAATTTCAAATCAGCCCTAAAAAATACTATATTACTGCTTTTAAATATTGCTATAAGCTTAAATTTGTTGATAAATCAGGGTTTAAACTTCCACTAGTTTTTTTTTTTTTTTAGCATTTTTCTAAAAGATATATTTTGCTAAAGTATATTGGAGAAAATTTCGCTAAAAAGCTAAAACCGGATAATTTCCTAAAATATCTCTGTACAGTAATCTCGAAGTTTTATTCAAATATTCTTTGGCAAAAATTATAAACACTGAAAAAATATCTATCTATCTATCTATCTATCTGTATATATATATATATATAAAGAGAGAGAGAGAAAGAGAGAGAGAGCATATTTAGATTTGGTTACAATTTTCAATAATTGAATTTAAATGCAAAAATATTTATAAGTATGTCAGAACTCAAAATTTGCTTTATAGAAGCATTCTCAATACTATATTTAATAGTGTTGTAGTATCGTGCAATGATCTATCCCTAACCCCTATTCTACATTTTCATTTTTTACATATGATATAGTAGCCTCTTTCTACTGTTGAAACTGAAATAAGTTTCACTCATTCATGTCTCCTAAATGACAAGTATGGGTGCTTGGTTAAAATCATCAGCATGAACAAAGAAAATAGAAAACAAATTTGGGGATAACCAAGTTAAGAAAAAGAATCCAATAGTATCCAAATAATAAAAAAAAAAAAAAAAAAAAAAAAACTTTCGAAAAACCCAAAATACTGCTTGTGCATTTCAGCTAAACATTTTTGCAAGGTTAAACCTTGGGATAAATGCTTATGATTTTTAAACAAAATGTGAGCACACAATTATATTTAGCATCATTAAATGTATGTTTGTTTACTTCACACTTATCCCTTGATTTTTTACAATAAATTCACAGCCAGTATTCAATCAAAAGTGATTTTTTAAACTGATTTTTTTTTTTTTTTTTTTTTTTTTTTAATGAAATTTTAGCTATCCATACACCAAATTTCACGGGTAAAACTATCTAACATGCAAAACCCCTGAAATTTGCTACTTGCAAGGTGAATAAATGGTGAGGGACGACTTTTTAAAATGATATACGGTTATTATTAAAAGTATTTATTTATACCTATAATAAGTGATATTTGGAGAGTTCTTAATACATTATAAGGCAAATTAAACATTCAAAATGCGAAATTTTTATAAAAACAATAAAATACAGCATAAAATCTAGAGGCAGTAAAATTTTCAAAACCCTTGAATTTAGGGGTAGACCCTGAAAAGTTTTACCCCTGGAATTTAAAAGTGTTTATAAATATTTATCCTCTTATAAATTTTTATTCTTTTTAATAAAATTAAATTACAAACTTTTAAATATAAACATCAATCTTGTGCGTCACACTAACTGTCATAGTACACGTAATAAAGTAATGACGTGAAACTGGTGACATCTCTATCTAAACCATAATATAAAACTATTATGTGTTGACTTAGCCCTTGAAAAATAGACAAAAAAAAAAAAAAAGTACAACGTATAGAATGCAAACACCCCTACGCATCCCCACCCCACCCTCTTTTTTTTTTGTGTGTGTATGTGTTTATTTCTATATGTTACACTCTTTTTCTTTTATTCATGATATAAAACATATTTCCATTTAAAACTTATATGAATTCCAATACTCTAAAACTTATATATATTTAAAAAATAAATAATTAACTTACAGAACGGTAGCGGTCTCATCTAAAAAACAACTAATTAAGCGCTAGATCGCACACTATATTAATTATTTTGACTATATAAAAATCTATAAATAAAAATAAAATTATACATGAAAACAAAAAACACAAAAAAAAACCCTGTCACATACTCAAATTACCTTCAACAAAAGAGCCACGAGAATTACATTTAAATTGAAGAGCTATAATAGAAAATGGGGGTAAATTAAAAAAGAAAGCAGAACTAATAATCGATAAACTAGTAGCCCACAGCCTGGAGCAAAATCCGAAGCTATTCTTAACTCTACGCAACAGAAGACACTACCATTTAATTCAAAGGACATGCTCCACTTTTACGTTATGGAAGATAATGGTACCAATAAAGGCTCAGAGAAAAAAAAAAAGATAATAAGAGAGGAATAATATGAAAATTGAACAGAGAAAAAAAATTGATAGTCTAATGAATGTTTAAATCTATGATAGCAATATTTACAGCTAGATATCAGAATTTTAATGCTGAAATAATATGATAACGCAGCCCATAAATACATATTAGAAAAGCACACATGAAATAAAATATCAACATATCTGCAATTTACATATCAATGAATAATTTTTACTTTCACTTCCCACTAGTCTTAAGGATCTTCATGCGAAAATTCCGAGTTCAGTTAGTTTTTTTTTTTTTTTTTTTTTTTTTTTTTTTTTAAGGAAAAAAGAAAAGAGAGAGAAATAGAGAAATATGCCAAGCATTGAGATGGTTAAGATTAAAAAATTCTTTTTCAATATTAATTATACGCCTTTTTAAGTATGCCGTACTTGCTCTTATTTATGTGGTAATCCACCATGCCATTTTTTATTAAAAGGCTAATATGCCCCTCTCCAAATCACTTTTATTTCCTCCTTTTAATGCTAACATACCTTGGCTTTCATCCAATATCAATTTTTCCTAAATGAAACAAAAGTAAAATAAAATGTTAATATCATTTAATTTTTCCTGTTTGAATTTTCAAAAAAAAAAAAAAAAAAAAAGTCTTAAAATAATAATAATAATAATAATAAACATAAAATACAGCCTTAAATGATTAAATAATATAAATAGCACTATTTTGGTAACAAATATCCCTCACACATGTTCCCCAAGAATAAAATGTTTAATGTTCTATAATGTTTGTGTTTGTGCAGATAATCGATCTCCTCAAACATAAAAATCAACACGAAGAAGAGCAAATACTTTATTTTTTTTTTTAGCTAGTAAGATTTAAATTATGCTACATCCGAGCTAATTATTTTATGTGTAATGACAATATTCAACATTTTTCATATACTTTGACATACATCATGATACTGTCGTTCCAACCATTAAATTTCTGCATCATGCAAAAAGATCAAACAAATTTTTAAAATAGTAATCAATATGTCGGATTGCATGTAATTGTAATCAATGGTATGCATTTAAATTTTAATTGCTGACGTAATTTGTAATGGTACAGTTTAAAAGTAATCAACTAAAATCCAGAAATGGCATAATAATTTACTCTTTTTTTTTTCCTTTTAAATGAAATTCAATTTTTAAATATTACTCTATTATTATTAAATTCGTATCCTTCAATAAAATTTCATTATGTAACCAAGATAGAACACAACTTTGAAACACTGTCGCACAAATTAAAATAATTTTAATTTAAATTATGTAATGCGTTTTCATTTAATAAATTGTCTTCTATTAAAAAGAAAGAAAGAAAGAAAATGAAAGACAAAAACTTTAAAATTGAATAAATTTACAAAAACAGAAAATGGAGGCATAAATGGCATACACACAATTAAAAAAATATTTAAATTTGAATAAAATTTTAATGTTATTTCAAGTGCCTATAAAAATATTTCTAATGAAGAAATATGTATAATTATATGTACAATATACAAAAAAGAATATACATACAGGGTTTCCCCCAAGTTAAAAAAAAAAAAAAAAAAAAAAAAAAAAAATGGAAAAAAAAAAGCACTTTCTAGATTATTGGTGGAAGCTTTGGATTCTTAAGGGCACATTTAACATCCAAGGATTTATTTTAAAATTTTAATTTAAATGCGTAATTCTTTTGAACTAAAATATTTCAAGGTAAAGAATGAAAATAATAATAGCAATAATAAACAAATATAAATATCGCTGGACTTAAAAATCGGCCTATAAAAAGGTTGCCGAGCTCTGGAGAATTCTGTTAATAACTTTGTTAACGAAACTTACATTGCACGATTACAGTTTATTGATTTTTATTATTATAATTTAAAGGATTTTTTCCCCCACTATTTTATATTTATTCTTAAACTCTAATGTCACACAAATACGGTCAAACAATATTTATAACTAATTAATTTTATCTCCTTTAAGTGTCGCAAATGTTTATTTTCACTTGACTTTCTTCAATGATAAACTGAAACAATCAGAGATGTCCCTTTTCTTTTAAAGGGACAATGCGTGACTCTGAGCTGAATAAAACAATCCAACAACTTTCGCAAATCATTTTCTCGGTCAAGATTCATCTGAAATTTAAATGAGACATTTAATACAACTTACTAATGTCAAGCTACTGACCTGGATAATTTTCTTTCACTTATATGTCAAAACAATTTTTTGAAGTGCATGTGAAAATGGTCAGTGATACTGTAAATAAGTTTTTTTTTTTAACTGGCCGGATGCTAGGGTGTTAGTATATCCCATTCTTTTGTCTGTGTGAATATTGTTTTCAAAAATTATATCACAAAAATATACAATTTAATTCTTTTTAAAATAAAATTTAAGCGACGTATAAGGCAGATTTTCTAAGCAAGAGCATCAGGCACAAGTTAGGCTACATAGTGACAGAGTGGCTAGCATTAGACCTTTCCCGGAACATTTCTCGCCATTTTCCCCTCACTTATGCTTTTTATTTCTCACCAAAATTTCACATGTTTAACAATTAGCGATTTACAATAACGAGTTTTCAAATACGGCTTATTTTCACAAAAACTGTCAAAATTCCCTGACTTTTCCGTGAATCCCCAACTTTCCTTGACCAGTGGCCACCCTGACTGAAATTGTCTTAAGATAATTTAGGGATGACTTATTTTAATTTTCTTCAATATTTTATAGTGCTGACTCTAGAATAAAAGGGCCACCGGGGGGAATTCAATGAAAAGGGCAACTATTTTCAAAAAGAGCATTATTTGCATAATTTGCTGCCTTCTATGTTGTGATTTCTGTACATGACAAAAGTAAATTACTAATTTTACGTGCATATATATAGGCTATATGCACTTGTTCTTCCAGGAATTATTTAATGGTGGTTTTGAAAATTAAATTGAAAAAAAGTAAATTTCAGTTTTCTTTTACAAAATAAAATACATTTTTTTTTTTTTAAATCGAATAATCTATGGCTATTACAATATGTTACATAACATCCTAACAATGTTTCATTATGATTCTAAATCGCTAAGGTGATATAAATTTAATAGAAAAAAAAAAAAAGAAAATCAGAATGCCTGGAAGCATACTGTTCGAATGGGGGAATCACGGGCTGTTAGCCTCCAATAGGAAACGAGAGAGAAAGAAATAAGTGTGGGAATTTCAGGTTTTTCCCCCTCACCTGAATGCATTTTTCATCTTTTGAGAGAAGTTTTACTTGGTTGCATGGGTCGAAGTTTTTCGGTTTAATCGAAGTAAGCCTCTGAATTCTATTCTTCAAAGGCACAAAGACCTCCGAGAATGTTGCAAATATTCTTTTTGGAACAAAATATACGGCTGGATTAATGCTTCATGCAAAATATAATGGAATTGTAAATGCTAAAGTGATCCCAAACAAAAATAATGAGGAGTGGGGAAAAAAAAAAAAAAAAATGTTTCGGACGATGATGTAAGCGTGAATAAGTTATCAACAGCCCCCCCCTACCCCGAACCTCTGCTTCTGTCCTCTCCTCTACAGCATTAACAAATGGCGTGGGAGATTAAGAAAAAATGTGAATAAAACATACTTTTAAAAAATTCAACTAAAGAGGTAATAATAGCAATACTAAGTATAGTGGAATGTTTTTCCTTTTTTAATCATTATGGCAAATCCCATAAGTAATAATAACTGAAGTAATAATAAGTAATAATAACTGAAATATAATTTTAGAATGAATAAGAAAATAATTTTGTATGGAGGGATTTATTATAACAGATAAAGAATGCGCTAAAACAAAAGATAAAAATTTACCATAAACTTCAAACTGACCCACATAAATAATCCATTATAAATATTAAAGATAAAAATCAAATTTTTCTTGCTATAAATTTTTTGGCCCACAGCGGCCGAGCGGTTCTGTGCTCAAACCTTGCAGATGAGAAGTGCCGGGTTCGATTTCAGGTCGCGCTGATCGACCTAAATGTTCGGAGTTTTCCGTTTTTTTTTTTTTTTTTTTCCCGAAACTCGGGTAAATACGAGGTAGGATCCCTTACAAAGAACCCCCCCCCCACGCACACACACGGAGGGCATTCCACCTATAGGACTAGGACCCTAGCCATGGGTGTTTGCGTTCCGGGCTTTCTATTTTACTTCCCACCAGTAATTATGAATTGTATTTTTGGTTATATTTAATTGCTAATTTTTGGTAAAATATTACCGATAATATCACTATTAAAAAATTCTGGTAGCCATTTCCGGAGACCCCTGCCTAGCATAGTCAATCAGCCTTAAACCGTACAACCAACAACAAATATAAATATTTTAAATAAGTGAGATAATGCCCGTTGATAGGTTTATTATTTTTTATAGTGCAAGGAATTTGACAAAGTGAAAAGTTAAAAATCTCAAATCTAATAAAAAAAATATATATATATGCCTATAAAAATATGAAATGGGTTAACGTTTTTGAAGTAACCGTAACAATATTTGGAAAAACGTAGATACCTCCAAAAGGGAAGTCGTGCCTGAACCAAAGTTGGAGGTGTACAACTAGACATCATGACAGTCACAGATATAAATTTGCAGCATTCTACGATCATTCGTTTTCGAGATATGCAAGATACAAAATAGATTCCACAAGTCAAGTCAGGATTACAATACTTCCCTTATACGTTATGTATGTCCGCTTTCGAAATGTAATAATAAATATAAGTGATCATATAACAAATATACCATCTCACAAGGGTGCGTAACTAAATGAATTCATTAGATTTAGTATTCAAAAAAGAAATATTTTCATTTATCTCGGTCCTTTTTTAAGTATCAATAATACATAAATATAATTAAAAAAATAATAATAATAATAAAGTAGCATCACTTGTGCTCGCATAACAATTCCCTATAGTTTTAATATAAGAAATTATTCCTGCGGTAGATATTACTTCTATAAAATTAAAACTATATAACAAAATGCAACCAATACCTTTGCTTTCTTTATTCTATTTTATTCCTTAAAACAATTTTTATAGATGCCACACGCACCACATAAACTTTGAATTTTACATCTACTTTTTAAGATGGCACGCGATCATGTTTTATATAAAAATTAAATCACTAAATTATTTTTTTTTTTTTTACTCAATTTTATTTAATTTTGCACGCGCACCTTTTATTTCCTAATTCAAAATTATTAAAAAAAAAAAAAAAAATTCTTCGATAGTGTTTGTTTCGATAATGATTAACTTTTTTTTTATTTTTTTTATTTTTTTTTTAAGAAAAGAATGATTTTGATGAAATTCTGGCAAAAGCAGAATTTAGTTTAGGCCGAAGGACTATTAGTTTTTTTTTTTTTTTTTTTTTTTTCATATTATAAAACCGCTTTCAAATTAATTCAATTATATTTTCGATAAATGTCCAACTATCGAAATATGACACCGCAAAAATCCCAGATTGAGACTAATAGTCCTCAGTCCTAATAATAACGGGTGAAAAAAAAAATAATAATAAATAATAATAATAATAATAATAATAATAATAAATGATACCTTTTTTTTAAAAAATAAATAATAATAATAATAAAAAAAATCAATAAATATATCATTAGAATTAGATCCGCCCGTAAAAATTTGGCTATGTAAAACGCCCTCGTAACATTTTAAAAAAGCAAATTAAAAATTGTCCAAATAGAAGCTCTTAAAGAGAATATCCAGCAATCAGAAATGTGCATTAAAATTACTCGTAAAATGTACCATCAGTTGACAGCTGTAATTTGTGCTAACGAATTCTCTGAGCTACAAGCTTGACAGGATAGGAAATTAGGAATAAGGGAGGCAGAAGAAAAGGGAAAAATTAAATAAAGGCATGCGAAGTAATTAAAGGAGGTCCTCCAGAAAAGGAATATTTTCAGCCTTTATATATTATTCTTAGAATGGTCGTAAAGCTACACCCCGTTTACCTGGATATTTAATTTCTAACATTAAATAATAATAACAATGAAGGGTCTTTGCTTTTAAAAAGTGTTACGAGAGCTTTTTAAATAGCGACATATTACAGTAGATCTAATGATATATTTACTTCAATTTATTATTATAATTATTATATTTATAAATTATTATTACTAACTGACAGAGAATAAATGAAAAGTAAATTATAAATTAATGAAAATAAGTAAATAGTTCCTTTACTAAATGATATAAACTCAACATGAATCAATTAGAAGTGGTATAGAAGAAATGGAAGAAAATAAAGGAATATTTTCAGTCACTATGGGAGTATTCACATAAAATGACCTTTTATCATTTCTAAAATATTTGTGAAGCTAACACCTCCTCTCTTGATAATTATAAATTACGACATTTAAATAAATAATAAAAAGGTAGATAAAATAAAAGGTCATTCGAATCATAAATAAAGTGATAGATAAATAAAAATGAATAAACAATCTATTTTCTTATTTATAATTTTGTAATAACAGTCAAATTAATACCAATTTTTATTTTTTATGTATTACATGTTAAAACATAAATCGGTTAGTAAATGTAGGGTAAGTGCTTCAGTAATTGACATCTATCCAGAAATAATTAACAAATAAGAAAAATAATAAAATCATGTATTTTACATATAAGAATTTTAACATTTTATGTCAAATACTGGAGCATAGGGTGCTAATAACTGGTAAAATGAATAACTAGCAGAGTCAAACACTGGAACATAGGGTGCCACTGCCAATTACTGATAAAATGAAAAACTGGCAGTGTCAATTACTGGAACATTGAGTAGGCGTCAAACAAAATTTCAGAAAAAAAAAAAAAAATGTTATCATATGCATATATTTTAACGTATATGCGGTTCTGAATGTCTTTCATGTCAAATGTATTAATTTAAGATTTCTAAAAATATTTTCTGATGACTAGAACATTAAAAACATCAGAGATTGCTCCAAAAGTGTCAATCACTGGTGCACTTACCCTACATGAAAACATTGTAATAATAAAAAAAATATTTGGCTACAGTATTTTGATGGCAATGTTTTTGATTTATAAACAAGGTTGATATCTATATATCTTTATACTCTATTTTATAAATGTTACTGTTTTAACACATTCACGAGATGATACGAAATTTTAAAGTTTACAAGAACGGGATTAACCTTTAAAAATTCAAACTTCTCACCCAAAGAATTTACAGAAGGAGCCAGCAAAAAAAAAACTAGATAACTGTTTAAAGGCACACTTTACTTTTAAAAGTAAAACATAAAATATCAAACATTTCCGAAATGTCAGTCACTAAAAATAATAATTCATCGACAAATATAATAAATTAAATTTAAATTAAATAAAAATTATTGTTTTTAAAATATAGTTTAAAAATACCTGAAGTTATATATATATATATATTAAAATTAATTATAAAATTAAAAAAGGAAGGTTTTGGGAAAAAAAAAAAAAAAAAAACTTGCTAATTCAAGACATTTTACTTTTAAATAAAAGTAAAATGCAAATTATGAAATATTTCCGAAATGTGTCATTAAAAATAGTAATAATTCTTTGACAAATAAAATAAATTAAGTAGAATAGTTTTAAAAAATGTATCTTAAAAATCACTATGCATAAATTACAAATTATAAAATTAAAAGAGACGGAAATGTTTTGGGGAGAATGAAAAAATAAGTAACTTTTTAAGACATTTTATTTTTAAGTAACAGTAAAATATAAATTTATTTTTTAATGTAGTTTAAAAACCACTAAAGTTATATAAATTAAAAAATAAGTAATGTTTAAAAAAAAAAAAAAAGAAAAGAAAAGAAAAAAGACCTAGCGTTTAAGCCATTTTACTTTTTAAGTAAAAGTAAAATATAAACTATCGAATTACGTAAAAGTATAAACTATCAAATAAAAAGTCACTCGCTAAAAATAGTAACAATTCTTCAACAAATAAATTAAAATTAAATACCAATAAGGTTTTTGAAGAACGTAGTTTAAAAATCACTGAAGCTATAAATTTATTTTAATTATAAAATTAAAAGAAAAGGTTTAAAAAAAAAAAAAAAAATCTGAAAAAATTTACAGGAATAAATTTTATTGACCTGAAAAAGTGAAATTTGTAAGTGTATTCCAAATATTCATTTTTTTTTTTTTTTTTTTTTTTTCAAATGTACATATTTAAATCATATAATAATCCGTGACAATTCAAAGAGAAAATGCATGTTTGGCATTCATAACAAATTAAAACAATCCGTAAAATTCTTCAGAAATGGCGCGTAAAAACGCCGCGAACACAACAGCGCATTTCAAACTTTCTCCTTGTCTACAGGTGTGCAGGACAAAAATTTCCTCCTCTAAAAGAGGTGGGGTGATGTACTGCAGGTAAAAACCCCAAAAAGGAAGAAAAAGAAGCTCCAGGTGAAAATACGTTAGACGCCGGTTTCACTGTCATGCTGGACAATTCATAAGCCCAAGAGGGTGGTTTCTCTTTCCCTTTCAAATGGCTCGTTGTTTTGTTCACGGCCATTTTGGAATTCGAGAGCATTTCGAAGCAAGAAAAGTGAAAAAGATT
The DNA here is from genome assembly GCA_963930645.1 of Salticus scenicus. Taxonomy (NCBI): domain Eukaryota; kingdom Metazoa; phylum Arthropoda; class Arachnida; order Araneae; family Salticidae; genus Salticus; species Salticus scenicus. Next base: position 103,838,521 of record OZ005652.1, read on the forward strand.
TAGTGGGTTTTCCTCCGCTCATTTTTTCCTAAAAAATCGCTCTTATTTGCTAATTCAGAGAGAGAAAGAAATTCATATTTCTTTTTCAATTTTGGACCATAAATCTGGAACATTAACACACGAAAGCGATTTAACTGAATAGTTGACATTTTATGTAGTTTACTCACGAACTTGTAATTTTAGACTAGATTTAGGCAAAATATTTTAACTGCCACTTCTTTGAAGAAACCGCCATGAAATAAGTCGCCTTAAGCTTTGTGACTGGACTAAATACACTATAATAACGGCTTTTCGCATATTTCTGAATAATTAAATGTTTTACAAGGGAATTATTTTTATCCACATATTGCAGTTGCACAAACAAAATATGCTTCGGATTTAAAATTTTACATGTTATGTAATTAAATAGGAAATGTATTTAAAACAATGGTTTACTATATCTTTTATGTTCTATTTGAATATAATAATAAAGCAAGATATTTCGAGAAATGTTAACTTTAATGGTAAACTATTAACTAAATAGAAGTAAATAAATGTTGTACGCAAGTGAGAATGTTTAAAAATACAATGATGCGCTCATAAATAAACTTTTAAATTTAATTATATATTTTACTAAATATTTATTTATTTTATTTTTATTTATTTTTTAAGAAAATAATTTTCATTTACGTATTGGACATACGTTAAGAAAATGTGCTTTAGATATTAAAACTTCTATTCTAAATAGTTAACTAAGAAATCAAATGTACCTAAAACAATAGTTTGTTACACAGCTTTTATATTTCATTCGAATAACTAAAAAATAAATCAAGATTTTTGCAGGAGTACTAATTTCCATGTTAAACGATTAATCTAGGATAAATTTTATTTGCAAGTGGCGAATGAATGTTAAAATTAAGAATGCAAAATTTAATTATGTGTTTATAAATGAAGTTTTTAATTTTGATTCAAAAATTTCTGAATAGTTATATGTTTTTGCCGTAATTTTTCATCTACGTATAACAAAATATGTTTTGCACATTAAAACTTCTATTCTAAAAATTAACTAGGAAATGTATCCAAAGCAATAATTTCCTATAAAGCTGTTATATTTCATACTATCATCTATTAAAAAAAAAAAAAAAATCATTATTTTAATAGAAATGCTAGTTTTAATGATAAACGATTAATCTGAGATAAATATTATTTGCAAATGCGAACGAATGTTAAAATTAAGTATGCAATTTTTAATAATGCGTTTATATATATATATATATATATATATATATATTTTTTTTAAGCATGACTTATACATTTCTGAATAATCATATTTTTGCCATGAAATAATTTTCTGGCACGTATTTGACATACCGATATATGTAAACAAAGTAATATGTTTGGTATATTAAAACTTCTACTCTAAATAACTAATTAAAAAATGCATCTAAAACCAAAGTTTATAATACATTTTATGTTCTATTTTCATATAAATTATAAATAATAAAACAAAATTGCTTAGGATATGTTATTTTAAATAGTAAATGATTAATCAAAACCGAATATATAATTTTATATATTTATTTTTTAATACAAATATGGATGAATGTTAAAATAAAAAACAAAAATATAGTAATACACTTAAAAATGAAACTTTTTTTTATTATGACAATCATTGATTTCATTTACTATATCTTTTATTTTCTACCCAGAAAAAAAAATAAAATAAAACGTACAACTAAAATTTCTTGAGAAATGTTAATTGTAATTGTAAACTGTAAACGATCTACTAGAATTAGATTTAACTAGAATAAATAAATTTTGAGCGCAAGTTCAATTGAATGTAAACATGTATAAATAATACACTCACAATTGACTTCTTAATTTTAATTATGACTTGTACATCTCTGAATAATTATAAACTTTAACATGAAATTACTTCCATTCACATATTAGACATGCATAAACAAATATATTTTGGATATTAAAACTTTTATTCTAGATAACTAACTAGGAAATGTAACTAAAAACAATAGTTTACATACAATATCTTTTGTTTCATGTGAATAATAAAAATAACATACACATAAAGCATGATTTCCTCCGTTAATTTTAATAGTAAAACGATTAAACTAAGCGGAAAACATTTTGTATGCAAGTGCGGATGAATGTTGTTATAATTATAAACACAAAACAATACGGTCATAAACAATTTTTTTAAATTTAATTATGACAATTACTGAACTCACTTATCAATGTAATTTGCAACAATCATAAAGCAAAATATTAATTAAAATAATTTTATCTTTCTTTTCTTACTTTTATTCACTAAAAAATAACTATTGAAAAACAGAAAAAATAAATAAATGAACATTTTTCTGAGAAATGCGATAAACTTAATTAACAAAATATTGGTTGAATAAAACTAAACATGTTGACTGTTTATTATCTCACTATTTAAATGAGATCTTCAGTGTCTCAGAAATAATTTTAATCTGATTTCATTATTTGTATTATACTTCATTAACGGTGTGACTTAATTTAATACGGACCAGCGATTATATATACAGCAAGCATAATTAGATGTTCTAAAATTAATTTAGTGGGATAAAAAGTTCCGCTAGACTTAAAACAATTTAACTGTACATGATAAACAAACAAAATCTTGCCAAGCAACATCCGATTAACAAAATTAAGTTGAAAAAAAAATCTAAATAAAATCAGGAAGTAATTATTTATTTTATAATAATTCTTTTTTGAATGACAGAATTGCCAACAAAACTTAATAATTCCTTTTCAACTTATCCATTTTATACATAATCTTCTCAGAGTTTACATTATTAACGCTTCCGTATCCACAAATTATAAGATAAGATAATACGGGAGAAAGAATGTTACAAAAAAGAAATAAATAAATATATATATATATCAACAGATTATTTATTTAACTACACTTCACTTACGATTAAAAAAAAACAACTCTGATAAGATTTCAGAAATGAAAGACAGCATGGCTGAAAAAAAGATATATACATCAAATTCTGAACAAATAATCGAAAAAGACTTTCATCAGAACTTAAAAAAAAAAAAAAAAAAAAAAACGATTACTGTGCAACTTTTTTCAAATTAAATTCATTTCCTATACAGGGCTCTAAATTAACAGTGTTCCGTTGGTCTGGAACCACAAAAATATTCACCGGATCAGCAAAATAGATCAGCAAAATATAAATTCTAGTGCTTTTCAAATTTTCGTATTTTTTACTTTTCTTTAAATTTTCCAGTAAATCTGTCACAGAATAGTATATTATAACAATAGTAAGTATACCTTTTTACAGAGATTATGTAATAGTGACAATTATAATTTTTCATTTAATTTCATTGCCTTTTTTTACTTTTAATTCTTATTAGTAAATATATGACATTAAGCTCGTTTATTAAAGCGTATTTTTTTTTTTTAATACAAGACTTCTTTTGTATTTTTAAATTAATTTACAAAAAATTATCATAACTGACTTGTAAATTTATACACAAAGTCTTAGCAAAACAAACAGTATACAAAATTTTAAATATTTTTTTTTTTTTAATTATTATTATAAAATGGAAGAACGGACCAATCAAAGTACTTACGGACTAGTGAAATATGAAAATTATTTTATTTTCTTGCCCTTCTATACATAAGATGTAATTGTTATTGGCTAAATAAAGTAGATATGAAGTAGTGTGAATAAAATGAAATTCCGGTAAAACTAAGAAATTCTAGAGTACATAATAAGAAGTCCTTGATAATGTATGTACATATGTATGTATGTATTACGTATATTATATATTTTTAGATCTGCTCAACACTGGTAATTATACATATATATTATGTATATATTTGAAATAGGTAAATGAAATAGTAATAGTATTTGAAATAGTAAATTTATCAATATCAAAATAAATAAAAATGCCTATTTTAACGATTTTCAGAAATATATTTATTAATAAACAAAAGCTTAATTCTTGGTATTTAAACATAACACCCATTAAGTATTAACTTAAATATTGTTTCTAAAATGCATTTTATGCTAAAATTACTCATTAACTTATCAATAGTAAAAAAAAAAAAAAATTAAGACTTAATAAATGACGATTTCAAAGTAAATTATTCTTTCTACCTTTCTACGTGTAACACTTAAAAATAACTATATGCCACATGCCAGACACAAAAGAAGCCATGATGTTTAACGTGAAAGGGAGGGGGGACACTATTTTTTTCTTTCTTTCTGTGATAAGCCTCGTTCGTACAAAACTTTCCTACAAGATATTATTTTATAAAGACATTTTCTTATTTCCACGTAATTTGTACAATTAATTATAAAGAAAAAGATATCAGTATTACTATGCTCATGCTGCAAATAAACAATCTTTTTGCTACAATGTCACTGTGTTACCGAAATTCTGCCACGGGGAAGGGGGAAGGACGGATTACACTTCATTTTAAAGACAAATATATTGTGTGAAGTTTTTTTTTTTTTTTTTAAGTTCAATAATAGTAGAAAAATAAGGGCATGTTACACAAATTTAATATAAAATTTTAAAAACTGGAAAAATGACATTCACACATCCTTAGCATTACATACCACATCACTTGAAAAATGCGTATGTGTGTTTTTTTACAAAGGTGTGTCTTTAATGCTTTAATGTATTTTTTTTATTTCATACTATAAATTATAAATTGATTATTTAAAGGAAAGGTATATATATATATATATATATGTATGTATGTATGTCTGTAAAAAAAAGTAATGTTTATAAAATAACAACATCATATATTATGTGATTAAAAAAAAATGGGGGGGGGGAATCAATCGCCTCTCGCACGAATAGCATCATGTCTTTTTTACATAAGTGTGTGACACAGTCAAAAAATACGCAACAACATATCCCTGATTTTATTTTTTAACATGAATATTTATGGAACGTCGGTGAAATCCAAAAGACTTAGTCACAACCACCTGTTTCTCATCAACAAATAAATAAACCGTCATGAATTTCAGATTTATTCCTCTTACGTACACTTGAAATCAGACAAATTTATGACTTTGCTAACAAGAATTTAATCTAAAACTGAAGACGTACATCTAAGTAGATGGATGATAATTTATTTCCTTGTTGAAGAATATTAATAAATCATTGGCCCTTTAAGAACTTATTGAAGTTCCAAAGATCTAATATTCAATAAAATTCAACAAAATATTCGCTTGATAATGATAAATATTGTTGATAGAATACATTCCACAAAAAAGATAATTGTATCGTGTTTATAAGAAAGTTTATTGCTTATAATAATATTTCTTCTTCATTTTTAAACAATGCTTAACTGAAAAGAATTAGTATTTTTTTTTTTTTTTTAAATATAACTTTAGAATTTAATTTCTTTTTTTTTTTTTATCTATCTTCTTAAAAGAAGTCCCCGTACTATCTTTGAGAAATAAGTTAGTAATTTGACAATTGTTCAATAAATGACTGTCGCTGCTATTTCATACGAGATCATAACAGACTGATTTAAAAAAAAAAAAATCCCACCTGTTTCCTATTAAGTAGACGATTCTTTTCTTCTTTTTTCCTGCAAGCATATGCGTTGAAATCTGCTCGTTACTCATACTTTTATAATGAAACAAATCTGTCCTTTACAGATATTGAAAACAGATGATTTCTGATGTACATGTATCAAAGATTATTCATTCCGTAAAGTAAACTTATTATTTTTAAAATTTATACAAGTTTAATAAATTCATTAAAACTTAAATGATTTACAGTAAAATTAATATAATATATTGATACTACTGTTAAAATAATAATAATAATAAAATCATCATTAACTTATAAAGTGGAAGTGGTTGAAAAAAAAAAAAAAAAAAAAACTCTGCTTTGGCAATTTGGAAAACCTGCTAAAAATAATGAAAATAAATAAATAAACGTACAAACTTTTTTGTATTAGGAGTAAACAAACCGTCAAATGAAAAATTCCAACAACTGACAAAATATTTCTAAACTGTGATTCATAAATATAACGCCCAAAAGTAATAAATAAATTCGGAGAAAAAATAATCATACATTTTGAGAAAAAATAATCATAGTTACGGCTATTAGACAAGATACAGAACATCTGTTACAAGAAAGAAATTAATGATAATAAATAAATAAATAATCGTCCAAATATTTTACCTTTAGTAGGCATTTACAGTCCTTTAAAAGATAAAATTCAACATTTCGTAAATTATTTTCAAACTGTAATTCATAAACACAAGTAAAAAGAAATAAATGTGGACTTTATATATATATATTTCTCTCTCTCTCTCTTTTTTTTTTAGGACTTTTTACTGTACGGTTAATAATGTAAGAAATTAGTTTTAAAAAATTATCACTAACAAATTAATTTTTCCTGTCAGAAGCGCAATTATGTTATATTAAGAGAACTAGACTAAGATGCATTATATATATTATAGAAATATTTATTAAAACTTTAATACGGCATCTATAACACTGCAGGCAAAGCATTAGTCATTGTTATTATTATTATTATCTTCTTTCTTGCTTACAGCAGAAATAATACACTAGAAATGATAATTTTAATATTTAGCATACCCGCATCTGCATGTGCAACAAAAATACGAACTACAAATTTCAGTGTGTAAAAATATGGATTTGAATCGTATTATAACTAAAAACAATTTTCGTGTTAACAATAAACTTCCATTTTCATGGAAGTAAATGAAAGGAAATGTGTTTCAGTTATATATACATACACACACACAAAATGGGAGTGGGTCTTCATTTGAAAAACAAGATAAAATCTATTTGTGCGAAAATCATATCCTGCTAATCTAAAATTGTCGCTTCAATTCATTATTAATAATGCCATTCACGAAAATAAAAACTGGAGCGCAATGTAACTATTAAAAAAAAAAACTTACAGCAGTTTTATTGTTGAAATTTACTATTTTAAGTTACATATTAAGGATCTGTCATATGTACGAAGCAGGTTGTTTATGCATTATTATAAAAAAATTTATTTTTCAATGGGGGACTGAAGAATTAGCATCATAAAAGTTCAATTGCAGTTCCAGAAGTAAATTTAAAGTAAAAATATCATACATTTTGTTATTTTGTTGAAAAAATGCATTGTATATTACAATGTAAATCCTTTAACAATGTGTGAAGCTTATTTTGCAATGTAAAAAGCCTGAATACGTCTCTTAAAAAAAAAAAAAAAAAAAAAGCTAATACTATTTAGGGAGTAATTATTTACAATTGATCCTTGTAGATTTTAATAGTTTTTATTGTTCATTCTTACTACTTAAAGTGAAAATTTCAAGATAGTGAGAGATTTATAAAAAATACTTTGATACTGAAAAAAAAAGTCATGAAGTCAATAAAGGACTTCTGGGTAACAGAAGATATGCGGTACATAAATTTCACTATGCTACGGGAGAAAAAAAAAAATCATTGTTAGTTGTGTTACCTGAAAATTAATTTAAAACGGTTTTCTGTTGAGATAAAAGGGTCATTGCAATCTCTGTTTCTTCATGAAGCGAGGAAAAAAGAAAAAAAAAAAAAAAAAAATCTAGCAAGATTCAAAACCGGTATGAAAATTTCATCTGCGCTACATTTCAATGTCGCGGGAAAGAATAGTGACGTAAAAATTTTTCCTATTAATCATAGATTCAATTTCTTTACCCCCCCCCCCCCCACCTTTTTTTTTTTCAGCAACAGAATTTTCTTAAAATAATAATCATCTTAAATCTTCAAATTGAAAATACTTTTTAAGTACTGTTTGTTACATTTTAAAGTAAAAATAATGCGGTACAATTAAAGACATTGCGGGATAATAAAAGCTGTAACAAATTATAGGTATCGTATCACTGTCTACAAAAGCACAAATTAGTTTCGGTTCATAGGTTTCGATTATCGCATACCATTCCGAAACTACACGAGTAAAGAAAGAGCGGTGATAACGCTGGCACGTTTCTTTTTCACACATTCTTATCAAAGAGTCTGGAGTCGTACGTAAAAAGAACGTATAAACAGTCATGAGAAAGTTCATTACCACTAAACAAAATGGGATTATTAATCTGCTTGAACAAGATCTATATCAATAAAATTTCAAAGAAAGAAATCACATTTTTGCGAAAGAAATCACAAAAGCGTAAAAAACATTTTTAAACGTACATCAAGCTTTTTTAAATGCCCTCTGCAACATTTTTAACGCGCAAATTTTTTATATGTTGCGAAATAAAGTATATTTAGCAGTTAAAAGACGACCAATTTAACAGACTTTGGAGATTTTATGTTCGACTTGCAGTTTTACGTATAAATCAAAGTATTTATTTGGAGAAATACATCAAGAAATAGAAAATTTTGAAGTCCAAAACACATACATAACATCAACTTTTTAAAATAATGTTGCATTTGCTTTTTAATTTTTATATTTACGTATTTTGCAGCGCAATTATTTTAAAACATATTTTATAGTGAAGTTTCCCCCCCCCCCCATTGTTTTATAATTTAAGCACATATTTTCCCCATAGAACTTTTACTTGCATGCATTTTGCATGAAAAGCGGGACAATAATTCCTATTTCAAAAGAATGAAGAGCTAAAGCATTTTCTTTCACTAGGCAAATCAACAAATATTTATTAGTAAATTAGCAATTTCATAATCAAGTGTTTTTTTTTTTTTTTTTTTTTCTCTCTTTCTCTCAGATTCATTTATGAGTAACTATAACAGCCAGTTTCAATTTATAACAAACTGAGGGTTATTTTAGTTCAAAATATTTTTTTAAATGCATACAAAAACTTAAATACAGTAAATTTTCATGAACATCATAATTTTAGATTTTATTATTATTAACTAAAGAATACATACTGTTAGTACGGGGGGAAAAAAAGTAAAATAGTACAAAAATGTTCATAAGATTAATACACAATTTTGTGCCTCATAAGTTTGAAAGAAGAAAAATCCATAAAAAATACTATATTGTTAATTGAACAACTGACTTTTCCTTCGACATAAAATCTTACATTAAAAACTCCAATCGAAGTTAACAGTAAATAAAATAAATTTCAGATGTTAAATGCCACACAATTTTGTGCATCGCATAGCCTTAAAAATAGTTTTTTATTTTATTTTATTTATTTTTTTATTTATTTGTTATCCTTTTCTTTAAAATAAATATTATTTATTACAAATAAACGCATATTCCCCTTACTAATATAAATATGTTATAAAAAAAAAAATATTCAAATTAAATATAAAATTTAAATGACCCGCGCAGCATATTCAATAACTATAAACACACACTTTATGAGCAGCTCATTAAAACTTTTAACTTTGATATCACAACACAAACTTACCTGAGATAACCACAAAGTATAACAATCCTATTCGCCTGAAATCCCGCATCCTTTCAGAGAGGCCTGTGTCACCACTAACACTCCAGTTTTGAGATGAAAGTATAAACACCTCACAAGAATCACAGAACAAAATGAAACTTCCAATAAATCAAATGATCAGGAGGAATAATCCTTAGAATGGACACTATCTTCAAATGCAAGGTGCGGACTAGAGATTAGTTGTGCATTAGGAACAAAATAATCGAATGAAGTTGAAATAA